>OY720456.1:16200109-16270109 GCA_963082715.1 Harpalus rubripes | reverse complement strand
GTGACCAAAAATTTAAAATTGTTGTTGTCTTATTGATTCATATTTCCTTCCTGAACTTAATCGTTCATGCTACGATACCATTTCTCTTATAGCCATATGTCAATATGTCTAATGTTAAATAAAAGATAGAAAACAAATTTAATAGTATTGGCATTTAATAGTCGATAAAATCTCGTATACGATAAAGACTAAATATTTACTATAAAATTATATTTTTATTTTTAGAGACAAATTGTGGTGTTCTACTAGTACTTGTTAAAATAGTTTATTTTTTGAGCATTTAAAAAAAACTTGTATGCAATCAATGGAAATTGAAAACTTGATTATTCGTAAGCAAAATATTAATGTGAATGCATTGATTTTCGTACACATTTTAATGAAGTACGGGTAAAAGTGTAGCCTGCACGAAAGTCAGGAAAGAATACATAAAACGTCGTTAACTAACTACAAAGGTTAGTCAATATTTACTCTCTACACGTGGATAAATATTCACCGTTCTGTTCAATTCTTTCGCAGACACTCCGTGGAACAACTTTTAAGATCTCGCAATCGCAATATTTACTTTACACTTGGAAACGTTATCATTAATTCTATTAAATAAGACATCATTACGTTTTTATAATACCAAAATTTAAGTTAAATTTTCATACACATATTTTTAAATTGGTTATAAACTTTCTAATCAGATGAAGCCTAGTAAAAGCTCTCTCTGCGATAAATGTATTATAAATATATGTAGATTCGTGCCAGCAGTGAGTAATACTACTTTTTTTGTATTAATGTTTATTGTCGCGCATTTTTCTTTTTCATTTTATGCTTTAATAACTTTTATTGACAGGTACCATGTGCCATCATTAATTTTCTTTTGAAAACAAACAATTTAGTTGGGAAACAGTTTATCCGAATCATAATAATGATTTCTGTGAACATCTCATCAAGGTTTTATAGTTTGCAATATACATTATTTAAGGTTGATCAATGAAGTCAAGGTCATTTCGATATCATTTCTTCACAATTTATGTTAAAATATTTATCTGAACTGTCGCCACCTATAATTTTATTATTACAATGATTCTGTATTATAATTTAAGTTCTTATTTATTATTTTTTTATAGTAGGTACATATTTTTTTTTATCATTATTATTTACTACAAACTACAACTTGTATACTGGTTTTCTATGTAACTTGAATAGTGTGCGCGCATTGAGACTGGACCTGTGCATACCTTGGCTTATAAATGAATCTCCTTTCCCTTTATACCAATTTTAAATGTTGATGTAGTATTTTCGTGGTTATAACAAATGCTATTGTTATAATTGAAGACACTGGTGCAAAAAGGGGATAAGTTACATTTTTTCAAAAATAGAGATTTGTGTAGAAATCTGATCTAAAGCAGTGTCTGCGTCTATACTGCAAGAACGGTACATGTATTGTGTCGCATACGAGAACTACAACGTTAGGAAACATATCCCGTTTGTAGTTTAGGTGCAAGAACGGGATAAGTTTTATCACATATACCGTTCTTGCACTTAATTTTTTTCGGATTTATTCGGAAATAATCGTACAATCAGACAAGCAGCATAACAGACCAGTAGTAACAAGTATTCATTTTGTAGAGTTGTAGTTCTTTGACTGCAAGTCTATATAAAATGTCAGAAGATGAGTTAGAATAATTTATATAATTTTTTTTGTTTTGTGAGAATTTTTGTCTTCTGAGATTTTTTTTTGTTTTCTGAGATTTATGTATATGTAGATATCTTTGTAAAAGTAAAAAGAATAAATTTACTTTATAGAAGACTACATTTTTTTATAATTCCTTTTTATTCTTCATGCTATTTGCTATTAAAGAAATTCTTTTTCACAGAAAATTTTACTGCACAAATCCCCTTCATGGCAGAAATATTAAAATCGCGAAATATAGTTAAAAAATAAGTTTATAATAAAAAGAACAACAGCATATTAGTACGAATACATCAAATTTGTAATAAAAACATCAAAAATATTTTTTTTCTTTTTTTGGAATTTGAACAAAACTTTAAAAATGTAACTTATCCCCTTTTTGCACCAGTGTCTTCAATTACTATTACATTTAGACTTGTTCAAGTACGAATTTTAGGTTCTGTGCATTCAAGACCAGTCTCAATTTAACACGCGCAAGCAATATTTCGGTGTTTGGCAAACAATAAAATATTTGTATCAAAAATAAACTTGATAGATACTTGGATGATTACTGAGTTTACATAAAGTTTTAAAACCGTTTGCAAAACGTTTTTAGTTTTGAAAACGGCATTTATACAATGTGAAAACGGTTTTGAGTTATCTCAAACCAAAACTAAAATTCATGGGTTTGACTTGAAAACTAGTTTCAAAACTGCTCATGTAATCACTTAAAATTCAGTTTCAATACTGCGCATGCGTACAGAGCTTAACGTTTCTGCCGATTTCTGTTACTAACCTACAAATAAACTGACAGTTGTGTAGTTTTACTTCATACTGATACAGAATATGAAAAATAATTGGAATTATGACAAAACGAAGTATTTGGAGTGAAGAGGATCTGTCAC
Organism: Harpalus rubripes; assembly: GCA_963082715.1. NCBI lineage: Eukaryota > Metazoa > Arthropoda > Insecta > Coleoptera > Carabidae > Harpalus > Harpalus rubripes. Next base: position 16,267,544 of record OY720456.1, on the reverse strand, counting down.
TTACAGCTGCTAAATGCGCATTCGCCGAAACTGTTTTCAAAACAATTTTTAAACTTGTTTAAAAAAGTTTCGCGTAATTTCGACTGAAAACTGAAACCATTTTCAAAACTGCATGTAAACGTAGTAAATGAATTATGTTTATACCCCAACCAGTCTAACGTGACAGTCCTCGCTGGTGTGACTAACAATATTTTAGCTCTGTCAATCATTTATGGATTATTTCAGACAAAAATACTTGAAATAACAGTTATACAAAAATTAATTCTACGCATCTTTTATTTGAAGTATTTTTCTCTAAAATATTCTATAAATGATTGACAGAGCTAAAACAAAGCCGGTCATACCAGTGATAACTGTCACCTAAGACTGGTTGAGCTGTATCCATGTATGTATTTTATAACAATTTACATAGCCATAATGCTAGTTTCTTTGCCGAACATTAGAACGGAATTCTATTTGTTTAGTTCTCAGTTTTTACTTGCATTTTCATGGTACACGGTGCACGGGGGATTCATCGGTCTGTTCTTTTTTAATGATCCGATTATTTTAAATATTATGGAAGTTTCAAAGGTAATTTAATTTAAATTACAATGTTTATAAATCTGCGGTATAGGTTTTTACAGGGTGTTTTATTTTCACGCAATGGTATAACTTTATATTTTCAAATGGAACATCATAATATATATTAAAATTTGAAAAGGACATGCAATATGAATGTCCTTTTCTATCAATCCGACCCTTATTCTAGCTAATTCCAACTAACGGTAACGTTGACTATTATAATAATGCTAAAAGTAAAAAAGTTAAAATCCTTAACACAACAAAATGGTAATTAGAGTTCATATTGGAATATTCTCTGCTATTTAATCTAGGTCTGATCCTATCTTAACAACTTTTAGTGAGTTTTTCCATAGAGTAACTAAATAAATTAGCATACATTTTCCAGATGGTGCATTGTATAATCTTCCAACGCGCACAGAATTGCCTCTATGCATTCCTGAGTAATTAATTCATAGTCATCTTTAGAATACTTGGATGAGGTAAAGCGCAGAACCGTGTTTGTGGTATTGTTGGGTTCAGGGATTATAGGAATCGAGGATTCGAGGATTTGGACCATATTTAATATTTAACGATCTCATTAAATTTAAATCACAACCATACCTATGTACTTCCCTTACGTTCATCCCTTCAGAGTTTTTCTTTGAAAGATAATCAATTGTAAATGTCAAATATCCTCAGGACCGGCTTGAGGCAGGTGTGAACGGTGTACCGGCAGCGGCACGAGGCACGCGCTTCAAAGGGCGTTGCGATTTGTAAACAATTAATATTTATTTACTAATCACTACTACTAAATAAAGAAAGTGTCTACAGTACCGATCTAGGGACCATGTTCAAAAAATTAAAGTTCCGAATAGGCGTGGTTTGCGCAATTTCTTTCATTACATTTTAACATTATCTAATCTAACACAAAAAATACATGCTTGGAAAATTAAGGCCGAGTTTTTTGCATTAGGTATAGATTTTTGTTGTTGTTTTTAGAGAAATATACCAACCTAAGTTAGATATTTAGCAACGGTCCCGCGTTACTAACTAAACCACGTCTCTTCGAGACTTTAATTTTTTGAACACAGTCCCGCGGTCGGGGCTCTAGCTGCGTTCCTAAATAAGATAATGTAGTTCAATATATTTGTATTCTTTAAAATGTTAACGCAGAAGATATATCTTATAGCTCTTCAGTTTATAGAAAGAAAGATTTGATTACAACAATAAAATTATTGATTACAATAATGGAAATTTGATGACAATAATGGAAATGACAAATAATATAAATAATTATATATTTTAGTCTTCAATTTTTCTCTATAAAATAAATAAAATAAATATATCATCACGGCTTATTACCCATTGCTGGGTGTGCCAATCTGCTTTGTATACAGATATCGGTAATTATGAAATATTTGCACCGTGCGGACGCTTACCAGGCGTCACCTCACGGACACTCATTGCTGGCGTGGAGGGTGCACCACAGGGGTCAATTTTGTGTCATTTAAAATTCGAAATATTTGGCGTCGGTCGGGATTGAACTCGGTTCCCTATATTCGCGATCTGACACTCAAGCACGCGACCACGAGACCCCATCAATTTTTGTCTCCCTTCATAATTTGCCGTCCATCCCTAAGAAATGTTTGAGCTGCCTAATGCATTGGCCGTCATTCAATCTCAAAATCTTATGTAACATAAAATGAAATTGGTAACATGTATTATGCTAGTCACAACAGATTTTTCTTATATGAGAATCAAAAAACTGTCAAAGCGATGGCGCTGATGCTTCTTAGAACGATTAGATGTTCAGGGAAACTATATAAAAAAGTAAACTGTATAGGAATTTGAAACATTTTAACTGAATAAAGAGTTTTTGAAAGAGCCGGGTAAATTTGTATTTTTGTTATTTTCAATGGCCACGCGGTAAAATCTTGCACATTGCTCCGTAAAAGATCAAACCGGCCCTGGCTGTCCTTTCAAGTTGAAATAACGAAGGAGAAACCATTGAATTTTGGCGGAATAAGCCGTTTCTGTATAAATATACAGATTTACTGATCAGAATCAGGAAAAGGAAGAATATACTTGGAGAACCGAACAGCCAAACGTATTTATTATGATTACGAGACTACGAGTACGATTATAACGCGTAAATGGATATAACAAGCAAACTTGCGAACAAATTTCGAACTCGAAACATTTCTGTGTATTTATTTCCGGTTTGTAACGATGACATTCACAGTTGTAGCGAGGAACATTACGTCTAAAAAGCGCTCCGTATTTTCATATAATTAATAGTTATCAAGGCATTGAAGTTCTAATTTTAATACGAATGTGGAATTTATTTGCCGAGGCCCGTAAAGTATAACTTCTAAAAAGTATTGTCCTTTAAATTACACGAAATATCTATTAGATACATATTTAACAATTAATTATTAAAATTTGTGTAATATTCTGAAAAACTCACTTGATCTGAAAAGTTCATACCAGCTACCATCTTAACATGTGACAAACTATCGCCTAATTTACAAACTATTTTACTTTTGGCTTTGAATGACGTCCTGTATGTTCTTTATCGTCACATGAGTGGGGGGTTGTTTTTCGAGACTAATTTCCGGCCATTTTTTATTTAATTTTAAAAAAAAATTATAACAAAATATTAGTATTATTATTATTGTCACAGTAATTATTTTGTGTAGGATTATTTTTATTAAATTTATATGTTTTGTCTCTAATTAGCTATTTAGGTACGTAACCGATGCTGTTGGATAAGAGCTACATTTAATGATACTGGTATTCACGTATTTTATTTCAGTTTATTTCTAGATTTCAGTGTGAGAACATCGATATTGTAGTGATTCAGGTGAGAGAGTTAATCTAGCATGTGTATGATTGTGGGTATGCGTGTTAGCAGTACGGTGTACTGTACTGGCCGCATCGTGTGAGCCCAAGGGTCGCCAACGGTAGCAGCAGGGAAGACTGTGTAGTGACCCGCATCTGGTGTCGCCAACGGCAGCAGCAGTTAGGGCTGTAGTGATCTGATCCAGTTGGTTGAGAGGATTGTCTCCGGATCACCACCGAAGCGAGTGGTTCCGTAGTGGCCGCTCGTGTGAACCCGAGGGTCGCCAGCATAGCAGCAGGGAAGGCTGTAGTGACCCGCATCTATGGTCGCCAACGGTAGCAGCAGTTAGGGCTGTAGTGATCTGATCCAGTTGGTTAAGAGGATTGTCTCCGAATCACCACCGAAGCGGCAGGGGTTGCATAGTAACTAGCGGTACTGCCCGTAGTTGCCAACATGTGTGTACGGTGTGTGAATGCCTGTACCTTTTGTAAATGATTGCCTCCTCACTGAGTATTTCTCATGTCTTAATTCTTTTGCAGAAATAATCACGGCGTGGAGGATGATTCCGCGTGACAGGGTTCGGCCAGGCGACGGTCATCTAGATTTGTTATTTTTTTGTATTAATACTGTATATACTGGTTTGGGTGATAAATGTGTTTTAATATTCCTATTTTCAGCGCTAACATTTAATTGTCATTTATAACATTTTTATTATTATTATTGTTATTATTATTATTATTATTATTATTATTATTATTATTATTATTATTATTATTATTTGTTGGGGTCTCGTGGCCGCGTGCCTGAGTGTCAGGTCGCGAATCTGGGGAACCGGGTTCGATCTCGACCGACGCAAATATTTCCAATTTTAAATGGCACAAAATTGACCCCTGTGGTGCACTCTCCACGCCAGCAATGAGTGCCCGTGAGGTGACGTCTGGTAAGCGTCCGCACGGTGCAAATATTTCATCATTACCGATATCTGTGTACAAAGCAGATTGGCACACCCAGCAATGGGTAATAAGCCGTGATGATATATTTATTTTATTTTATTTATTTGTTATTACTATAAGAATATTACATAAAATACTTTTTAAAAAATATAAAACTGGCTCATTGTGAATTGTGACCCCTGTGGTGACAAAATGTATCTCGTGAGTTGACTAAACCAAAAATTTAATTCAGAGAAATGGCTTCAATTAAAAAAAGCAATTAATATAATAACATCAATTTAAAAGCAATCTGAATTCTACGAAGCGGTCGTTCAAAATGTATTTCACTATTAATTAAAAAAAAAAACAGTACAGTAAACAATACCTATGTACGTATGAGGTTAATTACAAGTATGAATTATTCATTTAATTTACCATTATACCGATAAAACAACATTTTTCATTTAAAGTTTAATTGAACTGGCTGTTATTGTTATTACAACACCCTCATATAACGAGGATTACTAAGTAAGTAAACAGACAACAGACAAACCAAGGCCGGCCCGATAAGTGAGGCGGCGAGGCGACCGCCTCAGGCGCGTGTTTGAAATAGGCTTCAAAACGACATACTAAAAATATAAAATTTTAATAACTAGCTGAAAAATTTCTTAATAATTTAATGCACTTATACCATTTATAAAATTATATTAAATATAATTACAACCGATTCTTCGTTTGCCACTGAGCATTCTAACATCGTTTGCCTTTCTTGTAGCGATAACATACGCAGCGAAGTATACAAGAAAAAAAAATTGAAAATGAATTTTTCAGTTTTAAACGGTGTACGTATTAATTCTTTGGATGATTTAAATTTTAAACAATTTACAGTTAATGTTATATCTGCAATTGATTTCAATGAGGAACTATAAATATTTGTATAATTTTATCAAAGGTACTAAAAAATGCACAAGAAAAATTGAATTTTATTTGTAAATATGATTTTCAATGTAGATACGATTGTATTATCAAACTTTGTTATAGCTTTAAGAATACTTTTATTATTCCCAGTAAATTATAAAGTATTATTTTCGAAAAAGAAATACAAGAACGACTTAATGATGTATAGGCATAATTTCCATAGAATAGATAACCAAACTATGAAGATGCTATCAAGCTATTCGTGGCAAAAACAGCTCGAATAATTATTTAATAAAAGTACTATTTTAAATGTTTTGTTCCTTTTTCTGCATTCTTGATGTTCAATGACTTTATATTTAAATATTAAATATATTTTGAAGTACATAAAAATTTCATGTTAATTAAGCCTTAATTTTTCTCTTACACCTGTTGCCATATTAACTTGAATATAATATTCAAAATATTGGGATGAAAATAATAAGTAGATGAGGTTTGTTTTTTTTTTGCTCAATACAATTTTTGTTCCTGCTTTTATTGTTAATCAATAACAATATGAGTTTTTTTAAATAAAAATAGAAGGCGCCGTTTTGAAACTTGCCTCAGGCGCCACAAGGCATAGGCCCGGCCATGAGAGAAATAGTTTTCTTTAAAAACAGGCGTCACCGCTTAAGTAGCATTTAACGTGCTAGTTACCAAGACGAAAGACAAGATTTTAATATCAACTTGGCAACTGTGACGTTGATCGTACTGGGCATGTTGTGAAGTTAGCAACCACTAACTTCTGATTCATTAAACATGGACCGAATTTAGCTTCTTTAGCTGGCAACTGTCATTCTGTAAAAATAAATAACCTCTGACGAGTGTATCTGTATTTCTACTGTCTTGATTGCAGTTGCAGATAAAGTATAGTACGTGTCACATGTCTGCTCGTGGCCTATTGGTTTGATAAGAACTGTAGTTGTTATACATATTGTTGTATTTAATATTTGTATTTGTACATCATATTATGTAATATGATAAAATAAAATGACAAACAATATATCAATTACGTACCAAATATAATAATGGTATAGGTACATCAATATACTGCAATGACAGCTCATAATATTGTGTCTCGGACAATATCAATGTCCTGTATAAATTTTAATTAGTAGCAAATTATTGTTTTCACTGTAAATACTATACCTTTAGGCTTTGACCCACACTAGTTATCACATTTGTATCTAACAAATACATGAGAAATATTAATTCCTTTTTGAGGATTACTTTCTAATAATTATTATCATAATATGCTGAATGAGTGCGAAAATTAGAAAAGTCTGATCTTATTTTTAGATAAAAATGACGAAACAAGTCCTTAACAAATAAACTTATATTTCTGACATTATATTCATTGTGTTTCTGATACCTGTATTTCCGTTTCAATAAATAATTTTTTTGTTTAAGTATACGAATAATCGCTTACATAACTTATGTATATGAGGTAGGAACTATAATCCGAAGCATTCCATAGCGACTAAATGTCATGGCGCCCAAATTTCTTATAGTCTATATTACACAACGCCCAAACTTTGTACCGTCTAAATTAAGCCCCACCACCACTACAAGTGCTGTTGGTAATACAGCAAACTATAAATATGTCCGTATTTGTTTTGAATTGTGCAACAGATGGCGAGTTTCTTGTGTAGTTAATACAGTGCCACAGTACCTATAGGTAGCTACTATAGTAGTGAACAGCAGGAATGTCATCAACACCCGAATGTACAAAACCATAATATTCCAAACCAGAATATGCATGCACAGAATCATTCAAATCCCGAACATTCAAAAACAGAATTGCGCATTGCCAGAAAGTGTTCGTCCGAATCAATCAAAAACCGAATACGTGAGCGTGAGAGGTTATTTTAGGTTTAAGTTGGGTTTGGTTAAATCAGATACGCTTTCTGTTGCACAATTCACAATAAATTTTGACATATTTATAGTTTGTTGTATTACCAACACCACTTGTAGTGGCAGAAATAGGGCAGGTCAAATTTAGCCGCTGTGGCAATTGGTAGTGGCGTTTCATTTAGACGCTATAAAGTTTGGGCGCTGTGAAATTTAGACGCTATGAAATTTGGGCGCTATGACATTTAGTCGCATGGCACATAGGTACTCCTATATTCAATCATTTTTTTGATGTCAAATATTGTCAATATTAAAAGAAGCTTTCCGAATTCATAATATATAAATAAAAGAATATTAGTTAAGTTATGGTGCTCAGGTACTTCGGGATATATTTCATGGTGCAAGCTAGATTCCGCCTTCTGGAGGTAGGGTGTAGATAATAATTTCGATTTAAGAAGTATTTAATTTTTTTTATATTGGACGTTTCGGTATCTGACCAGTTCCCATCTTCATCATTTATTTTCAATACATTGACCACCTTATGTTCCAGAAGGCGGAACCTAGCTTGCACCATAAAAGAATATTCGGGTATAGTTCTATAAATTTTTATTGGAAACAAAGAGGTATCGGCAGCGAAGTGCTGCCTTCATCGGGTAAATAACAGCAAAACTATAAATAAATAAATATACATGGTGTCTCGTAACTTCAGGTACATATAAGAAGGGCATACAGTACTTAACGTATTGATTACGGAACAAAAAGAATTTTTTGAAAGTCAGTTTTTGAGATTTTTGCGGGAAACAGTTTTGGGGCACTGGTTAAATAGGTAGTTTTAATATTAAATATTACGTTGTATTATATACTTACGTAATTGCATAAATTAAATTCATTGTTAAATAATTTTACGTAATTGTTTTAAATAATTTCTTTATCTCATAGGTATATTATAATTTCCAGAGGTACAAAAAATGTTCTTCTTAAGTGAATTACTCCTAATTATAGGAATTTTGAAAAAAATCTTTTTGTTCCTTAATCCTATATGCCCTTCTAATATGTACGTGAAGTTACTGGACACCCTGTATAGTCGAGACTACAAGTTTTCAAAAATATGATAACATTATTATTTATTTATCTGATAAAGGCAGCCATTTTGCAGTTGAAACATCGTTTTTTCTAATAAAAAATATTTTTTTATTCAATTATTATATTTTATTTATTTAACTACTTTTAAACAATATTTTGCCGTGAGCCTACTACATCTAGGTCGATATTAACATATTATTCAACAAAATTATTGACACATTATGATATTAATGATCCTGTCGAATTTTCAATTCCGGGTTTATGGCTAAATTAGACGAAATCATTATCAAAAGCGGATTTTCGTTCCATCAATATTAAACAACAGAAGTATGAATTATTTTTTTCCAATTCTCTGTACATTGAAAATTCTAAGGGTAAATAAATAAGCTCATTGCTGGGAGTTCCAAATCAGGCTTTTATACACAGATATCGAAAAATAATGATGACATATTCGTACCGTGCGGACGTTTACCAGGCGTCATTTCACGGGCACATATTACTTGGGTGCAGAGTGTTTGTGCCATTTAAAATACGAAATAATTTTGGCGTCGGTCGGGATTGCTATTTAAATACATAAATAAATAATGAAAAAATACATATATATATATATATATATATATATATATATATATATATATATATATATATATATATATATACCGTGTGTCTATTTTAAAGGTGTACATAGGAGATTAACATGGGAAATCAGTTTTTTGCAATTTCCTGCCCGCCTAATTATTATAAGCAAAAACGCATCAAATAAAACTTGTAGGGCATAAAATTCTGCATCTAAATCAATAAACAGAATTACCTTTACATGCTTTGCAACGACAAAAATTAAATATGAAAATGTCGTTTTATCTGTCACAAAGTAAGTTAACTTATTTGACGTTTCTAACAATTTGAATTTGTCTCTAGTTATATTGTCTGAAATTATTAGAAAATGAATATTTATACTAATAAAGAGCGTGATTTCACAATTGCTAGATTCGTGACAAAATTTGAAGACTGCTAATGTGTCTTCAAAAATACACGTGAGCCGCGTAATCAGAATATAGGACGAGCAGGAAAACGTACGTTACTAGAAGAAAGAGTGTTAGGAATAATTGTAGTCCCCTTCTGAAGTACTAGATGTATTGGAAATGAGTTGGGAGTACATCACAGCATCATACATAATTGTTACGCAATTGAATTTTTAATAAATTCATTTTTCATTCATTTCATTTAAACAAAACTGTATTTTTTAACTTAATTTATTAGTCTAATATAATATTTCTCTTATTATAATAATTAACGATATTTTTCAAATCAAATTGTCAGAAACGTCAAATAAGTTAACTTACATTGTGACAGGTAAAACGTCAAGCATTTATTTATTTTCATATTTAATTACTGGCGTTACAAAACATGAACAGGTAATTCTGTTTATTGAATTATATGCAAAATTTTATGCTCTATAACTTTTATTTGACGCGTTTTTGCTTAAAATAATTAGGCGAGCAGCAGGAATTTGCAAAAAACTGATTTCGCATGTTAATTTTCTATGTACACCTTTAAGACAGACACACGGTATATATATATATATATATATATATATATATATATATATATATATATATATATATATATATATATTTAAAATAACATTTTGTGCTGAAACGCGCATCCTATCAGTTAATAACTGCGTCGGTAACCGTATTACTACCTTGTTTGTTGTTTGGCGTATATTTAGATTAAACCCCGAATTGCCGTATGTATTCAGGGAATATTCTCCTAAATGTCATGCCCTTCAAATAATGGTTCATTACTGTTTCACTTTTAATGGGACGAGTGGGAGTAAGCTGCAAACAGTCCTGTTCTCACCTCGTGGAAATGAAAACAGACTTGATTGTCGCAGTCGCAGATGACTTCCGGTGTGCTATTTCACTCCCCCACTCGTATTTCTTTCTCTGCTCATATAAATGTCGAGGACGCCTCGGCATTTTGACTCAAATGAGATTGAGAACATAAACAGAATGGACCCGTTATATTTGCATTTTAAGAATAAATGAGCTCTAAAGAATGAGGTTTGTTATATAAATTAAAGCAAGAAAAACAGTAATTTGACTTTCTAAAAAAGTTCATTTCAATAAATCCTGAAAAATCGTAACCAAATTAAATTTGATTGTTTTCTAAATAAGTTTTTTAATTAAAAGTTTACATTACGCAATAAAAGGAAAAAAACAATAGTTGAATTTATATCGTACAGAGTAATCTGAGCACCCGACTAGTAGCGATTTCAGAATACCAGCCTATGATTTTCAGTTTTTTATTTCTCGGTGACTAGAAATCTTAAAAAATTAAAAATTGTAAAAAAGTGAAAAAATAACCTACCTTTGATTTTAAAGAAAGAAAATGGAATATTTAGAAACATTGTTTAGAAAAAGCAACATTCTCCTTCGACTTTATTTTTTATTTTTAGCTGTTACCCATTAAATCATTAGTTTTTATTTAAAGAATTACTTATATTATAGTATGCATAGTTCTGCTCCTGATATACAGGGTGATTCATCGGTCTGTCTTCTCTTTATAACTGTTTTATTTTAAGTCAGATAAAAAAACTCTTCAAATATAATTTATATGATATAATATTATCTATCTACGTACCATATCCATAAATTATATTTGAAGAGTTTTTCTATCTGACTTAAAATAAAAGAGTTATAAAGAGAGGACAGACCGATGAATCACCGTGTATATATATATATATATATATATATATATATATATATATATATATATATATATATATATATATATATATACAGGCTGTTCATTTTAAGTGGTACGTTATTGCTATCTTGAGAACTATAAGAGCTATGTGGTTGGTTAAATAAGCAAACAATAATCAGTGGTTTTCAAACTTTGATATTTTAAATGAGATCATATATTTTTTATTTATTTATTAGACAGAGAGTTTTATTCTGAATTCAGTGATATAATATTTTCATACTCTCACATAACGACTTTTTTGAGAAATTTGCATGTAGAATTTTATATTAATTTGATTAAAATAGGACTATAATAAGAGTGCCACAAATGGAAAAAATGAATTCATGTTATTTTTCTGACATAGAATTACAATGCCAAATCGTTATGTGAGGGTATGAAAATATTATATCACTGAATTCAGAATAAAATTCTTTATCTAATAAGTAAAAATAATATGAGTCCATTTAAAATAGTCTAGTAAAATAGAAATTGTTTGCTAATTTAACCGACCTCGTAGCTCTTATAGTTCTCGAGTTAGCAATAGTGTACCACTTAAAATGAACAGCCTGTATACATGGGTCACACTAGAATGATTGAGAATAAGACACATAATTCATATTTTTTTTGAATTATTTAATAATATTCAAATAGTTTTTTGTTTTCTCCGACGATAATACTAACACCGCCATTCTTTTCTTCCATTTCGTAAAAGCTCCCAACCAATGTTCTTTTGGAATGCAGACGAAAGCCTACTAACGTTTTACATTGCCAATTCAGGTGAACATGGCGGGAGGTCTGTTACATTTTTTTTGCCAAAAATTGATGAATATGTCTGCTAATTCGGTATTTTCACTCATTTACACTTGTACTGAAACATATCTCCATTCAAAAGAGTGTAAAAAGATCCCTAAAGATGTGCAAATCAATATCCAGTATTTCATACTTGGAAGTTATTTACAAGTATAAAAAACTGCCAGATATACATTATGATCTACATCTAGTTCGTTCTGTCTTTATAAATTAATTTGGAAAATGTCCCTCTTTTATTCATTTGGGCTGAAAGATATGGAACATTGTATTAAAAAGGTAATTTCGTTGGATATGTAGCGTGAATGATATAAAATAAATTACTTGGGTTGAACCATCATAAATGACAATCCCATTTTCGGCGTTGACGTTTAATTATGTGAATATGAGAATGAGTATATATAAAAAAAAGGGATCAGCATTAATACGAAAAAGTAATGTATTCGTAATATTTCATATTAAGTATGAATCATTTGTTCCCAATATACGCATAATAAAATAAACATTCAAAAATTGTTTAAAACTGCAATTGGTACGCGAATTTAATATAATTACAGATATGTAGCTAGTACGATGTAGTTAATTCAAAACTGGGACATGACCAGTGAAATATTTTTAATTATCATATATACCATTTAAAATTTAAATATGAATTCAGAACTCATAAACATAAACAAAAAATATAATAAACAATCCTCTATAAATAAATTAATTCTACTGAAGCATACAATGAGGGAGTTTTCGAATTTTTGATTTTTGAATACTTTAAAATATTTTTAAATCTAAAGCGTTTTTATTTTTATATTTTGTAAACTTTTTAAAATGCCGGAGAAAAAAAAATGTTAAACTTTTGCAACATTTTCTTCCTACCATTACGGCGTACATACGTGCCAAAAACGTGCTTCATAGAAAGAGACAGAAGAAAAACACGGCTACCTGTTTATGTTTACATTTGTCACTTGACAATTTAATTCCTGTGTTTACCGTATTTTCTAGATTTTACATTTACATATTTAAAATCAAATAATTTGCTCTTTGCGAGTTGACATTGAATTTGACGTTTTATTATCAAATATAGAAGACATACGTTCATGTTTTCATTCTAAACTAGCGCGCATAGCGGACAACTACGGTGTACCAAAGATGCTGCATACGTCATCGTATTGTGGGCGATTTAACTAACGTTAAATTTATTATCGTTTCTACAAAATGTACGCTATATTTTATTACTTTTATTCCATTAATAGTAATAATAGGTGTAGGGTTGGCTATGGAAACAATTATGATTAGAATGTAATGACAGAAATGTAATGATAGATATCATATGAAAAATAAGGAATATCAAATAAAAATAAAGCAAGACTGCCGTTCTCATATACTTTGTATGGCAGTAAACAGTAGACGCAAAGTAGCGAAACAAACAGACCTATTGTATGTATAGTATTGCAGTAATGTGGAAAAATTATTATATTTCAGCATGACTAAACTCCCCCATTGAAAGTGCAACAATTATTCCAGAGTTCAAATTTCTATTTAAACGTAAAATTAAATTTTAAATATATGGTAACAGTTATCAAAATAAATTTTCAAGCTTTCTACAATAAAAAAATCAGTCCTTTTTACTTCCTTGTACGAAGTAACGGAAGTATTGTAATCGCGAAAAATTTCGGTTTTCAGATTTCAACGGAAATATCCATTTTGGCCATCCCTGAATCCATTCTGACTAATTTCGTCGTGACGTCTGTACGTACGTACGTAACTACGTACGTACGTACCTCGTATAACTCAAAAACGTTAAGCCGTAGAAAGTTGAAATTTTGTATTTAGGACTTCTATAACCTCTAGTTGTGCACCTCCCTTTTTGGTCATTACATAATTTCCAGAAATGGTACTGTATTTGAAACCTATAATAGATTTTAATGAAAAACTATATTAAAATATAATCCAAAACTTTTCAAATTTGGTATATAAGACTTTTATATCAATTGGAATAACATAGCAGATTTTGGTTAGAACAGGCTAACCGGAAGTGATATATCACCTGAAGTTGTTAACAGTTTTTCTTAAATAAAATGGTTTCATTTTGATTTTAGAAATAAATGCTTCAAACAAGAGTTTTAGAGAATTAAATTCTGCGTCTAGCACATCAAGTATTATTAAATTAGCCCTTTGTTAAAGCGAGATATATAAATTTAAAACTTATATACTTTTTGGTTTTTGTAATGAAGCTTGCTATGGATTAGGACAAAAAATAACAAAAAAATAAAAAATAGATGTTAATGTCAAATTACGTCAAATACGTGCAATTTTATAATTGAGTCTATACTTCATATTAGTCTTGCGTACAAGGAAGTCGTGTGGTGTCCACATCAGATTTTTTAATTTGATATTTAAAGTTTTTAATAATATAACTATTGGACTACTGAATGTACGGATGTGCGTCCACGCGTAATCTATGATAGTTTACAGTGTAAATAAGGTTGTCAAATGCAACCATTACGTAAAGCATGTAAAATTTGTAACCACTCGCGCGTGGGGATTTAACGAAATGAAAATAATTTCATACTTATTTTGACAGTCACAGTCATTGAAAATAAATAAACAAAAGTTAGAGGCAAAAAAATATAAGAATTTTAACAAAATTTACACTCGGAAGCAAAAAAACAAGCAGAAATTTTAAAATAATATAATCTGCGTGGGCAGACAAATTTTGATGATGTAAACAAAACTAAATTATTGTCTACGCAAACAATGACGAAATTTACATGGCACAGGAACATCCCTGACTGAAATTGTTTTTGACGCTTTGTGTTTTGAAGTTTTAGCGGGTTACTAAAACGGGTTTGGGATTTTTAACAAAATAATAGAAAGTTGAAAAATACTCGTATACCCAACTTTGTTTTGAAATACTACTTTTTTTCTTTATCGGGTAAATGCAAAATTAATACATAAACTAAATAAATCCAGGTGCATTTTTAAATTTTGTAATATATTAGGATGGATTCATAAAATAAATTTAAAAGTGAACACTGTTTTTACGTATATTGGCAATTTATTACCGACAACAGTTGCCCGTACGTGTTCCTTTTTTGATATCGACCGTTACTTTCTCTGAGTAATTCGTTTGCGGGTATTCGTTGGATCACATACGAGTACGTAACCAATAATAACTAATGTTTCAAGCAGGTGTCATTGATGTCAAAATCATACTTCTCTTTGTCAATAAACGTGTCACAAAACGTGTACTTATTACGTAGTTTTCTTCAAAGAAGAACGATATTTTGAATAACAAACATGTGAAAGAGAAATTGATTAGTCTAACATCATAATTTCTTTACATCTGGTTGAAATTATATAACTACTTATATTTTAAGGCAACATACGAATACGAGTACATCCGTGGGATAGAATAAGTGTCATATCGGTAACCTAAAAGTGCTCAGTTTCTTTTTTATCGTGGAATATGGTATTTCTTTATACCCAAGGAGACAAACTGACAACAATATAATGACAGTTTTAAAATGAGATGTTTTACAAATTATTAAACACATGTAGACAATAAAGATAATAAAATTATATAGAAAATAATTTAATATAAATGTGAAAAATATCTCGAAGGTTAACAATTAATCGAAATCTTAGTCAAAAAACAATTATTCTTAGACACTTATAATTTGGATAATTTCAAGATTTTGGAAGAACAGAATTACTCCAAATATATGTTTCTTGAAATTCTCAAAGATGACTGCAACATATAAAGCAAGAAGTGATATAACACTAAATAGCGCATATTTTGGTGTATTGGAAAAGTTCAAGGATGATTTTTTTTACGATGTGTAAAACTGAATGTTAAGAACGAATGTATTTTGCGTCGATGTTGTAAGAATAATTGCTGTTTGACTAAGACTTCGAATAATTGTTTTGTTAGCACCTTAATAAATTAATGTATTTACTTATGTACAAAAATTGAGAATAAGAAAAAAAAATCTGGTGTGGCCAACACAATACCTTCCGCCATTTACAGCCCGAGTATCAAAAAGATTAAGTTAAACCTTATTTTTATATTAACGAATTTTATTCTAATTTTGACAGTTTATTTCTTAAACCCCTCAACAGGATTAAATCCCACATTGACACAAATCCATGCCTTAGTGGGATTCTAACACAGAGCCCCGAGGGCACTCAGGACATATGAGGCGTTGCTCTAATCATTGAGCCACCGGAGCTATAATAAAATGAAGATTGAATTTTACATACCGGGATAGAATAGAATTCACCCGTGGAATTCACTAATCCAAAAATTAGGATTAGCTTAAACATTTTGGTAAATCGTTAATTTTTATGAATCTAAATACATACCTACACATTTACTTATGCTGGAAACAGTATTGAATTCCTTTTCTATTGTTTTATTTACTTTTTTTTCTTTTTAAAACATTACTAATATTATTTTGAAATGATTAGTTCGTTGATAGTGACATTTATCTGTCAGTTACATACAATTAAATAACTGCGTTTTGTTTGTTTAAAGCGTAGGCTCTGGGATTTAAATTATAGGTAATTTTATAAATTTATCTATAAAATATATAGAAAAAGTATTAATGCAAATCTGTAAAAAAATTAATAATCTTTAATTTTTATAATAACATTAATGTCGAAAAAATAATATTTAAAGGTATTTTTCGAAGAAAAACTATTTTAAGATTCTAGTAAAGTGCCATTTCCGGTTATCCGATTTACACCAAAATCTAATGGGCTCTTTCCATTAAAGAGAAAGTCCTAAATACAACGTTAAAACGTGGTCATTTACCAAAATCTTGATATGCGATTTTTAACACGATCCCTATACCACCCTTACCAAGTGTAGCGGGAGGTAAAAATGGAAAAATTTGTTTAAAAATAGAAAAATTCGAATATAGGTGTAGGTTACATATAATAAATAACATTTTACAAGAGTTGGGGAAAAAAAAATTGAATTCATCTTTAAGGTTAGTGAAGGGGCATAGATATTATTTCTCTACATAGTCAACTTTGTCTACATATTGGCTACGAAATGTAATAGAGGCCTATTACAATAGCTATTGCTTACTTTCTATGTTTCTCAAGGACTACAGATAAATATGTGAAGTAAAACCGTAAACATATTCAATTTCTTTCCAGTACGCTAATTAAAACAGTATATAAATTTTTTAATAAACATTTCTAATTTACAAGTTAATATCGTCTTATTGAGACAATTGCAGAGCTTCAGCGAACGTGAGAGCTTGAAACACGCTTGGAGCTTTCCAGACGAGTGCGGTTGCCAACTTATTCAACGTACACGAAGCTTGTGTTGGTATAAAAGCTCCAAACTGATCGCTCCTTGTTTGAAAGCATTCAGAGAAACGGGATTTGTACTCGAGTACAAATGTTATATTAATGTTAAATTTGCTCTTTACAAATATTTGGTGCTGCACTTCTAGCAGATGAAATACATTTCATGTACAGTGCATCCTAATATTAGAGAGAAGACGTGAGGGTTTTGTTAATTGTAAACATTAAACAAAAGTTGAAAAGTATTTATGATTGTGAAGCAGTTCTCGTTAAAGAATGCAATTAAAAGTGGAGGGAAACTAATGCAACTCATTATAAGAATTACAACCGTTGACCCAATGTTATATAAGTGTAAATAAATTGGAAGCCAGGGGTGAATGTTTTAGTTTTGAGCCAAATTGAGTAGCACGGTCCACATGACGGAACCACGGAGCAATACAATATAATACACTTGTATTTAAAAAAAAATAATTTTTTTTTTATAGTGTAACGGTTCTTAGAAATTAAAAATAAGTTCATTTATCAAAATTAATATTTAATGGCAAAATAAACGTATAACTTAGTACCTATTATGGGCAGTAAGTGCTTCCTACCGGTAGAGGTCTCCAATGCATCCAATACCGTTAGCAGAGCACTTACCAATTGCAATGCTTATTACGTTTTTTAGCACGATCGACGCACAAAATTAAAAAAATTATATTTGAAAATTATTTTGACATACTATTTTTTGTTCAATCGGGTTTTTTAATGTTTATCGCTAGGGTTTCAAAGAAAGTAAGTTTTATTCACCGGAGGCGGTTAATAAAAAAACAACGATCAGGGCCTCAATTCTCCAAATCATTCGTTCGCATTCGTATGCGTTCATGAACGTATAGTGTCTAAACGTATATGTTTCAAAAATTCTATTCTCCAATGGTATACGTTTGTCGCGTTTGATTTGCATTCGAATACGTTTGGCTTTCTAAAGGACGGTTCCACTAGACTTTTTCATTTGTGAATGGACCAATCAGACAACAGCACCACGCTCCATGCGTTTGATTAAATGTCAAAATTTGACATCTTGACATTGATATACACTAAACCTACAATTTTATTTGAACATGAAAAAAATGCAAAAATTAAGTACCTATTTCTTTTCTCTGAAGAGTAAAAAATAATAATTATTCAAACGTGGAAAATTTGATTCGATTTTTACACAGAAAAAAGCAATTAAATTTTGAGAAGATTATCCCTGTATCAAAAGACTGGAAAAATTGGAGGAAGATCTATATATAAACATATGAAATGTATTTACTGATTGATTTTAAACTTGGTACGATAAGCTCTGGGTAAAAGACGCCTTCATGCAAAGAAATATAACATATAAGAAAACTATTTAAGATACTATGTACTTTTTACAATATATATTTTCCTTTGTAGCCACAGCTTACGGAGGAGCCTCGGAAAAGGATCATTTCATGAATTTAAATTTTTTCTATGAACTACAAAAAAATAATCTTTTGCTTTATTGGATTCATTCTTGTAATCAATACTATTAACTCATTTCTTGTAAAAAACAAGTTCACAGTTATTATTTCAATTTATAATGCCAGAAAAATATCCGTTTGGCAAGATATTTCTTCTACTTCTACTTATAATGAGCTCTATTGCAAACGAAAGTTAAATATTAACTTTTTCCTTAGAAATAATAAATTACAGTCGGATTGAATACTTTTATCATATTTCTATTACATATATATTATACATATTATATAAATAATTTATAATTTATATTTTTCAAAATATACTTGCCTTAATAAATAATAACAGAATTCATCACTAAATAATTTTATACTAGAATTATTCCCCATAGTATAGTGTTTTTATGTATAATACTATTGCACTTAGATGTAAACGTATGGAAAATTCATTGAACGAATGGTCAGTCCCCGTCCGTTGTCAAACGTATGAAAGTTGTACGTTTAGAAACATATACGTTCATGAAACGGACGCTGGAGAATACCAAAATCTCATTTCATACGTTTCGAACGCCGCAAACGTATACGTTCAGATTCGAGAATAGAGGCCCAGATCTTATTTTAAAAATGACAACTAATTTTTTTTAATTTGACATAATAATTGTCAAATCTTATATTTTAAAAAATTTGTGCGTCGATCGTGCAAAAACCGTAATAAGCATTGCGGTCAGTAAGTGATTCACTTACCGATCAGCAATTTGTGATAAAGCCTACTGTCTTGGAAACCCTATCGGTAAACATAAAAAAAAAATCTGATGTGGCCAGCACATTACCTTCCGTCAGTTCTATGTATTTTGTATAAATGTCATACAGAAAGCTCCTTGCAAAAGATTCTATTTCTTGTACATTACCTTAAGGCAGTTGTATGTATTTTATACAAATTCCATACAGAAAGTTTCGAGCAAAAGATCCTATATTTCCAGTAAAATTATAAAACAAACATACTGTCAACTACACTTGACACTGACAGCTTTCAATTAGAATTTTCTTAATATAGCAGCTGTTATAACATAGCTGGCTAATATATGATATTTAATTTCTTTATAAATTTTTAATTCTATATTCATTTAATATGAAGTATAAAATACATTCAAATCGCATAGAGAATAAAATATTCTTCAATATTTATAATCACATTAAATGTGAAAAAATGATATTTAACATCGTTTGTCAAGAAAAACTGTTAAAATCTTCAAATTAGGGTACTTCCGGTTGACCATTTATAACCAAAATCTATCAGCTCTTCATATGGATGTAACGAAGAGGAATGCGAAAGAATTATAATTTTTGGAATTGTAGTATTACAGTTATCACATTAGAAAATTTTGTCACACATAGACACACACACACACACACACACACACACACACACACACACACACATACACACATACACACACGCACACACACACACAAACACACACACACACACACACTCACACGCACACGCACACTAACACACACACACACACACACACACACACACACACACACACACACATCGTAAATATAGTAAAATCGTAGGGACCCTAAAAAGTGCTTATTCATCATAAACTTACCACCGATTTTTTTTACCAAAGACAATACCTTTACCTTCCTTACCTAAAGGTGACGGAAGGTAAGAAACCGACCGTGCAAAAATAATATTTATTATGAACAACTGTCACTTATTTATTTATATTCCTGTCACAACTGTCATTTATATTCCTGTGCCAAAATTCTAGAACATTCGCAGATAGCCGCACGCAAAGGCAATTACGAGCATGTTCCAGAAAGGTTTCGTTACAATACCTTCAGACGGGCACATTTCAATATGCTGATTTTAAAATTTTAAGCCACAAATGAATATTTCTTTTAGTTCCAGTGATATTTACATTCAAACTTGGCAATAACCCAAAACTGGGTGGAGATACATGCCTATAGAAACTTTACGATTCGATTCTACAGATTGAATTACATAAAATATTTCAAAATTCCTAAATAATTTATACAATTTTTAAAGCAAAATAATTATGACCAATTACCGGATAGGCTGACTAGGCTAGAGCCCAGGGCGCACAATTTTCATTTCATTATAGTTTTTGGGGCGCTTTGATTAGGATAGAGCTGAAAAAACATCCGTAGCCACGACCTAAATCAAAAATCGTGAATAATCCAAAGTGTATCCCTTGGACTTTTTCATTTGATCATTTTGTGAATTTCAAGTTTTAGCTGCGTAAATTGAACTAGTGGCACAATTTTTGTAAAACATACTTTTTCCCAATGAATCGAATGACGAATTGGCCAGATTAGATATAAAATGAATCAATGTTTAAATGTTATTTTACATTTTTGCAACGTTATATTAATACAGGATGCATGCACATGCACTCGCATTTGTTTATATCCGTCCTCACTTCTGTAAATATCCCTATTTTATTATAAAATTTCTTTTTCGGGATCTTCCAGGTTCTCGAGGAAGGGGTTTTGAACACACCTAACCTTTCCCTGGCTACGCCACTGCTTATTGGAATCCTCGTTTCACGAATTATAGACCTTAAGCAAACTACGAAGTGCAATGCCCAAATGACGTACAGAAAATTATAAAGTTCACTTATTACGTTCACTAACAACATTTTAACTTCACAACTTCATCCTTTGCTAAAAGAATTTTATATCCAACAAAATAAAATGTAAAACATGGAACTTCAACATTACTTTTTCTTCAAGTTGATGTTAGCACTAAATTCTAAATTGTGAGCAAGTTGTAAAATACACATAAAACATACATTTAAAACTTTGAGCCATACTTGGAAAGAACTTGCAGTCGGTACAAATTAAAGAAAATTAAAATAAGTAAAACTACTACTGTCGAATATCTTTAATTCATATATTATGTTAAATTTATTAAATTATTTAATCCGCATATGTATCACGGTTATATATTCTATAACTATATAACTGTATGATTCATTATTCAAATAATTCAAATTCACATGACAGTTATATGCCGAGATCATTTCTTACCATGCACGATGAGGCATGATGTGACGGTGACCAACTTCGTAAACCTGATATTGGTTAAAATATTGTAGGTACTGTTTGTTCGACGAGGACTACAAAAATATTTTTGCCTATGGCACATGAAAGGCTAAATTAGGCCCTATATATAGTTGGTACAGGGATAATAGGCAATGATCAGAAAACCGTTTCACTAGCGATCCGCCGGAAGCCAATCACTCAGCTTTTTTTCGTGTTGACTCCCAACGATGCTTAATATAACACCCTAATTTTTCAGGGACGGCAAGAACTATACACCGATTTTTCTCACTTGACTCTTGAGGTCATTTATTTCTGAATCACAAAATAATGAGTAATTGTGTATTTATCTCTGTCTTATTGATAGTTTCCTACATTCTATCACCAATACGTATGTCTAATAGCTTCATCTTTGTTTTACTAACGAATTTAGAGAAAGTTAGTTATACAAAATTTGAATATGACATTCGACAGTATTGGTACTTAATATTTTTGTATGCTCGTTCGCAAACCAAATTCAGGCGAAATTAGTGAAGTTACCTTTATGGCTCATACGTTAACTGTCGCGAAATTCAAGAAGTATGAATGTGTAAAATATCCTAAATGTAAGTTTGACATTTTAGATGTACATATTTGTCAATGTCAATGTTATTTTTATAATTTATTGGCGATATTTACCCTTCCCTACAATGATTTTCATTCTTAGGTAAATATAATCTTAGGAATAATCGTAAAATGGAGTAGTATTTTAGTTTAAGAAAGAATGCAAGTTAGATAAAAGGATGAAAAAAATATGATTAGTGTTTATGGTAAATAACTAAAGGTGTATGAATACGTACACAAGTCGGTATTGCCAAATGAAGGTAAAATATACAGGATGTTTCTTTTAAAAGTTGTTAGTTCGCCCAAAAAAGCACTGGTTGTTTAAAGGAAACACCCTGTATGATTTTAATAATAGTTATATTATTTTTCAAAATGGAAAGGTCAATACATTCGTATTTTATAAGTGTAACTATGGCTAGTCTATGACGTATTATATGATATAATTACCTTGTACACAAAACTGTTTTGAGATCTGCTGGTAATCACGTTTTCATCACTACATTTGATTCATACGAACATCGGGAACATCAAACTACGACGTAAGGGTCAAGTGAGAAAAATCGGTGTATACATATTAACCGTGGTTTTAACTGGGATGAAGATGGGGCTGGAATGTAATGTAGGACAAAAATTAGTTCTCTTGGACAATTCCACTGTTTGCTGATAATCCTTGTTCTAGCTAGGTATTGTCAGGATTGACGGATTCGGCAGACATATATACATCGTAAAAGCCAGTAAAAATATTATATATATATATATATATATATATATATATATATATATATATATATATATAGCCTCGCGCCCCAGAGCGAATGAGGAAACACGGGACTGCATTCGGATGTGTAATTTCGAAGAAAAAAAATCTAGCTTAAAAGATATTCGAGAAAAGACGTCTTAAAATTGTCCAATCAGAGCCCTACGTTTTTAACGTGTGTTTGCCGTAATTTTACGTTACTAGGATTTTATACAAATCAAATCTTCTTTAAAATGTGTGGGCGACTGTAGTTTTCGAAAAATGTCAGTGGCAAATTAAATTTGACAAGGTGAAAATAAGGCAAATTCTCTCGATTTAAATCCTTTGGATTTCTTTCTTTGGGGACATGTGAAAAACTTCGTTTACAGAGAACTCATTGACACAGAGGAGCTCAGAGTTCGAATTCAAGAGGCCTTTACAACAGTTACTCCACGAATGATTATAGACTCTAAAATGAGCCTGTTAAAAAAATGAACGGAGGACATTTTGAGCATCTGCTCTGATTGAATCGTTCCATGGATGTTATTACCATTGTATAAATTGCATTACAATAAAAACGGTTCTTTTTAGAACCACCATTTGTTGTTTTAATCTCAAAGAATTCAAATGACAATAATATTTTCGTTTGACACATTTTACACAGCTGCTACAACACGTTGCACTGTACGATATAACTGATGATCTCGGATGACACCTTCGCTAACCTAAATTTGTTGACAGTGAACAGTCAACTCTAAAGTGTCAAAATTACAGTACGTCAAACAAATTTTGTAACTCACTAGTAGTATTTTTAAAACCTAGCAACCAGTTTTATTTTGTAATAATATCATCACACCTCAAGATATCCTTCCGCGGGATTGGTGGATTAAAAAGTCTTGTAACTCCGTTATGCAAGCAGCCGCAAATTATTTTCTTCTATTTGTTGGCAACCTATTATCGTCGGCAAGTGTCAGTTTCGTCTGGTTCGAGTTGTGAGACACCGTATATATATATATATATATATATATATATATATATATATATATATATACTTAATCATCGTCTAACGACTACCAATAATCCTTCGACACAAGACATAATAGAATTTGTTAAACTAAGCGTGTCATTTAACCTTCACTACCTTTATCAATCATTGTTCAACTGTACATTTTGAATAACGTCAAAAATATTAATTCAGTGTCTATTTTGACTGGTGGCATTCATCCAGTTGAGTTTGCTAGTATGTATCACTGCTTGGCATAATGGACACAGCGCCAGGGAGATAACGGTTTATATGCGGCAACGGTGGAAACATTGTTACCAACGTGCCTCCCACCGGGGGAATTTTAGGAAGTTGACAGTCGCTGGCGATAGTAAACAACGATAAAAGCGCACAGGGATGCTGGGAGATGCGCAGGCGTTCAACAACAATCGCACTGCCAATTCCAAAGTTTTTACAGTTTACACCACTCACTATATAACAGCAAACATACAAATTGACACAATGTGTAGGACAAGTCTTTGGCAATTCAAACAATTGTCGTTTATTTCTTTATATTTATTTATAAATGTAAATTTACTCGACTGTTGTTACAGTAGAGAAGGTGTTAGCAATTATTACTCAAAATCTCGGTTGTACAGTATTTATTCTTACACAATCCACGTTTCGGTAGTTACTTACAGTGGTACAAAAACGTCTCTGGACGACAATAGTTTCAATCTATTTTCTGTTTATTTTAAATATCTTCCTTTTAATTATTTTTTGCGCAATCGATTTTTTTTTAAATTTACCGATAGGGATTCCTAGGCAGTAGGTTTTATTTACAAATTACTGATCGGTAAGTGATATGAACCACTTACTGATCAGGAGGCGGTAAGTAAAAAATCTGATGTGGCCAGCACATTACCTTCCGTCAGCTCTATGTATATTGTAAAAATTCCGCACAGAGATTTTCTTGTAAAAGATTCCATATTTCCAGTACATTACTTTCAGCTCTATGAATTTTGTACAAATTTTGTAACAGATTATATATTTACAAAAATAAAATATAACACAAATATACTGTCATATGCACTTGACTGACATTTATCAATCAGAATTTTGTTAATATAGTAGATGTTTCCATGGTAATAGCACAGCTTGCTGTTTTATGAAATTAAATTTCTTTATAAATCTATATCCATTGAATATGAAGTATAAAATGTAATCAAATCTTATAGAGAATAAAATATTCTTTAATATTTATAAATGTGAAATAATGATATTTAACAGCGTTTTTTCAAGAAAAACTTTGAAATCTTCAAATCAGGGTACTTCCGGTCGACCATTTGTAACCAAAATCTAATCAGCTCTTCATATAGTTGTAAGAAAAAGGAATACGCAAAAATTATAATTTGTTGAAAGGTGGTATTGAAGTTAGGCGATCCAAAAAAATCGTCACACACGCACACATATACATACATACATACAAACATCATCGTAAAAATAGTAAATTCGTTTTCTAGGGTCCTAAAACGTGCTTATTTATTAAAAACTCAATATCGAATTTGTTGACCAAAGACAATACCTTCCTTACCTGAACGTGACGGAAGGTAAACAACAACGATCAAAGATTACTTTAAAATTGCCAACTAAATTTTTTTAATATGCTAAAATAATTTTCAAATCTTTTTTTTTTAATTTTGTGCGTTGATCTGGCGTTGCGGTCAATAAGTGCTCCTCTAACGGTATCTGATCTTTCTCAACCGGTATGAAGAACTTACAGACCTTAATACATAAATGATTACTCGTAAATTAGTTTTTCTCGATACTTTTCCTTGCTGTCTGATCCGTATATGTATATTATACTTACTTAGAAGATCTAATGATGAGTCAACGAAAGTATGAAAAATACCTATTATTGCATTAATTATGAATAGCCAAAGTTACATCAATATTTTAAAAGCACATTTAAAGTAAATTACTAGCAAATAAGCCATGCATAAGAACGATCTGACAAATAATTTGCATCTTGTAAGGCGAATGACAAGTGATTCATCAAGCTACGTAACATATTGGCCTAAAATAAAAAGCTCGTTTTGGCTTGAAATTTCTAGCTTTTTAAGCTTGGCTTGGGATTTATGACACTATAGCTTGGCTTGCCTTTTTCAAGCTATATTTAAGGTTAGGCTAAGCTTAATTCTTCAAGCTTTTAAATTCCAAGCTTTCAAGCTTCAAGCCAAGCCCGTGAATCTTTAAGAATGACTATTTTATATCAGAAATAATCTCAACCAACTTTCACAGTCACCAGACTTAAAAGAATATAAAGAATGTAAATTATTAAAACCAAAGAACAATTAAAAAATAAATTTTCCTACAACCTACAGTGTGAAAAGTAAATAAGCGTTGCTAGGCAACATTAAAATTCGGTTAATTTACCTCTCAAGTATATAATTAGGTAGTAAATAATAATGAAAATAATAAAATTTATTAAGAAATATGAATATACACTGTAAATGATGCAAATCTAATATTTTTCTTAACAGATTGAGTATTAATCTAATTTTTATGAACATTAACATTTTTTTGACATGTATTCTAACCTAACCTAATTTTTAATATTAATATTAAATGTACAATTTGTACATTATAAAAGACTAATCATCGTCTGTCTGAGATTCTTCCAAGTGTTGCATTTTGTACAGTGTTATGAGAAAGAGTACTAACAGTATTTGAAGCTGCTGGATGTCTGTACACTCAGTATTATGAGAAACATCAATACCATTTCGGTTATAGGAAACATGTTGTATGCAACACGCGTGTAAAATAGTATTTTTTTTTATCTCGTGCAACAAACATCGCACTCGACCAAAAAAGTACTTCTTTACACACTTGTTACATAAATGACTATTTCAAATAGCGAAAAGTGCCCTGCGGAGTTATCTTCATTATAGCATTGAAAAGAGCCCGAGATGTGACGTCTGATAAACGCCATCAACGATATGTCTTGGTGGCACACCTAGAAATAGGTGAAAAGCCGTGATGATATATTAAGGTATTATTATTGCAAATTCAATTGCTTTCATAAAGTACTCGTACTATGATAACAATTGCGACAACAAAATTTTACTACCTCAAAACAAAACCATATTGACAGATACATAAACATTGTAATCTTGGGAGCATTAGTGTCATGCCCGTTGAACAAAAGCAGGAAAGTTTTCCAGTGGAGTGGATACCGCCCGAGACTGAACTGAGAACAGAGCAGGAAATAAAACCAGCAGGAGTCTAGTCTGGCGCTGTGCCCGTGAACTAACAGCCGAGGCGGGTTCCTAAGTCCTCGTCCTGCGATCGCTTTCATTAATGCCGGCCCGCTTGGCGCTTGTTTCCACAGCCACACAGATAAACGAACGTGGAATTTTCCCATGGCTATCTAGATAAGAAATTCGGGGAATGTACAGTTGTAAAGCCCAGGTGAACTTTATACTTCACTGTTTGTTTTTCGTTCATTTCAAAATAGATACTTGTAGGTTTTATTTGTCTGAAAGAGAAATTAGTTTCAGCCACTTTAGATCGGATAGCTAATTAGGTGTTGGGTTTTATATTAACAGTGTACTACGAGGGCAACGCTAGAATTACAATTGAGAATAAAACACAGGGATTATATATTTTTTTAGAATTTTAGTTTAAACATGTTCAAACTACATAATTCCCTTCAACAGTAATACACTTCACAATTCCTTCCTTTTTCTTCTAAATAGCTTCAAACCAGTAACCAGTTTTCTTTTGGAATACCGAATGCTTCAAAATAATCGTGAATTGCAACATCAATTTCTTCTTCAGACGAAAACCTTCTACCGGGTATTCTATCAATTTTATTGCTATCATCTGAAAAAAATGCTCTCTTATTTACTCAATATTTTTGGGTATACTATGTTTTTAAACTAAGTTTACTCGGACATCAAATGCGTTAATTTAAGGATTTTGACATCAGAAAATTCCTAATTTTTTTCTGTAAATCTTTATGTACTAAAAGCGTTACATAATACTTAACGGGACATATAATATTTGAGAAAAACTGTTTTCCTATGTTAAACATCTATAAATTGTGAAAAATTGTCAGCCATCGGGATTCGAACCCAAGACACCTACCTTGCCGGGACAGTGCTCGGTTTGAAATCCTGATGGCTGACAATTTTTCACAATTTATTTCAAATATACAAACTGTTAACTCATTGGTAATATTAAACATCTAAGTCACGGTTTCTCGTGTTAACCTTCATAACAAATTTCGAGAATTGATTTATTTATGTTTGACGCTTAGACAAAGTTACAAACTTCACAAATAAAAATATCTGAAAACAATTGTATAAAAAGTTCTTCATGAAATTATTTTTAAAAAATCTAATTGCTGCTGTAATTTTACATGAGTAGTGTCAACTAAAATGGTGGATCTGTGTTTGACTCTTAGGTTAGATTACTTATCAACTTTACAAGAAAAAATCCGTTAAAACAGTTGTACAAAGTTGAACTTTGTAACACTGTTTTTTATGTGAAACAATGTCACAAAATTGACTTCGTTGACGCGAAATAAAAAATTATATTAGTATATTTAGGCAGCGTAAGCCAAGAAAGCTCAAGATCATTTTTTCGTCGACTTGCTTTACTAAAAGCGCCATTCCCCAATTTTTACTCAAAAGATGTTCTACCATGCTAGCACCAGAATCGTTTCACCGAGAACTATATTACTATAATTTAAAAAGGTCGTCGGATGATGAATTTAAAAAGGAATATAAATAATTTTACATGTCTTCGCAAACGTTTCGGTAGCTTTATTGTATCTTCATCAGTGCTAAAATATGTAGTTTTTGGTTAACTCTTTGTTACACTTGAATTTATTAGTTTGTATGAATTATTTCTTACATAAATTTTTGTTAATCTGTGTCGTAACTATTTCAGCACTGACGAAGGTACAATAAAACCATACCGAAACGTTTGCGAAGAGATGTAAAATTATTATATTCCTTTTTATATTGTGATAAGACGAGGGTAAGAGCCATAACCAATAAATAACTTTTTATAAACTTTTCCAAATTATAGTTCAGTTATAATATTTCAACTTGTTATCTTTGTTAAGGCATGTGTCCACGATAGTAGAAATCGATCCCAGTTCTCGGATATAGTTCGCAATTCGATATCTCGGATCGTGGACACTATCAACTCGGACGCAAAAATCGAATAGAAAACTAGAATGGAAAAATGCGTTTTGTCCCATTTTTTCGTACAAGTTGCTAATTTTATTTAACTGTTACCAATTTAAAATCTTCACGTTTGATGTTTGATAAGCTTGAAAATGATAAGGTTATAAAATAATACATAATTCTACTCATTTTTGATATTGATTATAAATAATTACTTATAAATAAATTAATATATTTATTCAAAAAAATTAATTTACTTACTACCGGGATAATTTTTATTTTTATTAGTTTTTAGTATTGGTAGAAATGGTTGAAACCAGCTTCATAAACTCGACCAACCTGACATCTGTAGTCATACAAGTTCAATGTTTATAATCAAAAAATGTCTTCGAGAACTCTGAACGATTTCTAGCATCGTGGACACAGGCCTTTAGTCAAAATTCTGTTTAGAAATATTTATCATTTTTCCTATCGAGGGTTCTTGTTCAATCTGAATGTCACCGATCTTTGACAGTTATGTGTTGATGTCTTAAAATTATTATGCATACGTGCGTGACTTTGGATGCCCTACGCTTTGATGCCCTTTACGTTTCATTCCCTAACCTCTCAGGAAAGAGAAGAGATAAGTTTTTTAGGCATTCGAGTTAGTACTCTATGGAGTAAACATGTAAAGTGTCTAGTTTAGTTTGTCACGCCGAGAAGGCGTCTGTAGTCTTATGTAAACATGTACACGCCTATTCAGAAACAAAAATTTAAACAGTGTGTAACTTAAACACTGTTTAAAATAATCAACTTTGATTATAATTTTGTTCATTCAGAAACACGGTAACTAAATATTTAAACATCGTTTAAAATAAACACTGTTTAAAAAATCAAGGCCGTAAAAATACGAATTGGGACGCAAATTCAATTATTATATCTGTCATAATTGGACAGATACATTTTGAAATTAAATACCAAACTGAAACTAAAGATAATTTGAAGAGAATTTGCAAAAAAAGAATTAGAAATGGATACAAGCTAAAATAGAAAACGGTCAGAAAATTGGAAGTTGGAAGATAATTTTGAGTTATTGAAGATAAAAATGTGGGAAGATATCAACAAAAAGAAAAGTTCATGTTGAGAATTAATATACCTAAATTTGCTCTAAAAAGAAGAGAACCGGTGGTGAAAAAATCGACAGACGTTGACTGGCAAATTTGAAATTTTAATAGATCAGTTTACGAAAGACAAATTACTATGAGGACGATATAGACATAGACGTTTGGCAGCCAGTACTATAAGTTTAATTAAAATTTATTATGTAAAAGATTTAATGTATTGAAGGTTAACAATTTTTATTTTTAATAATATGTAACGGAAGAAATACAATAATAATTCATAAAACTTCAAATTACAATTATTTATAACATTAATTAAAGTTTAAATTAATATACTGCGTTCTAAAAATATCGTCTCTTAAATTTGGTCGTTGGGGTGCATTTCAAATACGATTTACTTCTGAGTAATACCCATCATTCCAGTTCTCTTTTTTATTTAATAATTTAACTATATTGTGTATAACTGCCAGTAAAAGTCTAAATTAACGTTCACGTACGTTTATATTCATTCAGTTCCCTAACTTCTTCAATAATTTCGAAAACCTCGTCAATTCCACTCAGTTTGAAAAATATAAACTACCCCAACACCTTGTTTAAATTTGTATGTTTAAATTGCTGTTTAGTTACTGTAGCTACGATGAAAAAGTGTCTTTGAATGAGTAAAATGCGTTTAAACAAGGTTACTAAGGATAAACACTGTCTAAATTAAAACAGTGTTTAAATATTTAAACAGTGTCTAAAAAAAGGAGTCTCTGAATATAAAAATGAACTAAATGTCAAAATTGAACAGTGTTTAGCTTAAACGCTGTTTAAATTTTTGTTTCTGAATAGAGTTTAAGTTTTGGCTCGTGTTCCGCGAACGCGAGTATTTGGCTTAAAGTTGCATCGACATCTTTAGTTTTTAGTTGATTAGTTATGTTTAGTTTAAATAATAATAATAAATAATAATACTAATAATAATAGGTTGTAATCATGTAAATAAAACCAGTCAGTAAATCTCAAGTATTGTCCATGTCCATAAATGTGCTCATCCCTCATCAATTGTGAATTTATGTGTCATCGTTGGAAAACAAGTAAGCAGTATTATCATTATCATTTTCCGAACCCCCCTCGTCTTACAATGTCCATCATCCGACGACCTTTCCAATTTATATATGTATTATTCTTCAATACGATCATTATATTTTATATATTACTATAATCTTTCCATGAATAATTTCTCTATACTTTTCTCTTAAATGTGTAGCAAACTTTATTCTATTCTTATGATTTGTTTCCCAAATTTTTTAGACAGAAATAAATTTGTGTCCCTAACTTTGCATGTGAAATGCACCGTCTAGAAATTCCATACAAACTTGTAAGACATGTTCCTGTTTGCTTGCATAGTCATGATTTCGCAATAAATTTAAATCAAGTTTACACGGGCACGGCCGTAGTGCAACTCCGTGCAAGGGAAATGTATTTTGACAAAATTCACTTAGGCAGCGTTTCTATCTTGGCGACTTGGGACTCGGAAAGTCGAGTCACATATTGCTGCAAATATCCAACCAAGCAGGCCATTACCTGCTCAACTGCGTTGCTATCGTTAAGAAGACAGGCTGGATATAAATTTTATTTATTTTATCACATGCTACACGCGGAAGTGATGTATTGATTTTCGCGCAAAATACCATTTGTGATTTCCATGTGTAGCAAGTTTTCTATTCATATTTTCTGATAAAGTTTTTACTCCGTAACATAACACACATTCTTTTTCTTCTGTATATACTGAAGGGAGGTATTGCTTTTCGTTAAAAATATTGATAATGAAATTTAGTAAATAAGCATGTTTTCGGGTTCGTTGATACGGCTGTATTTCTGTAGGTGGGTGCGCGTGCGTGTTACCGACGCCTATGCGTGAACAGATGTGTGTAGCAATTTTTTCCTTTATGATAACACCAAAACAACAGCATATAAAAATAAATGGTGGTAACAGAATTTGAATAATAGTGGTAAATCAACAAAAAAAAAATCTGATGTGGACATCACACGACTTCCTTGTACACAAGACCAATATGAAGTATAGACCCAAGTATAAAATTCCACGTATATGACGTAATTTGACATTAGCATCTATTTTTTATTTTTTTGATATTTTTTGTCCTAATCCATAGCAAGCTTCATTACAAAAACCAAAAAGTATATAAGTTTTAAATATACATATCTCGCTTATACAAAGGGCTAATTTAATAATACTTGATGTGCTAGACACAGAATTTAATTCTCTAAAAATTTTATTTGAAGCATTTATTTCTAAAATCAAAATGCAACCATTATATTGAAGAAAAACTGTTAACAACTTCAGGTAATATGTCACTTCCGGTTAGCCTGTTTTAACCAAAATCTACTATATTATTCCAATTGACATAAAAGTCTTATATACCAAATTTGAAAAGTGTTACATTATATTTTAAAATAGTTTTTCATTAAAATCTATTATAGGCTTCAAATAAAGTACCATTTCTAGAAATTATGTAATGACCAAAAAGGGAGATGCACAACTATATGTTATAGCAGTCCTAAATACAAAATTTCAACTTTCTACGGCTTACCGTTTTTGAGGTATGCGAGATACATACGCACGTACGTACGTACACGTACAGACGTCACGACGAAATTAGTCAAAATGGATTCAGGGATGGTCAAAATGGGTATTTCCGCTGAAATCTGAAAATCGAAATTTTTCGCGATTACAATACTTCCTTTACTTCGTACAAGGAAGTAAAAACTCATTGTTATACACTTTGATTTAAACCGGTATGCCACAACTGGGCGAATCGCACATCGGAAAGGTTAGTGATGCACGACGAGGTGAGAGTACTCTCGCATCTCGTCTCGTCTCGTTGCATTATGCGAGACGAGAACGAGAGCGAGAACGAGAACGAGATTGCAATTTAAAATTCGAGACGAGATCGATATAACAACTGCGAGAAGCGAGAAATCTCGCGAGATTATTGCGAGAGTCACGCAATAAAAAGTATTTGTAACTTTATAGCTTTGATTCATAAATTCAATGAAAAATGCACCGTACAGGGTGTGGAGTCAACGGTAATTCGTGCATAGAACACATGAATGTAAAAATTATATGAATTGACTATATTTTTTTGAGTCTATCTAGAGTCGAATGATATCGGTCTTAGAGCGAGGAAATGTAAAATAAATACTAAATCGGTTCTGCATTTAATAGAACTAGTTTTTCTCCAACATTTCAGCCCCTAATTCATCCCAGTTAAAACTACGGTTAATAAAATTCTTGTCGTCCCTGAAAAGTAAAGGATCTTATATTAAGCGTCGATAGGATCCAACACAGAGTGAAGCGGAGTGATTGGTTGCCAGCGTGTTCTCAATGTAGCGCTTTTTTATGAGTAAACCTTATTTAAATAGTGGCATATAGTTAATGATAAAGTGTAAAAACTTTTAGTTACAAAAAATAATTTTTTAAATGTTTAATTAGTTTTGCTGATGACAGAATGTATTTACAGATGTTCGTATTGAAATAATTTGGTGACTAGAATTTAGTGTTTCGTTCTTCTATTATAGTTATACGACTATAAATAAACGGAAGACGGAACAATTGGTGCGAACTTTTTTTTTGTATTCAAAAAATTATGTTCGACTGTGTTGGGGGTGGAATAAATAAAGTTTCGGACTGGCAGTCAATATTACAATTTATTCACGCCGACGTTTCGACTATACAATAGTCTTCTTCAGGGCTAGAATGGTCGAGTTGAAGGAAAAAATACACGTGTGGATAAGCGTAGATACAATCAAGTCGGACATTTAAAAAAATAAATAAATAAATAGTCAAAAAACACAGATCACAGAGTGAAAATCGTCAAATAATAAAAAATTGTCCAAGATGACTACAATAAACTAAGCTGAATATAAGAAAAAATATTTTAAAATGGTAACTGTACATGTGTGTTTTACACCAATCTAAGGACTCCTTAGAAGCAGAAGCCTTAAACTAACAAATTTCTTCTCTGCATCTTCGCCTATTGATTTAAAAATTGCCTTAAATAATTTGTTATAAATAAAATATGTTGGGTTCAATTTGGATGGCCCGCGTTCGAATCTGACCGACTTCAAAATTATTTTCAATTGGTGTGGTCTCTCCGCTGTAGCTTTGAGAGCCAGTGAGGTGACGCCTGCTCAACGCCCTCAACAGTACAGATATATTGTAACGGAAACCTTTGAAAGGAAGCAGACTGGCGCTCTCAGAAATATGTACATACATACTTACCGCTAATACCAAATTCATTTCCTAACAGTCCCCATATAGGCTTTTAACGTATCTTTATAATTTTTATTAAATTTATTCCATATAATTTCATTTTTATATACAGAACTAATAAAGTCATCCATAATTTCACAAAATAAGAGTAATTGTCAAATATGACAACTACAAATACATGAAGCTGCGAATTTGTGCGTAACTATGGCAACTGCTGTTTTATTTTCGAACCTGTGAACACCAACCATAAAGTCTTATTTATAATTTTATTAATATGTCTTATTTTCGTAGCTGTGAATGAGCCTTTAGTAGGCAGAATTTGATGGATTTATTTTTATTATTTCAGTTTTACCGGTTTATTCTTTATTAATGTAATACAAACAGTCCTCAACACCATTCAGACATTTGCCTTTATCCGGTGTGTGTGGTGAACTTTCCGCGGTGAACTGTGTGCATTGAATTTTCCCCGCGATGAATGTTCCTAGACCCGTAAAAAAAGTATTTAAAAGTTACTTTCATTTTTTTTAACATACCTCAACATAACAAACCTAACGCATAATTTTATAAGTTTACACATTCTTTTGTTTTATCACCCAGGTGTCCGACGCACCCTAGGCTATCGCCCAGTTCGCTATAGTCCAGATTTAAACTATCTAGAGAACTAAAGTTCATTAAAATTTTACTGATATGTTTACATATGTTATTATTGTAATAATAAATATTATTTTGTTTAATGACATTATATTAGTTCAATTGATGCCTATTCCTATAGGTGCCTTGTCAGTTTTGGTGTTTTGATAACATTCGTATTATTTTAATAGGTATATATAAATCTAATAACAGTTAATTTATGATTGCCCTGTTTATAATTATTGTAAGATATACATAGTTAACTTAATTGTCCACAAAAAGATCATGTCATACAAAGTTGATAGTATTAGGCAGAAGCTGCTGTACCAGTAGGTTATTTTCATCATGTAGGTAGGTATTTATTTTCGTTTATTTAAAAAAAATACTTAAACCAATTTTGTAGTTTTTTCGTAAAAAGTATGACGCAGTAGGGGAAATATAATGGGTAATAACAGCAACAAAAAGTTTTTTCTACTTTTCAATGACGCATAATAATTTATCTATGTTTTTATCTATTTTACACAGCATCAACTTTTAAATTAATTACAAAAATAATAATAGTAACTGTGATACTATCGATGTTAAATATTAATTTATTAATATTTGTTTCCCTAAAGGCTCATTCACAGCTACGAAATTAAGAAATATAAATAAAATTATGAATAAGACATTATGGTTGCTGTTCACAGCTTTGAAAATAAAACGTGAATTAATGTCAGTTGTCATTTAGTAAATACATAATTCACAAGCAATAATATCAACTTTATACCTTTTAACGTACTGTACCTAATCATATATGTGACCCTTTTTCTTAATACGGTCTATTTATTGATATTTAATTTTAAATCCTTTTTCCAGAATGTAATCTGACAGCTCAAATGACAGTTGTTATGCATGTGCTTATGTTTGTGTAAAATATTTAACATTTGCAAATCCTTGTTCTTTTGTCTTATGTTTATTTTTATTTTCGAGAGCTGTGAACATTTTCATAAGAACCTATTGTTTATATCGTTATTTTTATTTTTATGTATAATTTTATTTTTATTTTCGTAGCTGTGAATGAGCCTTAACTTTGTTTCCAATATTTTATTCTGGAGATGGAAATGTTTTTTTGTGTGTTTTATTTACCTTTCACAGGATTAGCTTTGACTTATTCATGAACAGATTTTTACATAATTTCAGTCATAAACAAGTTGAAAATATAAAAATATTGCAAAGAATGCAACGGTTGCTTCGTAATCCAAAAGTCTCGGGTTATAATCTCGCTCAGACCTAATTGTTGGTATTCGCTTTGTCATTTCCATTTTTTATGGGTAATCGTAACAATCTATCGGTTGCATATAATCTCAACAGCTGCACGGCCTTGAAACATTCATAAAAAATAAAGAGATATAACAAATGAAAACAGTAAAAAATACATACAATATAACACAGTAAATTTTACTAATTTTTTTTTTATATAGTTGTAATTATGATATTACCCTAATAACTTAGTAATGTTGATTGAGCAAGCGTGTGACCTTGTTAGAGGAATAAATTAATGTTTATCCATAAGCTTATAAGTAGCAAGTAATATAATATGCAGATTAAAAGCAAACATTCAAATTAAACTCAACTGGAAGAAAAAATTCTTAATTATAAGTTGATAATTTCATAAAATATTTAAAAATTAATTTGCATGCTCAGTATTACAATTTTAATATAAATGATGCATAGCGGAGAAGCTTTGATGCTGTTAAAAGGAAACTGAGAAATTTTATGCAATTAATGCAGAAAATTGCAAATGCATCTTACCGGAAAAAGCACTTTGCTTGAAAGCAATTTGAAAAAAATGTGCATCACTAAAATTGTCATTGAGATATTTAATTTAATAATTTGAATAATTTTTTACAAATTTTAATTGAAACAATTTTATTAAATTAATAGATACAATTAAAAATGAATTAAAAGTAAGATAAATGAGCCTTCCAGTGTAAGAAGATGTAAGAATATAAAAATAAAAAATCTGATGTGGCCAACACCAAACCTCCCGCTATTTAATTTTTATTAATTTAAATATACATACTTACATATTTAGTTATTGCGGAAACTGTATTAAGATCCATTGCATATAACTATGGTTCTATTTACTATTTTCTTTTTAAAATGTTACTATTATTAATTTGAAA
This sequence comes from Harpalus rubripes, assembly GCA_963082715.1. Lineage (NCBI taxonomy): Eukaryota > Metazoa > Arthropoda > Insecta > Coleoptera > Carabidae > Harpalus > Harpalus rubripes. The sequence goes on along the minus strand of OY720456.1, from coordinate 16,230,246 downwards.
TGATTAGTTCTTTGACAGTGACATTTATCTGTCAGTTACATATATTTGAGTAACTGCGCAACCAAGGAGTTTTGTTTGTGTAAAGCCTAGGCTCCGAGATTTAAATTATAGATAATTTTATAAATTTATCCATAACATATATAGAAAAAGTATTAATCCAATCTATAGAAAATTTAATAATCTTTAATTTTTATTATTATTATTGTCGAAAAAATAACATTTAAAGGTATTTTTCGAAGGAAAACTATTTTGAGCTTCTAGTAAAGTGCCATTTCCGGTTATCCGATTTACACCAAAATCTAATGAGCTTTTTCCAGTACAGAAAAAGTTCGAAATACAAGGTTTCAAAATTTTCGGAATGATAGTATTTGAGTACACACACACATACACACAGACATCATCGTGAAAATGTTAAAATTGGATTCTAGGGACCTTAAAACGTGGTCATTTACCAAAATCTCGATATGCGGTTTTTAGCAGGATCCCTATACCTCCCTTACGAAGGGTAGCGGGAGGTAAAAAATTAAAATTTGACTTTAGATTTAATTATAACATATAAGTGAATATTTTATTTAGGTTCCTTGTTTCATTTTTCAAAAAAGTCTAACGATTTTTCTAAAGGAACATTAAATTTTATTTAATTAACATCTCGTGAAATATGAATGATTATATAAGTTGCCTTTATAGGATGCTTTTTAATTTCTGAGCAACTTATATTCTTACCTTTTTTGCGCTAAAATAAATAGGTAAAGAAAAAAAAACATTGAAATCGCTATGCGCCACTTTTCATTTCTATACCCGGTATGTTATTGCAAATGGTAAGTCCAAACATTTTTTCTGAATTGTTTTTTTATAAAATGTTTGTTTTGCTTTTATTCCATATATTGCATTTTTCTAAAAATATATTTAAAGAGGTTGATGTTAATGCCCACAATTCTAGTAGTATGTTTCATAACTATAAATAAAGAGTCTCTATTAAAATTAAGTATAATATATATACACTTGAAAAAGAATTAATGATATACAGTTTCTGTTGAGAAAACCTCCTAGGCATATAAACACGTAAAGTTCTTCCTCCCCAAAGAACAATTTCATTACTTTACTGTTCCAGTTCACTAGAGTATCATGTCCTTTTGAGTATTCAGAGCTTACCCTGACGTCGTTTATAAATCAGCAACGAAATCGCATTGGGATCGCATCATAGCTGTATAGCTCCCGCTCGTAACTTTGTGCATTTCTATGCAAATACAAGTGAGCTTCGCCTGCACAGTGCAGGATTAACGGAGCGCGAACTGGTGACTGCACTCTCCTGAAAGAACTTGCACTTTACTTACTTTGATCCTGGCTGTTATGCAGGATGTTTGAAATTAACTGAGGTCGCGAGTTAGAAGAAATTTGGTGAAGATATAGAAGGAAGTAAATAATACAGTTTCATTAATTAAGGATGTCTTTAGAGTGCATTTGACAGATAAGTTAATAAGAAGCTAAGTCTAGGAACTCGTTAATGCCTAATATGAAATGTAGGAACACGCTAAAACGTTATAAACGCTAAAGGTGCATTCACAAATGAAAATTAGGTTTAGATTTATGGTTTATACTTTAGATTTAGAGACTTTGGCCGCATATTATGTAATGACTCCATTCACACTCCAGAATTTACTGCCTCTAAATCCAAATTATAAAGCTAAACATTGCAAGGTCCAAACTTTAGGTTTATGATTTAGTTTGACGTCACAAACTTCACCAATGAGAACGAGTCTGAAATGATATAGATATATACACCCATCTTTATTTAGTATCCACTTGGTGGATCCGGCTTTTTAAACAAATGCGAGAAGAACATGGAGACTGTCGTAACTTAATTGCGGAAATATAACCAATAATGCCAAGCGAATAACTGTTTCACGGCGCACATGCTTTGTTGAGTACTGCTCTACCGATATTTTAATCTTGTTTTTCAAGCATTTACATAGATTTCTGTACATATCAAAACTAATTTTCAGGTAATTAAAACTTACATTTATGAATGACTTACTTAAACCTAAACAAAAACTATAAACCTAATTTTCATTTGTGAATGCACCTTAAGATTTAGTTTCCTAGGAACAGTCATTTAATGGCCGTAAAAATACAGTGGCTGACGTCACGAAAAAGGGTGTCGTGTATAATAAGCAAAGTGTTTTCCAAAAGAGCGTTAGCGCACACCGAACGTAATACAGCGGTGCCCTCTCATTTGAATTGGTGGGCCAATACGGTACGAATCAATTCAGCAACGTTTTTGGCGATAAAAGTAGTTTTATAATATTTAAATTATTTTCATTATTATTGGAACACGTAAGGTGCATTCACAAATGAAAATTAGGTTCAGATTTATGGTTTATCCTTTAGATTTAAAGACTTTGGCCGCATATTATGTAATGACTCCATTCACACTTCAAAATTTAGGGTCTCTAAATCTAAATCATAAAGCTAAACATTGCAAAGTCCAAACTTAGGTTTATGATTTAGTTTGACGTCATAAATTTTACCAATGAGAACGAGTCTGAAATGATATAGATATATACACCCATCTTTATTTAGTATCCACTTGGTGAATTCGGCTTTTTACACAAATGCGAGAAGAACATGGGGACTGTCATAATATAATTGCTGTAATATAACAAATAATGCCAAGCGAATGATAGTTTCACGGCGCACAGGTGTCTTGTTGAGTATTGCTCTACCGATATTTTAATAAAATAAAAATATATCATCACAGCTTATTACCCATTGCTGGGTGTGCCAATCTGCTTTGTACACAGATATCGGTAAAGATGATATATTTGCACCGTGCGGGCGCTTACCAGGCGTCACCTCACGGGCACTCATTGCTGGCGTGGAGAGTGCACCACAGGGGTCAATTTTATACCATTTAAAATTGGAAATATTTGGCGTCGGTCGGGATCGAACCCGGTTCCCCAGATTCGTGACCTGACACTCAGGCACGCTGCCATCTTGTTTTTAAAACATGTACATAGATGTCTGTACATATCAAAACTAATTTTCAGGTAATTTGAACTTACATTTATGAATGACTTACTTAAACCTAAACAAAAATCATAAACCTAATTTTCATTTGTGAATGCACCTTTAAGGTACATTCACAAATAAAAATTAGGTTTAGATTTATGGTTTATACCTTAGATTTAAAGACTTTGGCTGCATAGTATGTAATGACTCCATTCACTCTTCATAATTTAGTGTCTTTAAATCCAATCATAAAGGTAAACATTGGAAGGTCCAAGCTTTAGGTTTATGATTTAGTTTGACGTCACAAACTTCACCAATGAGAACGAGTCTAAAACAATATAGAAATATACACCTATCTTTATTTAGCATTCACTTAGTGGATTCGGCTTTTTTAAAACAAATGCAAGAAGAATATGGAGACTGTCAACGTGTAATTGCTGAAATATAACCAATAATGCCAAGCGAATGACAGTTTCACGGCGCACGGGCATCAGTTAAGTACTGCTCTACCGATATTTTAATCTTGTTTTTGAAGCATTTACATAGATGTCTGTACAATCGAAACTAAATTATAGTTAATTTAAACTTCCAATTATGAATGACTTACTTAAACCTAAACCTAAATCATAAACCTAAATTTCATTTGTGAATGCACCTTTATTCGTATTCCTAGTTGAAATAAAAGTTTTAATGTAATGTCATCTTTGATGTAATTTAGAAAATAATCGAACATCTCTAAACTTGTTTTCATTATTAAATAGATGAAGACACACTAGAAACTAGAATCTCATATACACCTTCTTCTCTAGGTTTTTTGAATTCCGGTTCTTTTTGAATCTCTTCTTCTGACGACTCTTCTTCCTCTTAAATAATTACAAGTGCGACGTCAAAATTATCCATGATGACACTTCATCTTCAGTCTTTTACTACTCACTACCGTTGTGACGGCCGTACTTTTTTCCCGTTTTTGTGACGTCAGCCTCCGTATTTTTACGCCCGTTAAATGACGGCATAGCTTCTTAGGAAACTAAAGCTTTATGATGTAGGCATTTATCTTGTACGTACCTTTATAATTGTGTGCAAAATTTACACCCTTCACGTTATTTTATAAGCTAAAATGGCATTCATATATTTTTATACAAGATTGTAGCACGGGGGAATGTTTAAAGCTCGACGCGTAGCGGATAGTTTTTAATTTTCCCGAGTGCTATAATCTTAATTATGCCCGTGGTACATATAAAGTTTATTTTATTTTGGTTTTCGAAATATAATGATTCATTAGGTATATTTGTTATCGTTGTGCTGGCGTTGTGAATTTTTAGTATGCTCTGGTTTCTACGTAATTTGTTGGTGTTGCTATGTTGTAAACAATTTTAATTTAATGTCATATGAGAATTACAGATATCTGTTATTTCAAAGAAATATCGTATTAATTTGAAGCTGCACAAGGCAAGTTGGTTCTACAGAAATCAAAAGACATAAAAGAGAAAATACGAAAGTTTTGCAAGTGAAGGTGTTCAAAAAATTTGTTTATCGAATTTGTTATTTTGTTTGACATTTATCCATAAACCACAAATCAGATGTTTGAATAGCTGTTGACTTGCTAGTTTATTAGCCCTCGGGAAATAAAAATCAAATTGCGCCCGCTTTTGAAGGCGAATAAACAAGTTTATGATTCCAAAATAAAATAAATATATATAATTCGCGTATTACTCATTGCTGGGTATGCCAATCTTTTTGTACAAAAATTTCGGTAAGGATGTTGACACATTTAACCGTGTGGGCGTTTACAAAACTTTACCTCACGGGCACTCATTACGGGCGTAGAGAGTGTATCACAGGGGTTAATTTTGTGCCATTTTAAATTCAAAATATTACATTTGGCGTCGGTCGGAATTAAATCCGATTCCCCAAATTCGCGGTTATGACGTTTTAGCGTGTTCCTACATTTATTATTAGGTACATATTATCGTGTCTCTCCCTAGACACTTCCTTAATAAAATTACAAATGAGATGTTAAATTGGTAAAAAGGAATGGTACTAGAGATCGCGACAATAGAGAAGGGGAATTCTGCGCACAAATTATACTGCTAATCCACTTAAATATGCTAACTTTAATTAAGGGTAAATTTCTCGACTGTGGTGTAGATTAGGAGTCAACAATTGCTCGAAATCGCAGTCATTTAGCATTTATTCTTACAATACCGTCGTGCCGGTATACACTAAATTAAATTCATACATAGGTACTTCTCTCATTTTAAAGAACCGATCAAAGTTTTCCCGGCATTAAATTTCCGTTCAAAATGTGGCAACGGGATTTATTTTTTGACAGATACATTTAACGCTATATTAACATGACAAGGTTGCCAACACACAGCAACAAAAGTTCCTAACATGGCACTTGTTGAATAATTGGAATTGTTTAAAAATGAATTTGTTACAAATATTTTAAACTGATTTCTGCTTTTTGTTTCTATTTATACCTATGTTTCTAATAACCCCGTTTTACGGTACAAACATATTTAGCATTATTACTAATTTAATGTATAAACTACTTCTCATTTTTGACATTGACATTTATGTGCCAACTGCCGATTATGAATATTTCAATTTCTTAACTGCGGTTCCTTGTATAGGGCGCGAGCAGTCACGTGATTCGAGCAACCTTGAAATTCTTGGAATCAGCTGATATGTTTGCGCGTGTTACTTTGACAAGAACAATATCAATTTGACAAGACTAATGTTTTGACTTATTTTAATTTTGAACTGTTAAAAAATTGTGAAATAAAACCTTTTTAGCAGTTCAAAAACAAAATAAGTCAAAATATGGTATTGTCAAAGTGACATTGTACTTGTCAAAGTGACACGCGCACACATCAGCTGATTCAAAAAACTTCAAGGTCGCTCGAGTCACTTGTCTGCTTGCGGCCTATATGTGAGAATTTTTAAGACACAAATGATAAATCATTTGCATAAAATAAGGTACGAGATATTTTCGAAATGAGCAAAAAACGAGTTATTGCTTGCAGCTCAAAAAACACAAGAAGTTATTATGAGCTAAAGTAGTTTTTACAGGGACCTTATAACTTATGCATTTACTAAAATCTTGATATTGTTGCGTAAAAAAAATATTTTTCATCGTTTAAATCCATTGTACAAATATCAGTGCAGGTTAAATCGGGGATTTACTGACAGTTTTAACTTTTAAAATAGCAATAATGTTTAGCAAATTGTTATAAAATAAAACGAATCACGAGAAAAAATACACAGATACAAAATTTTTGGTGAAGTAAAGACACAATGGTTGGTACCACAAGCATTGTTTTAACTAAAACGCTGTTTTAAGAAATGTCAAATTTAATTTTCAATATTTAATTTCACCCTTATATTAAAAGAACAATTTTTAAAAAAATATTTGTTTGAATACAAACTATGTTCAATTTATTATTATTATTATTATTATTATATTATTATTATTATTATTATTATTATTATTATTATTATTATTATTATTATTATTAATATTAAGTAATGAAATTTGATATTTCTTAAGAAACCGTTTTAGTTAAAACAAGGTTTGTGATACCAGCCATTATGGTGTAAACCAGGCCTTTGACTTTTTTCATGTACCCTAATAATTCAATCTCTTTCTCTTTTAAAAATAGCAGAATATAATATTTTGGGCTAACACACTGATGCCTATTCCTGCGTGTCGGTACGGCAGGAAGGTGGCGGTATTACCTGCGTACCCAGTGGCCCGTACAGTCCACTGGTGCGAACTCTTTCACTTCACCAGTTACCAACAATAACGTCCTTTGAATACCTCCAAATGGATTTTCAAGTAGACCACTAGTTATTAATTAAAATCTTCAACTACAATGGCGGTCACAGACCACTTCACAAACTCCTGGTTTTCAACTCCTTCTTTCCATTTAGAGGGGATTCTATTTGCCATTGTACTCATTTTATTGGATTTCTATGTTTGTTTTTTTATAGTTCAACTCAATACAAGTTTTATTTACTTACTGATTTATTTATTGAACTAGTATAGATGGATATAAAATAAATTAATTCAATTTTATTTCTTTACAAAGGATGATGGTCATTACAGATAGAAAAGTAAACATGTAATTATTTAGTGTCTTAAAACGTTAATAATTATTTTAAATAAATTTTCAGTGTTCCTAATAAAAAATCAGTACAATATAAATGTTCAATATTGCACTGATTCTTACGAAAAATGTCAGTATTTTATTTAATAATCGTAAATATAATCGATGTAAAGTTCGTTTCCATATATATATATTACACTAAATAATAAGTGATAAAAATGAAGGAAAATAAACCAAATATTTCTTATTTCGGTTTTATTAAGCTAACTAACAAAATGTTGCAACAATAAAAACAATGCAAATGCACAACAGATATAAATATGAGGGCAAGGTGAAAAGTTCTCGGCCTGGCAGTGAATCGTAGTATTTTTAGGTTCAAAAATGAATTCATTTTTCTACATAGTCCTCCATAAGATCAATGCACTTTGTCTAACATTTTTCCAACAAATGGATTCCATCCCTGAAGTGCGAAATACCCATCTACGGCTGCTATAACTTCTTTATTTGAGTTAAAACATTTTCCACCCATTTTTCTTTAATTTGGGAATAGGCGGAAGCCTGTGAGAAGCAAATCTGATGAATAGGGTGGAAGTGCCAACAATTCGTACTTCAAATCCCTCAGTTTTCCATTGTTAAATCATCTTCGTGAGAATGTGTATTGTCCTGGTGAAAGATATTTTTTTTTCTTTTGTAATTCAGGCCTCTTCTCATGATTTTATCTTGTTGGTCAAAAAGTCATATGTAGTACTCAGCAGTTATTGTTTTACCCTTTTCAAGGTGGTCGATAAGAATCCCTTTCTTATCCCAGAAAACACTGGTCATGATCTTCCCGGCAGATGAAACTGACTTCGCCTTTTTTGGTTCAGAACACGTCTAATCCATAGTTATAAATAAGCGCACAAACGGGCTTATTCTGTAACTTAATCGTTAATTTTTAACCACTGGTTAAAAATTTGATCCAATAGATATTAATTTGACAACTAAAAATCCAATTTTTTGTTATAAACCAACATACTTGATTGGTTAGAAGTTATAACCAGCCGTTAAAAATTAACGACTGATTTACAGAATAGGCCTGAAAATCAGTTACATCTTCCTAAAATGACATAAACATTGTTTGGAATTTCGTTTTCGCATTTGATTTTGGCATATAACAAGTGCGGCACCTATTTTGCACGAAGCTCTTTCATATTTAACTCTTGGTGCAAAATGTACCGAACCTTTTTTTCTGCAATGCCTACGGCCTCAGCAATCTCATACATTTTTAATCGCCGATCGTCCAACACCATATTGAGCATCTTCTCGATGATTTCATGTGTAGTTCCAGTTTTTGGTCGTCCTTTTCGTGGATCATCTCCAAAAGTTATTTTGACCACGTTTAAATTAAGCCGCCCATTTTTTCAGCAGACTTCTCATAAACCTTCACCAATTTTGGATTAACTTTTGTTGGCGATAAACCGTCTAAAACGAAGAATTTATGACTACTTGATATTCCAATTTATCTGTTGCAACTAAACACATACAACACATCAACTTCAAAAACTATTTTGCAGATCAAGTTGAAAATTGGCATGTGTTATTGTGACACTTGAAACAACATAAAAACAAATTATTTCATTAATATCAAAGCCTACTCTATATTAGGCCGAGAACTTTTCACCTTACCCTCGTATAAATTGCTTAATATCAGATTATTATAAGAATTAAATGAAAATAAAATCATAAATAAAATAAATCAAGGTAGTGGTAAAACACTATGGTTCGTTGCGGGATAAACTAAACAGAAGAAGAAGATTGAGAAAGTTTGTAACATATAGTTATATTGTGTTTCAAGGCTTAGGTAAGATATATTTCATGAACTTTTGAGGACGGTATTGTAGTACAACGTCCATTAATGTCCACAATAAAGAGTAAAATGTTCAATTTCACCTAAAATATATATCTTCATTAAACCGAGAAAATTCTTTTTAAAAGTTAAGTAGGAAAACGAAAGCTAAAAATTCCAATAAATCGTGAAGTTTTCATCTCTCCAAGGTTCGCTTTTTCTTTTATCGTTGAAAAGTTCTTAACAAAGGCTAGCGTAGCGTACTTCTCCCCGAACAAATGCCTCATAATAAGATTTCATTTCAAGGAGAATCTATACACCACTAATTGGGACGTTTTTATCCACAAATCGTATTCCAGACCAGAAATCCACTAGTGGAGGAGGTTTTCACTTTCCTTTCATTATAATTCAATTTAAAACGTTTAACTAACTATGACCTAAATTCAAATTTTTTCTATACTTCCTTTCATCAGCTTGAATCTAAGGTACATTAAAAATATGAGTGTTATTTTTTAATGAAAGTAACATTTAATTTTTAAGTAATTCTTATAAAATACTTTAATTTGCTTTGGTTGGCGTTTTAATCTAACACGACTAAATCATAATGTTTCTTTTATATACTTTCTATTAAAATTGAATTTACATAAAATAATAGATATTTGTGTATTACGACTGCAAAATGGGACATTGTCGATTGAGAGGTTGCTGACGCGCGACGCAGGAGCGCGGCATTCTCTCGAAATCGACAATGTCTATTTGCGCTCGAAACACACAAGATTTTTTCTACAGTCCTCCACCATAAAAAAATCTGATGTGGCCAACACATAACCTCTCGCCAGATATTTTACCTGGTTGTACGCATAAAACGAAAAATATTTTTAAATACAAATACATACAAATTTATACATATACGAGATCTGCAAGTATATTTTCAAAAACAAGAATAATTTTAATACGAACAGTGATATTCATCAGGTTAATACTCGACATAAAGATCAATTTTATATACCCTTTGTAAAAAAATAACATTAGCAAAAGAGCCCCCAATGTTCTTGGATTAAGGATCTTTAACAACTTACCAACATATATAACAAAAATTGCCAAATTTAGTAAATTTAAGAATGAACTAAAATTATATCTCACTAAAAATGTCTTCTATAATCTAGAAGAATTTTACAACACTCATTAATTGCAGTGGTTTCCTCTCCGTTCTACTCAAATATTTTATTATATTCTATTTTATATGTTTGTTTAAATTATTGACAATTCCTATATATTGTATGTATATCCTAAGGAAATAAAGAATTATTATTATATATTCATGTCTCACTACAAAATAAATCTCAGATATATTTGCAAAATCTATGGGATTTTAAAATAAATTATGTACAATACATACATTTTCTTTATATTCAATATCTTGAAATGTTCTTTTTCTACTTTCCTTTTCTTTTTCTTTATATTCGTCATTTTTTCGCAAATTCCTTTTATATTCTTTTTTACGTATATTCTTTTGCGTTGTTGACTTTTTTTAATTTTCATAATCTTCATAATAATATACAAATACTTTTGACAGAGGCATATAAATATTTTTGACAGTGACATTTATGTGTTAATTACAAACATTTGAATTTCTTGCCTTGTAGTAGTTTGATCTGAGATTTTTTACATCAAATTATTTTATATGCCTTTCTTTATCTCTAAATCTGTAGAAGATATAATAATGAATTTATATTTATCGAATAAAGAATTTAACGTTCTTTAATATAAGTATTTACATAAATTTTCGATAAATAATATTTAGATGATTTTTTTCTTGTAACTACTACTTCCGGTTGTCCAATTGTTACCAAAACTGACTCGACTCTTCCCAATATTGTTAGATTGAGGAATCCGTAGTTAAAAATGTCTTAAGTCTTATAGTATTTGAGATATAGTGAATCCAACATCCACACACACACACACACACACACACACATACACACACACACACACACACACACATACATACATACACACACACACATCCACACACACACACACACACACACACACACACACACACACACACACATCCACACACACACACGGACATCATCGTAAAAATGTTATATTCGGATTCTAGGGACCTTAAAACGTGCTTATTCATTAAAATCTGGATAAGCGATTTTTAGCATGAATACAATACCTCTCTTAGCGAGAGGTAAAAAATAATAAAATGTACACTTTGTATGTACAGTACTACTCAATAGTTTTGCAGTGAAGATAGGAACGTATTCAAATATTACTTCAAGATATTGTTTTGGCTTTCATTTTTACAAAAAATTAATGCCAATTTTGTAATGAATACTATAAGTTTTCGTATAATTTATTTGTTTCAAGTACATTAAACTAGTGCAGTGGAAAATTGGATGTCCATTGGGAGCGTTCACACCAAACTTTTGCAGGTGGCAGCACAACTGTTTACACAATTTATTTTATATTTAATTTTAATTTATCGTTATTTTTCATTCTTCTTGAGCTATTGCTTCAATCTTATCTAAGCATTTTATACTTTCGTTTTTGTAAATAAATGCCCTATTTTATTTTCACAGTAGTGCGGCATTTTGTATGGTTATGTAATATACCGACAGAGCAGTTATACATATGTCAGATTGACTTGTGAAGGTGGTAAATGTGTAACTACAGTGCCATTAGTTCCTGACTAAACGTTTCTATTAAGAATGTAGACAAGTGACATTTCTCAACATTGTATAGTTAGAAATTTGGACAGCGAGCGTTTTTTCTATTTTGTCGCGCATGAGCGGCAATGTGGCATTTTGCGTTGATAAAAGAGAGCGCAAATGTCTACTTTGTATATAGACCGTAGAAAAAAAAATAAGTATATCATTATGGCATATTATATTACCCATTGCTGGGTGTGCCAATTTACTTTGTACACAGATTTTGGTAATCATCATGAGATGACATTATTTTCAGTGTAAATATATGGCTAAGCACAAGTCAACAATGATTTTTAGATATTCAAGTACATTCTTCACATAAACCCTGAAAATAACGCATATTATACATTTTCTACTGAAAAAATATATTATTATTACCGTAATCTGCGAATAAAAGCATTTTGACGTATTCAGCAATGGGGTAATACCTTGCCTTGTGACAATATGTTTACAGCTACTGAAATTAAATTTTCTGATAAATGTACATACCTACTGTATTTCCCTTTTGTTGTTGCAAGTTTGTGAAATACGTAAATGTTACAAAATTTATTCTATGTGCGCACTTCTGTGTTAGTAATTGGATTTAGTAAAATTTATTGTTTTATCCAAAATTTATGTAGCTGAAATGAAAGGTTCAAGGATATGTAAATAAATAAAACCTCTACTCTAAAAGAAATAAAGTAGTCCAAGTAGATATTGAACATAAAACAAAAGTGTCAGGATATCCATAAAAAACGAACGATTTGTTCGTTTAGCTGCTTAAATTTTTTTTAAATTTTAAATTATATGGGTAAAGGAAAACTTCTGGAATTCAGTCAATGGTTAAAAATTATTTATTTTCGGCCTCTACTAGTTTTGGCACCACATGTTCCTTCATCAGGAGGTGAAAATTTGTTTTATACTGATAACATTGAAATATATATAAATAACATGGAAATACGTGTACAATGGTTGTCATAATTAATAAAAATTAATGATAATGTTCATTTTGAATCATATGTCGTGAGATTATTATTGAAAATATAAAATATTTTAAGGATAACGTGTTTTATTATTTCTACCTTCGCAACATAGGTACTTGTCACAACATTAGTTTTTTCGTAGGGTGTAGCAATAATAAAACACGTTATCCTTAAAATATTTTATATTTTCAATAATAATCTCACGACATATGATTCAAAATGAACATTGTCATTCATTTTTATTAATTATGACAACCATTATACACGTATTTCCATGTTATTTATATATATTTCAATGTTATCAGTATAAAACAAATTTTCACCTCCTGATGAAGGCACATGTGGTGCCGAAACTAGTAGAAGCCGAAAATAAATAATTTTTAACCATTGACTGAATTTCAGAAGTTTTCCTTTACCCATCAAATTTCCAGTCAAGAAGATCTACGATCATTTAAATTATATACTTTTACGAAGTCAAAAGAAAAATTCATTCCAATCTTATACGTTTCTCAAAACTAAAAAAATATATTACAAAATTATTTGTATCTGGTATTTAATTTAACGATTTATTTTATCATACCAGATGCATAACGTAACGTAACGTTATATAAAATATATGGAAATACATAAACAAAAATTTGAAATTTTGAATATAAAAAGACAACATATCTTTAACACACAATAATATTACCTATTTAAAGTCATCAGATATTTTTTGCAAATTGGTAACATCTAATCCAATTCATTTAGATTTTGAGATAATAATGCTATTTTTTATACTGATCTACGGGTGTATTCTGTACATCATCCGTTAAAAATTTAAGGATGTTAATTTTTAGAAGCCACTAAAATGATTTTTCTATTCTGTAACTGCATTTCCGTTATAATTTGACATATTTTCTGTTAATTTTGACATTAAATTAATGGCCGCTAAAAATTTTATTTTCCTATTCTGTAACTACATTTCCGTTAAAATTTTAAAGGTTTCCGTTAAAATAACCCGTTCAATTTTGACTTTTTCACAGCTTGTCAAAAGTACATGTTAATTTCTTTAATTTCGATATTTGAAGATTAAATGAACATGGATTTAAATAATTTAATTCAAATATTAATTAGAGATTTAAAACTTGCACAGTTACAGTAAGAATACATTAATTTCTAGTTTTTTATATGCGATTGTAAAATATATTTATATTTATTAAAGGAGAGATTTACGAGAAAATCAACGACGAGTGAGAGATGTTAGTGATCCTTTTCTCCTCCAGTAACTTTTAAATTTACTTTCTCCAGCTTTACGCTTTAGTTTTAAATTCTGAGAAAACCAGCTCAATATATACATATTAATAAAAATCTGGCGTTTTTGTATATATCTTATTTCGTGTCATTTTGCAGTTTCTTCTAATATTACTTGTATTTAACAAATGTGTTAGTTGTACCCATTCTTTTTTTTTTAAATCAATGAATAATGGTTTTTGTTGTTTGCTCCTTCTCTGTAACCAGCTAGATATTATTATAAACACCTTTGTATTTCAACAATGTGTCAATTAAATAAATTAGTTATCATATCTTTCAAAAATGCAGGTAACATGATACTTTTTAATTCAAAATACTACGATAAATTTATCAAAGACAAGCGTTTTTGGTAAATCTGTTTCTCACGTCACATCACTTTTTAACGGACCCGTAAAAAACATAAACATTAACGGACCGCTAGATTTTCGTATTACAGAATAGTAAATGTCAACAAAAAATTTAACAGACCGTTAAAATTTAAATTTTATCGGAAAAGTTACAGAATACACCCTTTAATAGATTTGACATAATCCAGTAAAAAGTATTTCAAATATCCAGAAATAAATATTTCGGGATTTAAATGAAAATATAAAAAACATTAATTAGAAGAAAAGATATAATGAAATGAGACATAATTTCTTTCTTTGTTTCATAACCATTTTCATTTTCTCTCTTTGTTACCTTAATATTTAACGTGTTGTTCTTGCCAAAAACAAAAGAAATATTAAAAAATCTGATGTGGCCAGCACATTACCTTCCGTCAGTTCTATGTATTTTGTATAAATGTCATACAGAAAGTCCTTGCAACAGATTATATTTATTGTACATTACCTTAAGGCAGTTGTATGTATTTTATACAAATTCCATACAGAAAGTTTCTAACAAAAGATCCTATATTTCCAGTAAAATTATAACATAAACATACTGTCAACTGCACTTGACACTGACACCTTTCAATCAGAATTTTCTTAATGTAGCAGCTGTTTCCAGAGTTATAGCAAAGCTGACTAATATATATGATATTAAATTTCTTTATAATTTTTTAACTCTATGTCCATTTAATATGAAGTATAAAATGCATTCAAATCGTATAGAGAATAAATAATTCTTTAATATTTATATGAACATTAAATGTGAAAAAATGACATTTAACATCGTTTCTTCAAGAAAAACTGTTAAAATCTTCAAATGAGGGTACTTCCGGTTGACCAATTATAACCAAAATCTAATCAGCTCTTCACATGGATGTAACGAAGAGGAATACGAAAGAATTATAATTTTTGGAATTGTAGTATTAGAGTTATCGCATTAGAAAATTTTGTCACACACAGACACACACACACACACACACACACACACACACACACACACACACACACACACACACACACACACACACACACATACAGACATCATCGTAAAAATAGTAAAATCGTATACTAGGGACCTTAAAACGTGCTTATTCATTAAAAACTCACCACCGATTTTTTTGATCAAAGACAATACCTTCCTAACCTAAAGGTGACGGAAGGTAAAAAATTATGCATCATTTAATAACAAAAAACGTTACCTCGTGAAAAGTGTAATTTTCCATTGTGAAGACCTTAGAATAAATTATAGCTTTTACCTCGAAACTCAAATTTTAATTATGCTTGAGAATCATAAGTAAAAAATCTGATGTGGCCAGCACATTACCTTCCGTCAGTTCCGTGCGTCAGTTCTATGTATTTTGTATAAATGTCATAAAGAAAGTTCCTTGGAAAAGATTATATTTCTTGTACATTATCTAAGGCAGAAAGTTTCTAGCAAAAGATCCTACATTTCCAGTAAAATTATAACACAAACATACTGTCAACTGCACTTGACACTGACACCTTTCAATCAGAATTTTCTTAATATAGCAGCTGTTATATAGCATAGCTGGCTAATATAAGATATTTAATTTTTTATAATTTTTTAACTCTATATCCATTTAATATGAAGTATAAAATGCATTCAAATCGTATAGAGAATAAAATATTCTTCAATATTTATAATAATATTAAATGTAAAAAAATGATATTTAACATCGTTTTTTCAAGAAAAACTGTTAAAATTTTCAAATGAAGGTATACTTACGGTTGACCAATTATAACCAAAATCTAATCAGCTCTTCATATGAATGTAACGAAGAGGAATACGAAAGAAATATAATTTTTGGAATTGTAGTATTAGAGTTATCGCATTAGAAAATTTTGTCACACAGAGACACACACGCACGCACATACACACACATACTCACACCCACCCACACACACATACAGACATCATCGTAAAAATAGTAAAATCGTATTCTAGGGACCCTAAAACGTGCTTATTCATCAAAAACTCACCACCGAATTTTTTGACCAAAGACAATACTTTCCTTACCTAAAGGTAACGGAAGGTAAAAAGAATAACCGGAAAAATATTTGAAGTTCAAAATAGTTTCTCTTAGAAAATAATATTAAACATCTTTATTTTCTTGATGTTATTATAAAAAAAATTATTAGATATTCTGCAGGTATGCATTAATACATTTTCTATATGTTTTATGGATACAATAATTTATGTATATTGTAAATCCCGGACATAAAAACGATAAAATCAACTCCTTGATTATACAGTTCAATCTCAAATGTATGTAACTTACAGAAATGTCACTGTAAGAAAATAATGTTTTCAAGTTAATAATGGTATGGTTTTAAGACTTTACAATAGTTATATGCAAAGAAACTTAATATTTACAGTTTCCAGAATTTTTTGTAAATATGTAGATATGTATTTAAAAAGCGGATGATATTGTGCTCGTAAAGTCGTTTACCTTTCTAAAGTACCCAAAGAAAAATTATACTATGTAATTTACATATAATTGATATAATATCAGAATAAAGTCATGTAGGTACATTAAAAAAAAATAAGTGGTGTTATATTTGGGGCAAGTATTACGTATACAGAAATATTAAAACCTTAACAAGCACCGGGGGCGTAGAAATGTAAATGAAGACAACTGTTCGCACAATAATTCATAAATAAACATGAAGTTGGAAGATTACTTAAGTACTCTGGTCTTGTCATTGCATATTTAACTAGTTCTACTAAATTAATTTACGGACTAAATCTATAATCTTGTTAAAGTTATAGGTATTATACTTGCAGAATTGTTTCTACTAAATCAATTTATTTCTTTGATAAAACTGTAGAAAGTTTACTTCAGAATTGAATGAAACTTTTTCCATTCTATAAAAAATTTATAAATCATGTGTTAGTAGTAGTAATTTTTTCTTGTTGAATCATTGTGTTAACAAACAAAACAATTATGTACAAAGTATGAAAACAGTAATTTCTGAACTGTCTGAAATTTTGTCAAATTTAATTCGTTTCGTGATAAATGTATTTTCAAGATTTATGTGCTTTTAGCAAATTGCTGTGATTCCATCATCGAACATTCATTATAAGCTTATCAATTATATACCGCTTTGGTATTTTATATTTCTTTTCACTAATGCCCATAAATATTAAAGCTGTAACATATAAAGATTATAAAATTAAATTTTAGAATAGGGCTGTTGCAAGAATTTTTGTATGACTTCTAAATACTACATTTTAAAAGATATTGTTCTCTCATATTTGAAAATATCACGAAATATCCATTACATATTTTGCAATTAAATATTGAAATATATGTATTATTTTGAAAAAGTCACGTGAAACAAAATGTGACGTCAGAGCACATACAATTTAACATGTAACAAACTATCGCCTACTTCTATTTATATAAATAACAAACTGTTTTTTTATTGGCTATAAATGACGCATTGTATGTGCTCCGACGTGACAGGAGTGTGGTGGAGGGGTTATTTTTCATGAATATTTCTGGGGGCAAACGTTTTATTTAATTATTATATTACGAAAATAACAATAACTTATTATTGTTTTTTATATTACTATTACTAATATTGCATAACTTTAAAATACTTATTAAAAAATGTGGAACTGGCTCATTAAAATTAAATCTTAATTTATAAATGGTATCAATGTTTTTCCAACGACCGTCGAATGCTTTTGTCATATCTAAAAGATATAGGCCCGTATTCCGAGCGCAGTTTTATAATAAAAGCACTGTTATGGAACACAGTCCTCATAAGAATATAATGTAAAAGCGCGCTCCATAAAAGCGCTTTTATTATAAAAGTGCGCTCGGAATACAGACCAATGTTTTTTATTCGTTAATTTTTTCCATTTATTATTTAACTAGAATAGATGGGCGATAATACATGCATTAATCTAATATATACAATTCACATTCCTTTTTGACCTGTTATCGGTGTTCTCTTCCACACACAAGTTTGTCAGCGACGGACTGGCCCTCTATGACCCGTTCCCCTAAGTGGGATAAAATACACATTGTCATTCCAATTTACAACAATTATCACAGGCGTGCATTATCATCTAATAAGATAAACAGGAGGGGAGGGGGCAGGAATAAGATTGCACCTAAGTCCCAGACTTGGGCACGTGCCCCGCATATTAAATGCGGCCTAACACCTCGTGGATTCCGGTACCCCTATCCGCAAAAGTATACACCCAGTGCATGGACGAATTGCTGGAATACGGCTCTCGTGAATAGTCATTTCTGAGCCACTAGCGTTACCGTACCCACAAACGCATGTCCCAGACATGTTGGGTTCCCAGAACTCGACCTCCCAGAGGTCAATGGGTCCCAGACCCATTATGAGAGTTTAGCTTACGATCACACGTTTGTAGGTCCCAGACCTATCATGATAAATCTCAGGTTTATCTTTTACGTCCCAGACGTTCTCGTGTATCTCAGCCTTTCAGTTGGTGTTTCTCACTTCTCGGAGCATATAGCTCCATGGACCCAAAGTTGTCCCAGACAACTCTTCGGATAATTAGGAAACTACTACATACGTTTGCGGCCACAAACATATAATACAAATGTATATCTCACGCATATACCGTGCATATCAAATATACAAGCAGTGCATAATATATCAATCAAGCATCTGGTGATCCACACCACACTATACCTGTATAATAATTAGAATGACAACGAGTTCTACTACTCACCTATAATTACTACAAGCATCTCGTCTTTTCTTTATTGACACTATTCACAGTTTCACCCACATCCGCATATGACTGCTAGCACACAGTAACTAACTAGCCATTCAAGGGGCGGGGGTTGTTGTAATTGTGTTTAGGATAGTCAAGTGTGTTTGCCTTAAGCGAGCGCTTCTAAACCAATGGCGCCCAGTCGAAAAGTGAATCTTACATATCATTAAAATACATGAAAACCGACCAACATTTTTTTTTAATTATTAATTTCTAACAATAATATTTGTCACCGATTGGCAAAATTTATTTTTTTCTGAAAATGGAGCGAAAGTATTTGGCAACAGTGTAAAAATTTCCAGTTTACATTTATTTGACGTCAAATATAGTAATATCTTTGACTTTTAAAAAATTAAGTTTGTTGATTTGTTGTACAACTCGAGCTTCGAAACTCATCTGAATATACGGTTTGCGGATTCGATGCGATACCTAAAAACACAAGTCCACCTATGGTGTCGTTTCAGTTTTATTGTAATTGGCTTTCTGTATAAATTTGAAAGAGATATTACATTTTATAACTGAATCACATTTTTCTAAAATGTAATAATTTTATTTTTTACTTATTACTGACTGCTAAGAAATAGTTATTTGTATATCAAGAGCGTAAAGTGATACTTTGTCGATTAGCGAAGCGCGGCAATTTTTCGAAAGCGACAATGACACGCTCTTAATACACACATTATTTTTTCTACGTTTATTCTGTATACCGATATTTCTAAAAAATCTGATAAGCAGGAAGAAACGAAAAATTTATCTACTCTAGTTTTGTGCCAGGAATAAATATTAAAATTTGTCAAAAGTATACAATCTATTTTAATATTGACTACGTTTATCTCGAAAATTCAAGCCGCTTCAAGTATATTATGACTTGAAAAATCCTATTGGTTTATCTTAACAGATTGAAATTAGGATTGACTTATTTTCAATCTTCTTTAAATTCGTATCGACTAAAAAAAGATAGTTAAATACTAGATTATGCAGATAGATGGGGAGAGGTATATGATCTAATTTCATGCTGAATATGTAACCTGAAAATCTAAAAATTGTCACGTTATTATTTGATTTTTCTTTCAAAAACATATAAAAAAATATTTGTTTCTTCATTACTCCAAATATTTCGCTTTTGGACGATTTTATTAAGTTTTACGTCGCAACTTTTATAAAATGAGGTAAAATACAAATAACCAAATGATATGAATTTATTAACACTTCAACATATTGCGGATCTGCGCATGCGCAGCTTCATTATTTGAAGCTTCAGTGTTTATTTCGAAAGAAATCAAGCCGGTTCATAAGTCCAAGCCTGTTATTTTATAGGCTTGACTTGACATTTTCAAGCGGCTGGAAATATTAATCTCGATCGTTTATTTCGAAGATTGACATGGGATTTACTAAACTCAAGCTGCTTCGAACGTCGAGATAAACGTAGTCATTGTAAATAATGAAATTATAAATTTTTATTTTGTGCACGAGCGAAAAGATCAACTTTACAATGACTACGTTTATCTCGACGTTTGAAGCCGCTTCAATTTCGTAAATTCCTTTTCAATCTTTTAAATAAACGATCGAGATTAATATTTCAAGCCGCTAGGAAATCTCAAGTCAAGCCTGTAGAATAACAGGTTTGGACTTATGAAGCGGCTTGACTTCTGTCGAAATAAACAGTGAAGCTTGAAATAATGTAACTACGCATGCGCAAATTTGCAATATGTTAAAGTGTTTCTAAATTCATACCATTTGTTGGTTGTTTGCATTTTACCTCTTTTTATAAAAGTCGCCACATAAAACTTAGTAAAATTGTCCAAAAGCAAAATATTTAGAGTGATGAAGAAACAAACTGTTTTTAATATTTTTAAGAGTAGACAAATAAAAAAGTGCCAATTTTTAGATTTTGAGGTTATATCTCCAACATGAAATTAGATCATATACTTCTCCCTGTCTGTCTGCATAATGTAGTATTTAACTATCTTTTTTTAGTCGAGATGAATTTGAAAAGATCGAAAAAAACTCAATCCTATTTTCAATCCTCTGGAATAAACCAAAAGGATTTTCAAGTCACAATATTCTTGAAACCGCTTGAATTGTCGAGATAAACGTAGTCAATGACAAATGAGAGCGTAAATGTCTATTTTTCATAGCACTCGTAGAAAAAATTATTATTTTAACTAAATGTAAACTAAAAATCCAATACACTTGTACATTTACTTTGGATATGTATGGCCAGTGATATAATGAAAAATGAGGTGTATCATAAAATAAAAAAGTTAATATGGGTCTTTAACCCACAATTCTTGAGTCAATGAGCAACATCATTGCCACCCACACTATCAAAATCGGTACAAATAAATAATAATGACAATGACTTAACACCATATATGCACATATTGCTCGTAATGCACGAAAATCTGCAATGGACAATGGGGGGGTCGCACTGGCGAGTTCGATTGTTCCTGCTGACTCATGCATTCAGAGTGCGGGTTGCGGCTTGCTGATTTGACTAAATTTCACATTTAAAATCCAAACTTCCGGCGACTGAATGTAACAAAGAAGAGAACAATTCCGAATTTCTTTCAAACTCATGCACCACGTAGCTAAAATAGCTAAATTGTATCATAGGTTTCGACGTCTTAACAACCACTGCGAACGTCTTACTCAAGACTTAATTTGTTCACGTAGTAATTCGGGCGTAATTGTAAAGGATTATAAATGATGAAATTTCGTAAAGTTCTCAGAATGAATTTAATTTTAATTAGAAATGGCTTTAATATCACTTATTTAATTATTTCAGCATGAATTCAGCTAACAACAGAACACATATAACAATAAGCAGGTAGAGTGAAAAGTTTTCGGAATGACAATGAAAACAATAAATCTGATACAAGATATATTTTATTTTTGAACATAATTCCCTCGAAGCTCAACAGACTTCGCCCCAATGTTTCTCCAACTTCCCAATCCTCTCCCGCAAATGACTTTCTTTATGGTTTCATTAGTTTCAAAAAGAACCGTGGAATTGGAAGTCGGAAGGAGCAAAATGAGGTGAATGCGGTAGATCTAGAAAAATTTCGAACATTAATTTTATTCGCAATTATTGCATATCCTGATATTGTGTGGAGCCTTTGACTTACATTTTGATTGTATTTTTGTTTCTGGTGTGTAGTAATTTAGTCAGATCTTTCCCATGGATAAGAATCGTCTCTTGAAATTTATTGGTTTCCTATTAAACTCTTAAACTTAGAAACTATTGGATAAAGTAGATAATCTATTTAAATTTATAAATTCCTTGAATAATTTATATCTTCAGCATGAAATTACTGTAAAATAATTCATGTTAAAGTATTTTCTCATTAATAGTCTACTCATATATCTTCATAGGTATCGTAGCCATTTTATAAGATTCAGCTTGCTTCAAAAAGCCGACATATTGTACTTATATTCTGCTTGTATTATGCAACATGTCTAGGATTAGTCATTTAAAAAACATAAACTTCACAAATATAATATTCATGTATAAGAACAGGCTGCCGAATAATTTGGCGTTGTGCAATACGTTATTACCGTGGTTATTACCTTATTTCAGAGACCGGAAACCGAACCGAATCCAAATCGAAAACCGTTTGTGAACCATAACAGGAACCCACTATTTTCGAATTCAAAAAACCTGGTTCACTGTACCAATACGTTTTAATACTTTTGTGACACGTAGTTGCAAATAGGATTAGTTTTGTACTGAAATAATTACCTTTGAACAAAACTTGCATTTTTAATATTTTTTGTGCAACCGGACGCGAAATAAGTATTTCGCAGCCGCAATACAGGCCGCGAAATTGGATTTCGCGACCGTTGTTATGGTAACGGCCGCGATATTCATTTCGCGGCCGTTGTCATGGTAGCGGACGCGAAATTAGGTAAACAATCACTTTGACACTTGAGAATTGCATGGTTTTGTTTATCAAATGTTAAACCCATAGCCACCTTGAAAGCTAACTTTCTATTTATAATGACACTGTTGAAAATTAATAAAATTTGTAATTACATATTTTTTGCGGTTGCACAAAAAATATTGTGTACACCTTCTTTGCGAAATCCTTTAACGCCCTCGAGATTATCTTGCCTCGGCCGCAAGCGGCCTCGGCGACAATTTTTCTCTCGGTACGCTAAACAGTGATTTCGCGGCCTTGATATGCAAATAACTGTTATTTCATTACTTGAAGATGAGGAAGATTTATTAGAAAGCTAGTAAAATATAATGAAAAGCCCAAACAGAAATATTTAAATTAAAATAAACCTAATTTACAAATACATATAGTTTTTATAAATTATGAAAACGTCGAAAGACTTCCAAAAACTGCTAATATATTAAATTTTTGGGAGGAACGCGCATTTTCTGCACTTAAATTATTCTTTTTGAAACTTCAATATAATATCAGATATTTTGTTCATCAGATTAAATGAAAATTTCTTCACAAAGTAAATTTATTGGTACGGGCATTTTTAATTTAAATAATTGTTTTTCATTTTTATTATTTGCCTAATTAAGCCCTGTGGTGCACTCTCCACGCCAGCAATGAGTGCCCGTGTGCTGACGCCTGGTAAAAATCTGTGTACAAAGCAGATTGGCAACTCAGCAATCGGTAATATGCCTTGATGATATATTTATTTATTTATTATTTACCTAATAGAGTAATATTATTTTATTATTGAGCATATCGCTTTTTATTTTTACTCATATGTAGGTACAATCTTTATTTATTTTTCGTACCCAAACCGAAACTGAACCCATTTTTCTGCGGTTTCTGATTCCTGCTTTATTTAGTTTGACACAAAAAATGTATCACTAGAATAACTCTTTACTATACCGGATGTTTTTTTATTTTTCAAGGTGCACATAGGGGATTAACATGGGAAATCAGTTTTTTGCAGATCCTTTGTTACCCCCCTGTTTTCAAATGATAGTTTTGGTGTCAATAGAAAGCATAAAATGAAACCAAACACATGTAAATTATCTAATATTTTGGTCCCATAAACATATTTTCATAATATGACAAAATATATGCATCCGTTTTAGTACCGGACCCCATTGAATTCCTCAAGCTTTTTTTTAAAATTAATCAAAAACTTATTATCTATTGTCTATTTTTCTGAATATGTCTACGTTTACGTCATTGGCGACACGTAAACTATTACTTTGACGACATGAAGTAATCTACAAGCACATCCCTGATTTGGTGTCATTTGATGCAGATTTTTTTTATCTTTTTATTGATACCACAACCATCATTCTAAGTTAAAACGGAAGGCAACAGTCTGCAAAAAACTGATTTCCCAAGTTAATCCCCTATGTGCACCTTAAAAAAAAATCCGGTACCTATATGAGATTTTAAAGTATTGTTAGGTTAAATTATAATATTAGGTTAGTTAGATATTACTTTATTGTTTATTCAATTTTTATACTCGTGATAATATAAATTATTAATATTGGCAACTTATAGGTAAGTCAAATTCATCTGCGACATAATTAATTTCTCGATGAGAATGTTGTATAGTACCATTCTATAAATATAGCTAATGTCGAGGGTAATATATTTAGCTTTAGTGAGGGTAGTTGACATTTCAAAGGTATGCACTATGGATGTGTGAGAGAATCGGAGAATGGATCACCCGGATATTTTAAGAGCATTTTAATCAATAGTTTGTTCGATACAAATTGTTCTCTATATTTTACCAGTATCACATACAGGCTGTTGACCATGATACCGGAAAATCATACTTTCTTAATTTTCTGCTTCCTCAATTATTTTAGATAAAAAAAGCTTAAGCATACATCAGAATCAATAAACAAAATTTACTTTGCATACTTTGTAAGGGCAGAAATTAGTCTCGTGCGAGAATGAGACGAGACCCAAAAAAATGTGCGAGAACGAGAGCGAGATCGAGATTACAGATCCGAAAACGAGACGAGAACGATATTTTATATTTCTCGTCTCGTCTCGCCTCGCGTGCATCACAACAATGATATTTTCTTTTGTGACAGTTGAAAATTGTACCATTATAGTGTTTTTAACATTTATAACTAATTTATTATTATTAATGTCCCAATTGAGCAATAATTTGTAATAATCCCGCTTATATACATGGCATTAGATATATTACTGTAACGGTGATATTAGATGTTCGATCCTTCTTGGATATCACATTAATTAAAACTAATCCTCAAAATTTTCTCCTTACATTTTCATTAATTTTGGGGTATAGTTTTCGAAAAAAACGTAGTGTGATACCTATTCAATTGCGAAATGCTTCTGCATTCTTAATTGATTTTTTTGCTCGTTGTGCTCGCAAAAAAGCCTTTATTCTTGTTTTCTACAATGTCATGAGTCATGGCTATTTCTACTTGCAACTTTTGAACTTTCTTTTTTAAATTAGCAGGAATTAAAACCACAATAAAAATGTAAGAACAGTTTTGTTTGCAACATTTAATTCTGTTCAAGTTTATAAAATTGCATAAAACAAAAATCCCATGTTAAATTAATATGTTTGCACCTAACCATCAACTCCCAGTATGAAAACCATAATTTTGAATGTCTAATCGGAAAAGTATGTACTTTGTAGACCGCTACTATTAGCATCGTTCTCCGCAGAGCTTTGGTATGCAATATTCACTTTCTATAAACAAATGACATTCAAAAAATCTAATCATAGAATATATATATATATATATATATATATATATATATATATATATATATATATATATATATATATATATATATATATATATATATTGGTAAAACAAGCCTAATATATGACTTCAATTAAATACGTACATTAAATTGCAAAAAAATATTTTTCTTAAAGTAGGTAATCAATTATATCAATGGCTGTCTTTCAAACAGCGTCTGTTTCGTTTTTATGGAAAAATAATTGAATTAACGTAAAGGGTAGCGCCTACGTCGCTCTTTGAAGATCATTTACCAGTTCGATGCTTATGTAACTCCCCTTTAAGCACACCCAGAAGGGGAAAATGTCAGCTTGCAGCGCTACAAGCTTCCACGCGGCCGCGACCTGAACTTCATCCTCGTGCCAAGATATTATTACGACACTGTATGGTCCTGGAGACCGCAGGTGTCACGTGCACTCCCAGATTTAATATTGAAATTTTAATATAACAAGAGTCAAATTTCAAATTATTAACTACATTAGATTTAATTTAATTCATGGGTTTTTAATTAAATTGAACGCTCTGGCATGGCACAGTTATTAAACTGAATGAAAAGTAATGCCTAATTAAATCATTATGGAAAACCGCTGTTTAAAATTGTTGATAAAATTCATTATAGCATCAAACAAGATGTCCCGCGAAAACTATCATTGTTTAAAAACATATTCTTAAGCACCCCCCCCCCCCGCCATTAAAATAAATTGCTAATACCTACAAATCAGTATTTCTAAATTCTACGTATTTTTGAGTTGTGCCCTCCAAAAATCATATCATCTTCATATAAAATTTTCAAAAATTTTCTTTTTATACTCTTAGGTGAGTACCTACATTTCATCGCATTGATTCTAAATTTTCCAACAGCAAATTCAGTTCTCTTTTCTTCCTGAAATATTTGGGTTCCAACTTGAATCTCAACAATTCTATTTTTTGGCAATAATTACATAAGTATTTTTAAACAATGGATACAATTTTTAAATCAAAATAATTGAAAATGGCCAAAAATCGTTAAAAAATCTTGCAATTTTGGCTATTTTCAGGGATTTCAGATGCAAACTGAAATAAATAGACAAATTTTGTAAATGTTGGTAAACTTATGCATGTAATATTGCGCTTAAAATCAAATGGCGCTGTCATACCTGCACTCCTTTTTAAGTCATAACTCAGAAATAGTTGGTTTTAAAAGAAAATATCTCGAAAACGAAAAGAGATATTGACCTGATAGTTGGAATTAGCGTGTTCGGATACGTATTTAAAAAATGAAATTTCAAAAATTTGAAGATTTCGGAGAAAAATAGGTACAGGAACTAATGCTGAACGTATTGATAATACATTTATATTAGGATTCATAGGATTAAACAATTTTAAACAAAAAAGTACTATGTCGGATTTTGTCTTCTACAGGACTATCAATCTAATAAAAATGCAAAAACATTAAAAAAACCAATTAATGCAAAGTAGTCATGATTTATTAAATATGAATTAATATTAGAATAAACAGGTTTTAAATACTCGCATGTACTTAAACCATTACAAATATATTATTAATAAAATAAAAGTAAATATTATTATTAGATAAATTATTTTATTAAATTTTGACGTTTTCAACAACTATAAGAAAATGTTTATTACCTAGTGAATTAAAAAAAAATTAAACCACTCTCACAGAATTTTAACTCACTCTGCAACAAACAATGCATTTAAATAACACCAGGTATAAAAATAACACTCACCACAAGCTTTATCACAGAGATCAATCATTTTCATTATTTTTTTATGTCAAGATGTTTACAATTTATGAATAAACGACTTTACGTCTATCAACGACGATTGTCATGCACAGCATACTAATTGATTAGTTTTTTTTTATTTGGTCAAAATTAATCATTATTATAGTTTTTATTATTATTACGGGCTCATGGCTTAAACTTTCTTTTCATGAATAAATTTTATTTTAACTCACTTGGTGTATAAATATCTATTAAAACAGTTAATTAATATTTACTTATAATTTTTGTTTATATTAACATTAATGGAGATACGTACATTATTTATTATTTAAGCAATAATAATATTAAATTCAATAATAGAATAAAAGTCAAAAAATCCCAACAAAATTCACTGGTCCGTTTTTCTGTGTATTTTGTACATATTTCATACAGAAAGTTCTTTGCAAAAGATTATATTTTTTGTATATTGCCTTCCTGCAGTTGTATGTATTTTATACAAGTCTATATCGAAAGTTTCTAGCGAAAGATCCTATATTTCCAGTAAAATTATAACACAAACATACTATGTCAATTGCACTTGACACTGACATCTTTGAATCAGAATTGTCTTAATATAGTAGTTGTTTCCATAGTTAAAGCATATAGTTGACTAATTTATGAAATACAATTTCTTTATATTTTAATTCTATATCCATTTAATATGAAGTATAAACTGCAGTCAAATCGTATAGAAAATAAAATATTCTTCAAGATTTATAATAACATTAAATGTGAAAAAATGATATTTAACATGGTTTTTTCTAGAAAAACTATTAAAATCTTCAAATGAGGGTACTTCCGGTAGACCAACTATAACTAAAATCTAATCAGCTATGGACGTAACGAACAAGAACGCACCCACGCAGGCACGGACATCATCGTAAAAATAGTAAAATTATATTCTACGGACCCTAAAATGTACTTATTGATTACAAACTCATTATCGAATTTTTTGACCAGACAATAACTTCCTTACCTAAAGGTGACGGAAGGTAAAAACGATTCTTTTAAACAAGCAATATGAAATAATGTGCCATTTGGAATCCACTGTAGGTACCTTATACGAGTATTTTATCAAAATAACAGTCAAGCCGTTTTTCTACTAACTTGTACAGGTTCACATGAAGCAAGATGTAGCTTACTCATATTGACAACTTCCAGAGCGACAGGAAAAAGTTACAACATACTTTTTGTAACAAAACCTTCTTCCTGGAAATATTGTTTTCCATTAAACCTGTCAAAAACAGCTGCTACAAA
Organism: Harpalus rubripes; assembly: GCA_963082715.1. NCBI lineage: Eukaryota > Metazoa > Arthropoda > Insecta > Coleoptera > Carabidae > Harpalus > Harpalus rubripes. The sequence continues at coordinate 16,201,424 of OY720456.1, read as the reverse complement.
ACATAATGCCAGTTTTGTTTTATCATAATACACTTTATTTGTCAAAGAAAGAAAGAGTATAATAAAATCATTTATATTACAACGTTATTCTAGAAAAAGTATACTTGTAAAGTATTTTACATTCTGAAACATAATTCGTTCATGTATTGTTAGTGTATTATGTAAATAAATTTATAACTAGAATTTACATACTATACGCGTTATCAGCGTTATAATTTTAATAATAATAAAGTAATAAAAAATACATGTAATTATTTTATATATGTAAATTTATAATTGTACGAGCATTTCTTACTTTAACCCGGTATTATAAAACTATTTAATCTACTATTAAAATTTAGCTGGTAACTAATTTTAATTTCCTGTGTTATTTATATACGATAATATTAATTTAGTTACCAACAACATTTTAATCATAGATTAAATGTTTTATAATACCAGGCCTAAACGCATTTTTTAAATTTATTGGCGCATATTACTTTGGAGTTACCGACATGTGTACTGCATTAGAAAAGACTGATTTGTTTTTACAAGTGGTGGGAGGCATCATTGCAAATGGTGCAATACTGTCTTGTTTTCCTCTTCTTGGATTGCTGGCAGGTACAAGTGAAACTGCTACGTCGCTACCACATAATAATATGCTTGAGCTTGACCATTGTGGCGAATTTAGTGACTAGGAGATACTCAAAATCCTTGAGAATTATTGTCGGATCGCCGACTTGTGTTGGTTTATTTATTGTTACCCATGGTGCACCACAAAGAGGCAAACTAGCTTATTATTAGTAAAGATGAAAATAATATGAGCGCAGATGAATTCTGCTGATATATTTCATTATTTTTATTTTATTTTAAGTGTTATCATTCCTTTCCAGATTAATATATTTAAATTATTAAAAAATCTTTCGGAACTCATAATACAAAAAGAATAATACAACTTTTTTAGTTAATGTTCTGTATTTTTACTAAATACCCGTCGTTTCGGCAGCATATATTGCTGCCTTCTTCAGGGAAAATACATAAATAATTACAAAACATTAGCAATAAGTAACCGTGGTAACAAATTACAACATATTTAATATAGGAAGCCATGCTCGACCAAGTTCTAATCTGTCGCAATGATTGAGATTATTATTATTATTATTATTATTATTATTATTATTATTATTATTATTATTAATAATAATAATAATAATAATAATAAAAATATGCTGCCGAAACGTCGGGTATTTAATAGAAATACAGAACACTAACTAAACAGGTTGTATTATTCTTGTACATAAATATATGATCACGGCATATTACCCAATGCTGGGTG
>OY720456.1:15177609-15580109 GCA_963082715.1 Harpalus rubripes | reverse complement strand
TATGTATGTATGTATGTATGTATGTATGTATGTACGTGTGTGTGTGTGACAATTTTTTCGGATCCGATAACTCAAATACTACAATTCAAAAAATTATAATTCTTTCATATTCCTATTCTTTACATCCATGTGAAGAGTTGATTAAATTTTGGTTACAATTAGTTAACCGGAAGTACCCTCAATTTAAGATTTTAACAGATTTTCTTGAAAAACACTGTTAAATATCATTTTTCCATATTTAATGTTATTATTAATATTAAAGAATATTTTATTCTCTATACGATTTGATTACAGTTTATACTTCATATTCAATGGATATAGAGTTAAAAAATTATACAGAAATTAAATTTTCATAAAGCAGCTAGCTATGCTGTAACCATGGAAACCGCTACTATATTAAGAAAATGCTGATTGACAGATGTCACTGTCGTGTTTGTTATAATTTTACAGGAAATATAGAATCTCTTAGGTACATGAAATTTCTTTATGGAGTTTGTACAAAATACATAGAACTGACAGAAAGTAATGTACTTGAAATATGGAATCTTGTGCAAGAAATTTTCTCTATGGAACTTGTACAAAAGATATGCAACTGACGGAAGATAATGTGGTGGCCACATCAACAAAATATTTTACTATTACAAACTGTTTACTCGAATATCCTATAATTTATTTATTAACATACACGACCCAATATCAACGCTCATTATTAATTTGGTCTTAGAGTGGGTTATGTGGAGAGGGAAGTTGTATACAAGAGGTATTATATACAGACAAAGAAACCATACGCAGATGACATTGCCATAGTAACAAAAACAGCAAAGGAGCTGAGAAATGTCTTCAAGAACCTGCAAAATGCGGCGAAGGAAGTGGGTCTATATATAAATGAAGAAAAGACCAAATTAATGACAGTTGCAGCATAGGCGTAGTTAGGGGGGTACTTGGGGGTGCTTAGCACCCCCAGATTTGAAATTAGCACCCCCAAACAAAATATCTATAAATTTTAATAATTTCATTTTAGACACATCTATTTATTTTGACTGTTGTATTAAATATTATCAACATATTAAGGAAGGACCTTCAAGCAAAGAAGGGAATTTAATTATCATTAATGATGTAATAAAAAAATATTAGAAGAAAAGCGAATTGACTTCAAAAATAACAATATTGAAATTGAACCTATTAAAACTAGTTCACATGATACTGACTTACATACTCGTGCTGATAATTCTTGATGATGATTCTTCCCGAATTAATATTTACTTTACTACCATATAATTGATGCAATAACTACACACCTGAAACTCCGATTTTCCCTAGAAAGCCAAGAACTAGCAATAGCCATAGATATAGATCATTATACCACTTTTGCAATAAATAAAGATATTTTGAAAGCTGAAACTATTCTAAAGAACATGATAAGCTGTACTTAATCAAGGTACATTTGGTAATTATTAAAAACTTTATAAAATTACACTCATTCTGCCTATATACACATAAACTTGTCGAAGATTATTCTCTGTTATGTGGAGAATTAAAAACTGGTTGAGCACTACCTACTATGGCAAAAAAATCTTTACTAATTTAGTAGTAGGTAGATAAGTATTGAATACTGAAAATGAACTTAAAAAAAAATAGTAATAATAAATAATACCTAAGATATTTTGCAAGAATTTATTCTTTTGAATGGAGACAGAAATTAGCTTCGCGTCGTGTTCTAAACTTCCTTTCACAAAATAAAATGTCACTTTTAACACTTATATCATAACTATTTTGTTACTTTAAATAATATTTTATGTTTTTCTTTATAAATTAATCAAATAAATACTTTTTTTTATTTTGTAAACCAACTTTTTTTTCATTTTAAGGTAAGGGACTTTAGCACCCCCTAATTTTAAAGTCTAGCTTCGCCTATGAGTTGCAGGGACCCACGGGAAAGAAAGAGATACTTTAGTATTTCATGCAAATAAATAAATAAAATAAATATATCATCACGGCTTAGTACCCATTGCTGGGTGTGCCAATCTGCTTTGTACACAGATGCGGTAATGATGAAATATTTGTACCGTGCGGGCGCTTACCAGGCGTCACCTCACGGGCACTCATTGCTGGCGTGGAGAGTGCACCACAGGGATCATTTTTGTGCCATATAAAATTCGAAATATTTGGCGTCGGTCGGGATCGAACCCGGTCATGCAAATTCCGGCAATTACAAATTCGAAGAAGCCTCTTCATTTAGCTACTTAAGAGTAACACTGACAAATAATAACGTTGAAGGACCTGAAATTCAAATCAGGCTAACAAAGGGCAGTCGTTGTGTAGCTGCCTTTTATAATTTTCTGAAATCAAAATCAGTAACCTGGGGAGCCAAGGTCAGAGTATATAAATCAGTTATCAGACCGGCGATGCTTTATGGGATTGAATTGTGGACAATGAAAAAGACTGATCAGGGGCGACTAGAGATCTGGGAAACAAGAACACTCAGGAAAATTTATGGCGACAGAAAGCTAGGAGAAGAAATAAGACAGCGGACAAATGAGAGGCACTATTGTGTTTATATGGAGACTATAGCATTAATGGGGTGATAGTGTCAGAGGTTGCGGTGGTTAGGACACTTAATGCGAATGCAGGAAGAACGAGTGCCGAAAATTATTTTTTCCTACAACCGTGCGTGAAAAGTACTTTTCACGCACTAGTGCTTGAAAAGTAAATAAGCGTTGCTAGGCAACATTAAAATTCGGTTAATTTACCTGTCAAGTATATAATTAAGTAGTAAATAATAATGAAAGTAACAAAATTTATTAAGAAATATGAATATACACTGTAAATGAAACAAATCTAATATTTTTTTAACAGATTGAGTACTAATCTAATTTTTAAGAACATTAACATTTTTTTGACATGTATTCTAACCTAACCTAATTTTTAATATTAAATGTACAATTTGTACATCATAAAATACTAATCATCGTCTGTCTGAGATTCTTTCAAGTGTTTAAGTTACATCTTGTACAGTGTTATGAGAAAGAGTACTAACAGTATTTGAAGCTGCTGGATGCCTGTACACTCAGTATTATGAGTAACATCAATACCATTTCGGTTGTAGGAAAAATGTTGTATGCAACACGTGTGTAAAATAGTATTTTTTGTCTCGTGCTACAATTTCCAACATCGCACTCGACCAAAAAAGTACTACTTTACACACTTGTTACATAAATAACTATTAAAAGTTGAATCAAAATAACTAAAAGACGGGGGCGTCCAAAAGGGAAGTGGTATGATGCGGTGCTGAACGATTTAAAACAGTTAAAAGTTAAAGCCGGTATCCCACTGTAAAAAATTTTATTAAAATTTTTATAAATTTATTTATAAAAACGTTCCATGAAAAGTACTGCATCCCACTGTAAAAAAATTTTACGCGTTTTTATGGAGTGTTGCGTAACTCATGAAAGAGAATTGGCGCCAAAGATACTACTAAACTTCATTTTGTGAACGTTGTTCTGCAGAGGTAGTTGCGTTTTGTAATTTCATTATGAATAATGTCAATTCAAATAAAAAATTGTTAGCTGCAATAATTGTTGGAGTAATGGGTTACACAGTTATACAAAAAATAAAAAAAATCAGAACATTGCTGGTGTACTAGTCTATGGGTGGAGAAAAGAAATAAAAATCGCAGTGTTTTAGTTATCACACACTACGAATTACGAATAGAAGATGAAATAAATTACAGAAACTTTATTCGAATGAAAGACCATTTCTTAAAAATCATGGACATAGTTCGAAATTAAAGTGAGAAACGTGACACTCAGCTAAGGCAGTGTATTTCGGCACATGAAAGATGGGCATTATTCTAGCGTACACATAAATTTTGAAAAATTAATCCTTTTATCGTCACTACTTAAAGGGTACGACGCGAGTATATAGGTGAATAAGGTCCATCTTAAAATGCTTGAACGAGGCGGATTTGTATGGGCTTCTCATTTACTTCATATTATATTTTTGCAAATTTATTTAGGTAATTCAAAATACACTTTCTATAAATTACAGATCAAGATATTTATACTAATACTACGTAAAATTATTGGTTGAAAAACTTTGTTGGTTACGATTAATGAGTATTCTAATAGGATTCGGACGGAAATTTAAAAGGAGAAAAAAGAAATGCAAAGAATAACGCATGTAAATATTAATTAACTTTAATATTTATTTTTTGAAGTTGTATTATATGATAATAACATTTGGCAGTTGAAAACCGCACTTTGCCTGGCGTATTTATTATAATATTCAGGCGATTTTGTGTGGTACAAAACTTCTTCATTTCTTTACATATCAATTAAAACACTGTCTGTTCGGACAAACACATTACACATTTTGATTATTTTGCTTCATATTATTTCCAATTTCAATATAAACAAACCCTCACCACTGTTCAAATAATATCAGGAAATAACAACAATGCTGTCTCTTTAGAAAATTATTTTACACATGGTTCAAGCAACCGCATTGCGCACGCCCGCATCAACATCCAATCATAATGCAGCTTTCAACAAAATGAATACAGACTGCTGTATTTATGTGACGTCACATCAAAATTTTTACGTGACGTCATGTAAATACAGTTTCCATAAAAATTCTGTCAAAACGGTTTTTATAAAAATATTTACGTCCATTTTTATAAAAAAAATTACAGTGGGATACCGGCTTAAGGATTGGGAAAGGAAAACCACGGACAGGAAAGTGTGGAAAGACATTTGCAAACAAGCCATGGGCCTATAGGCCTGCAGAGCTATTAATTAATTAATTAACAAACACGATAAACAAATAAAAAATGCGTACTTAATGGTATTGCATTCAGTTCACGTTTAAAGATCTTGCAAAAAAATAATGCATATATAATGTGAAATTGCAATACAAATAATAGTAATATAAAAATATCCTTATATCTGCATTAACCGGCAGTTAAACGTACAAGGTACTAGAGGTTATATAAAGAGAAATAAACAACTTGAAAAAAAGCAGAATAGTCCGGACCTGGTCTGCCCACGTACACCGTACAAACGTATGAAAGGTCTTATTAAAACTCATATAACTTTAATGACGGTAATGTTTATAAATTACTTTCAAGCGCAGCTGCAGACAAGAAATGTAAAATAATTACGAAAAAATTAATAACGCATTTCCTCTTCTTTTATTGCCAAAGAAGAAATGAGGACGAATTCGTTGTCTAAATTATACACTAACGAAATACTATTCTTCCTACTTTGATAACGATAATATTAATAACTTCATCTAAATGTAATCTAAAAATGGCTCGTTGGGGTTATCGAATTAATAAAGTTTAATTTTTATTTACAAATATACCAGTATAAATAAGTGACGCATGAATAATAGCAATAAATTATTTGTGTGGCGCTAGCAATATAATAAATACTAGTATTTAAATTAAGCGATTACTCATATTTCCTACTTCAATAATAATGCTCGGTTGAATATTTGGAGCAATTAATAGGCTTGTAGATTGTACAATAAATCACATTTTTAAATTAATCATACTGATATCCTAAAATAAATAAATAAAAATGCAATACGGGGTAAAAATTTCTGGTTGTTTCTCAAAAATAAGAAAACGGTATGGCACAAAAAAGTAATGAAGTTGTAACAATAATGGTATATTATGTTATTAGGAGTTGAAAGCTGTCTTTTTGTGTTGAACCCAGGTATTGCGGCCGAGGCGCTAGCCGAGGCCTGGCAAGCTGGGTAAAACACAAAAAGGACGTTCTAGTCCGAATGACATATACTATTTTTTCTTCAAATATTTTAAAGATTTTTTGACATTTTTTTGGATTTTTTTAATTGTAGTGCTTGCAATTTCAGCCAAAGCTGGCTGTGTACACTTTAGAAAACAAAAAAGGATACAACTGTCAAATAACAATTTTCAATATAATCTGTGCTGCTGTGGCAACTGCCGCCGCCAGCGGTGAACTAAGACACTAACATTTTTTTACTAGTACAATAATAACAACATTTTTTTACTAGTAAGACAATGAATATCTTCTATAGTGTGTGTACAGTAGCATAATATGAATATTGAAGAAAAACACAATTTATTATAAATAATTACAAAATCACTTAGGCCGGTTTCATCGGCGTAACTTAAATTTTAAACATTACTTAAATTGACAATATAAGAAATGTGAAATGAATAATATATTGTATTATGTAGGTACTCCTATCAAAATTGCGAATTGCGTTTTTTTTTTTAAGCCTAACTCAAAATTTAAGCTTTGCTGGTGCAACTGGACATTACAATTTTAATTTTCACAGTAGCAACGATTAGTGTTGGTACGTAGGATTTAAAAGTCATTTGTTGAAATGATTGCTGGACGAACTATAAGATCTTACAGATTTTTAAATATAATTTAAATAAATTCATTTAATTTCAACATTTAGTTTTTCAAACTTAGTAAATTTAACAGAATTATGTAATTCATAAAAATGCTTTATGACTGGGATTTCGAGTATTTGTAACAGATAAATCAAAAAGGTTATTATAAATAGTAAACATTCTATTTATTTACAAATATTATACGCATTATATCAATATTAATATGACATAGTCATCACATAAATATTACATTATCTTCGTTAAAATTTATCTTGTATGTCTACATTTCGTATTTATTTAATTTCTCGTTTCTTGGGAAAGTATCTTTGTTTCTTTTTCCTAGTTCGTATATTTGCTCTCCCTTAGCAGTTTATTTTCGTTGTAGTTAAAAAGAAATGAAAAACCTGTGTGTTTTTAATTTAGTTGTGGAGTTTGTTTTGTATACGGAACGACAGTCGGTGTAAGTTCAATTAAAGTCAGTTTGTCAGGAGTTTTTCGAGAAGGCTGTACGTTCTTAATTTAGATTTTCACTCGGTTTAATATAGACCACGTTTCTAAGCCTCTGTGAATCCCTGTGTGTCATCCGGGACACCAAACAGGGTCTCACATCGTTTTATTTACTTCTCGAAAACAAGAAATACATATGTGGTTTTATGGCAAAAGCAGATATGACACTTTACAGTGATTTTCTATTTTTATATTATATACAGTGTGTCTGTCTGGAGGAATGTGCCAAACTTCGGGAATATGACAAACAAACCTAAAAATTGTAAATTTTAATTTATTATAAATTTTGAAATGTGTATCCATAGATCTTCAAACATTTTTTGGCTTGTTTACCAACAGTTTATCTTGATGTTCCTTGCAAACCACAACATGCAAAATACAATGAATTTGTAGATACATTTCGATTGTTCACTTCTGATTTTCATAACTTATTTTTCAACCAACCCCACAAACAAAGTTTTAATTAAACGAGTTAATGTGCGGCATTGTTCTCACTTTTAAACAATCAATAATGAATGACAGGTTATTGTTTAAAATTTAAAGTGTTCATTGAACTTTTAGGGCACTGAAACTTGAAAACAAACTAAAATCGGATTATAAGTTTTGAAGTTTTTAATCATATTTATGTGTAGTTTACCCTCCCGAAGTTTAGCACTTTTCTTTTGACTTTGTATGTCAAAAAATAAAAAAAAAACAAATAGCAATTTGATGAGACACAAATGCATGACTGTAATGTATGTAAAACGGTAGTAGGTATGTGATTAAAAAAGAATCTATACAACACACCCTCTTTGTTAATTAAAGGGAACAGGTGACTGCTGTAAAGAGAAGTTTTTTTTTCATTTTTTCTTTGTTAATTAGATCAGAAACAATTTATTTTATAAATTTTAATTAATTACAAAAAAATAATTCATAAAAATAGATTTAAACCTTAATTCACGATTTTTTAAAAAATACGCTGGGTGTCTACTTTTTTCCCGAACATAAGAAATTCATTGTTAAAATTTTTATTTGGTGATATCTCTTTCCCTATAATTTTTTTTTAAAGTCTAATGAAGAAAAATGTGCATAATGAAAAAGTGTATCGATGAGTACCAAATTTCTTGTTCTATTGTTTCTTAGGAGTTGGAAGCAAAAGAAAATACACTAATTGAAGTAATTATCAGAGTGCCATGAAAAATAAGACAATAATTTAAATTTGTTGTTTCTGACATATCTGACAGATTTGACATTTCCTTTGATTTTATTATTATTATTAGAAAAATAGGTAAACTTGATCTAGAAGTTAAAAAATAATAACAATAGGGCTGTTTTATATGCTTTCTAAGTATTAAATTTAAAAAGATATCATTATTTAAATATCCTCAAACTATCCGACTTAGTTTGTGTATTCTGTATTAGCCATTATTACTCATTTATAATGGAAAATGTCAACGTCAAATGTCAAATTAGAAGTTTGTTATTAACATGCGACAGACTATGGCCTACGTTTATTTACAAGGTTTATTTATCTAAATAACAAAAATAAATGTAGGTGATGGAAAAACTGTTTTTCTATTGGCTGTGAATGACGTAATGTATGTTCTACGACACAGGAGTGGGGGGTGGTTTTTCATGACTATTTTTGGCGCCGATATTCGTATTTAATTATTTACGAAAATAACAACAAATTATTAAAAAAATAATTATTAATAAGAGAGATATAGCATAAACTTTCATTTTAAATACTTTTTGAAAAATGTGAATCAGGCTCATTCTAATAATAATAGAATTAAATGAAATATCAAATCTGTTAGATATGTCAGAAACATTAAACGTAAATTAATGGTTTATTTTTCGTGGCACTCTGATTCTTCATTACACTTTTTTTTTAATTAATAGGTAAAGAAATACCGCCAAATTAAAATTTTAACATTGAATTTCCTATGTTCGGAAAAAAGTAGACACTCGGTATAAATAGGTACTATAAAATTCAACTAATAAAAATTGTCAATGTTATTAACATGCCAAAAGGAGATATGTCAATCTAAAGGACCTAAAATCGCATTGAAATTCCTACTTTGACCAACTGTCAAAATTTGCAGGAAAAAATTATATAAGCCGACAAATTTTACATTTGCTTTATTAAAATATTTGACAAACTGTCATCTCTGCTTTTGCCAGAAGGCCCCAGAATTATGAGTAGACTACTACTAAAGACAATAGACTCGAATAATAGATAATTAATGAATGAATATCTTTTATTCAAATTCAAATGACAAGTGACATGCATTTCCTCTTACCATCAATGGCATGACGGTCTCACTAAGGCCGCAACTAAGAAAAATATATTGTAAATGATTGTATTAAAACGTTATGGGAAAGTACCTACATTATATTGAAAATATAATTGTACATATATAAAAATGTTATGGGAAACTATGTTGAAATTAAAAGGCATATTTTATAGGTACATTAAAACGAAATACGAGTGTATACAATTACTGAGAATTTGTAAGGTATTTATTGTAGGGAAAGAATTTGAAAAATTCCTTTTACCTCCATTTGTTATCCTAATACTTGTTCATGGAATAAGGATTACAGAAACCTACCTCTGTAAAATTTTAATGAACTATTGTCTGTAAAAAGTGCAGATTATGATCCTTCGGCTTGTCTAGATTTACAACTTCCGTTTTCTAAGATGCACAAGCACATTTTCTTTGAAGAAAATAAAAATATTTTTTATGTTCACAAGCACTTCACAACATTATTAACAGAACGCTTATTAGAACTGGTAGTGTAGAATTTCCTGTCAAATGTTAATAGTTAATTAAAAGTGCAAAATAATAATACTTTTTTTTTGGCGATTAGCATTTAAAGTATAATTATTGACAGTAACTTGGCAACAAAGTTTACATTCTCTGCCGGCGACAAAAAGTGTAATTTTATTAGGTGTTACCATTAACAACATGACATCATCTTTATGACAACTGTCATAAAGCATTTTTTAATCTTACAAAATTGACATTTCGGTACACAATTGTACCTTCCTCCGGGTAGGTAAGATCTGATAGGATTTTACATACTATCATGTACACATAAATACATTCGCTTCAACATTCAGTTTTTCAGCAACGTAAAAAAAATCGCAAAAGGCACAATACATCCGTTTGCTCTCAAATTCGACAACAGAATCTACTTAAAAATTGTCAATAAAATCATTTAAATTTGTTTTTATTTACTAATCCTTTGTAAAATAATAATAACGAACATGGAAATAACATTTAAAATATTGAAAATAATCATACGATTAATATTAATTCTAAACAATGACGAAAAGATTATTCCCTCAGCACGGCAAAAATTGCAAATTCTCTGCTTATATGATAAATTCAAAAACTTGCTTCGATTATGAATCCCCAATGCGGCAATGAATGTACTACTTTTTTGCCTTGTTAAGCAATAACTTTTTATGTTATTACTGAGGCCTTCACGGTCGGCATCTTAAAAGGATGGTTGTTTTCCAGATTATTGGGCCGTTGTCTAAAAGATGAAGTATAACCTAACGTTTCGCCCAACATTGTTTATGTTGGGCATATTCATCAGAAGTTAGCGGATTTAATTCATGATTCATGTCCCTATTTTGTCAGAGTGACTATACAATAGACCAGAAAAGTTAGGTTAGAATTTGCCTTTGGCGCGAGTTCATAGTTTGAATTCCCTAGTATAGGTTTCATATAGGACTTTAATTTTACAGACAAAAAATACATATTTTATAAAAGAGATTAAACAGCTCTTGCTAAGAATTCGATAGTTTGTTTATTCAGTAATAGATTGCAACAGTTTAAACCTGTAGAAAAGGTAAAGTAAAAAAATTATTCGAAATTAAAATGCTTGGTGCAAGCAAGGATACCGTATGTCGTAGATCCACGAGTAAATAGGACAGCACAATAGAAGAAGAAGCATGCACGATCAAATTAAGACATACGTTCAATGAATATTATAGTGTTGTATTATTATTTAAATAATTATAAACTTTGCAGAGGTCATGTAAATATTATTGTACGAATCTGGAGATAAAGGATCGGTCTAGATGCTACATATAATGTTTTGCATAAGAAATTTACTTTTATGAGATTTTTCGGCCTTTAAAGTTGAGCAAAAATTTCCTTGGTAAGAAATACACGGGGATTGAAATTATGTTCTCAGCGTTATGAACTGAGTTTGAATTTCGCGCCTATAAGTTTGACCGTTACACTTTTCTGTTTGACTCTGATACTCTGACAAAATACGGGTGTACATCTTGAACTAAATCCACCAATCTTTGAAGATGCTCAACACAAAACACAATATTTGGCGAAACGTTATTGTTATTATACTTCACCTCTTAGACCTAACAACCCGGAAAACTACTACACTTTGTATATTTTTTTACCTCTGAAGTTTGCAATGTAACACCGTGTCATAAAATTTCATTTTAGGGCCAGTTGCAATAACCAGGCCTAAATTTTAAGCGACCCTTGTCTAGCAACCCAGCGCCGGTTTTGTAATGACGTCACTTAATAGTATGTCGTAACCAGATTGTAAAATGCCGCCCGATGGTCAAACCTTTGTTGACTTAGCGATGATTTACAATCTGGCTAGCGGGTAGACTTAGCTCGTACATCTCTAAATATAACAACAATAACCTCACCTATCGTACAAAACTCGCCCCGAGTTTTCCTAGAGTGACATTTGTGTATGAAGTGAGGTTATTGTTGTTATATTTAGAGAAATTGCAAGTTTAAATAGTAACCATAATACAATGTGGCTGTAAGCTATTCGTCATTTTATAAAACGTCTAGCCAAAGCCATATTGTAAAACGCCTAGCCAGGCTACGGATACCAGCACGGGGAAACTAGGCACAGCCAACAAAAAAAATACAAATTTAATTTAGACAGCAATGTATAATATTGTTCATTTGACATTTCAACGCAATATTGACTATTTAGAACATTTTTAATTTAAGTTACGTTCGTGCAACCGGCCATTTGTAATAATAATTCTTAAAAAGTTCTCACGACGCCACTGGCGTCTAAATTCTGAAAAGCCAAGCATACGGGCCACTGCACTAGAGTGTAAACAACACAACAAAACACTGAAGCATTTTATTTCCGCGTATGCTGGCCAATGTTTGTTATTCTTTAAACCAGTAGACAAGTGAATGAAGGTTCCTGTCCTCCGTCATTCCAACAGTGGCGCACAGGGGTACAGGTGAACTTTATGTATTCAAGTCTACCTGTCTACTTGGTATGTCGCAAAAATATGCTAATAATCTAATACCAGATTATTTCATAATATTTGGGTGCTACATATTGACACTTGTTTACTATAGTTTCTACTATGGGGTCTTACCTCATTTTCCAATTTATTAATTTTTTCTGAAAGTATACTTAAAGCTACTTACGAAAAAATGTATTTTATGTCATAAGTTTCTAGTTTTACAGATTTTTTTTTAAGTTTATATAAATTTTCAAATGACGGCATAATTTTGCGACCGTAGTGTAAAAATGGAATTACATTTGACGTTTATGTCATCGCATAAACAAGAGTAGTCTTCAAAACTTTTGGAGTATTCATTGTCTTGTACCATCTTCCCCTTACATAAGAATACGAACAAAATTTTTATTTTTACTTCTCAATGAGTTGTTCTCGCAGGACTGCACATAATAATATTGTACAACCATTGTAATATCTAAATCAAACATAAATTGTATTTATTTGTAATTTTTATTTAGCATATTTCGTTATTTGTACTTATTTTTAAAAAAAGCAACTTGTAAAGATATTGACATTACTTTCAAAATGTTGGTTATATAAAGGTATGTTAGAAAAGTGACAGATCTGATTCATGTACAGTACAGGCACGAGTACTGGTGTGCCTCACTATCGTGTATTTGTGTACAAAATTATGACGTCACATAATCAGACTCAGAATCTTTATAAAGAAAATCATGAATGAAAAGTATAATAATATCAAATATTTTTTTTTATGTATATATATATATATATATATATATATATATATATATATATATATATATATATATATACATAATATTAAGTAAATTTTTCATTTATGAAAGAAAAATCAACATTTTTTCTTTTTGGCATGACCCCATTGCCTAGGTAGTAATACGAGTATTAACCTCCTATTCTACTGCATAATATTCTCATTTGAGTACATGTACTTTTAAAATATCTAATTTCGCAACCCATTTGCTTAGGTATATCGTATATACCCTGGTTATAGATATAGTCCACTGACTTTCCAGTACAGTTTATAACATGACATTACCAAAGGGATTATCCCTAATATACGAGGAGCGTCTAGAAAATAAGAGTAGGTACTCAATTTTTGAAAAAATTTAAAAATCAATATATTTACAAATTAAAATACAGAATTGTAGACGTTATAGTTCAAACTATTTTTCCACGTTAAAAAAAAGATTATGGAGTCGTCAGTCCACTCCATTATATCTGTAACGAGGGTTGAGGGTATATGCATGGTATTTTCATTCAGAAACGAACATATTTTTCATCTTTCTCTCTACACTCTGCAGGGCAGTAAAATAATTTACTTGAGTTTTTTAAAATTATTTAATATATCACCCTGGAATAAGTTTTACCATATCGTACTCATTTGAGCTATGTAATAGCCTTGTTATCCCATTAAGTGCTTTAATGAAATGCAAGTGTGGTAATAAATTCATTACAGCACTCAATGTGTTAAGAAGGCTATTAAATATCTAAAATGAGTGTAATACGGTGATAGATAAAATTTTGTATGATATTCGTGAGATACTTCATTATTAACGCACTATGTGATATGTGTGCAATTCACAATACGTGCGTTAATAATGTCTATATCCTACTTATATCGCAAATAACTATTACCTTGTACATTTAACATCAAGGCGTTCAATTTCAAATTTTATTTTGTGGATCAATGAAGTATGACTTGGTTTTTGTAGAAATTTAAATTTTTTCGATGAAATAAATTTATAAAAATCAAGAAGAAAATTATTAAACTATATAAATATGTGGGAATCCGTGTTCGATTCCAACAGGCGCAAATTTTTTTTTTTTTGAAATTTTAATGGAACAAGAATGACCCCTGTTGTGCCCTCTCCACGCCAGTAATTAGTGCTTGTGCCTGGTAAACGCCCGCACGGTACAGATTGTATATCATCATCATTACCGATGTATGTGTACAAAGCAGATTGGCACACAGCAATGGGTATTCTGCCGTTATGATTTTCTTTTTATTAATCTTACAATTTAATAAATTTAAACATAAATTGTTTACTATAAAAAATTTGGTTTATTTTGTAAGGTTTATATTAACATTAAGATATAATTATTTTTTAAAAAGTAATATTAAACCCAAAACATGCCCAGGCATGGACTGGATTTTTTTAAATAATAAAAGGACCGGACTAATTTAGTTTTTATAATCTTACAGAATTAAAAACGTTCATTTATATTTTTCATACTGTTTGGTTTTTATATTTACCTTGTTTACCGAAATATTATTGTTTACAAAGTGACGCGACTCAGGAACTTTAATATGTAAGTGGATTTTTATTGTAGAAACGAATTATACGATATTGAGATCAAAAGCTCTTATTTAAATTTATTTGTATTCATCTTGTATATACTGTTGTATACATTAAAAACGGCTTATAAGAATATAGAATGTAATGGAATCTAAATTAAAATAATTCCTATTTTATACTCTTTACCATACAAACATGAACTCATGCTTATTTTTGCAACCAATACCGAAAACAGTAAACCCAATCAAATACTCTTCATTTTTCAATCACACTTTAATCTGCAACACAATCCGTTCTTTATTCCTCCACAATGAATGAAGGCCTCCAGTGGCGTGCACAGGTGCTTTGCTCAGCCTCTCGCATTGCTTTGCCATTACGCTGGAAGGTGCGGTTATAAATACTTGACTGCTTGGGCGGCATGTGGATGGCCGTCGCCTGCTACGCTCTTGTTGATTTCACTTTTCACACATCTGTTGCGACGTAAACATCAGCGCATCTACAGTGCAGTGGTTGCTGTGATCAGTGAGCAGTGAAGTGGTGATTGTTAATGTGTTTATTGTTGTGGTAATTGTTGTAACGGCAACTCAAGCGTGAATTTATATGAGGAATGTGGGACTGTGAATTCTAGAAATTTTGTGTTTCCTTTCATGGAAATCCAAAATACGTAATCATATTAATCATCATTATTCTTATAAATAAAAATGATGATTTTGTATTTTAATTGTTGCTTCTTTTACATATTTATTACATAAATGTGAGAAATTTGGACTACCTACTATGTCCAATAATGGCTGAAAGACGCATTCATATTTATACATTTTTTTATAATAATTAATTCAATGTAAGTTAACTACACCATTTTATAAAACGTTACAGACCGGGTGACGCTTGAAATCCGTTATATAGGCATTTAACATGGGAAAACAGTTTTTCCTTGCGCGTTGCTTCACAAATTATTTTAGATAAAAATTCTTCAAATAAAAGTTGTAGTGATTTTGTTTTGAATCAGTAAATAAAATTCATTTACCATGTTTTGAGAATATAAAATTGAATGTGAAAATTTGGAAAATTGCAATTTAAAAGTGGAATTAAAACAAAAATACAAACAAATGCAAGGGGTTTTACTTGTCAAATCTTATGACTTTTTGACAATAAAAATACATATTCGAACTGTTTAATAGTTATTTATTTATTAAGGGTATAATTAAGAGATTGTAGCACAGGGGGATGTTTAAAGCTCGACGCGTAGCGGAGGGTTTTAATTTTCCCGAATATGCCCGTGGTACATACGTTTTATTTTGTTTTGGTTTTGGAAATTCGCGGTTTAAATAGGTATATTTGTATATTCGTTATCGTTGTGCTGGCGTTGTGAATTTTAAGTATGCTATGGTTTCTACATAATTTGTTGGTGTTGTTATGTTGTTTATTATAAACAATTTTAATTTGGTGTCAAATGAAAATGACAGATATCGGTTATTCCAAAGAAATATCGGATGAATTCGAAGCTGCACCAGACAAGTTGGTGCTATAGAATTCAAAAGACGAATATGAGAAAGAATACGAAAGTTTTGTGAATAGCGGTGTTCAAAAAATGAGATTTATCGCATTAGTTGTGTTGTATGATATTTATCCATAAACCAATTTTGATATGTTTGAGTAGCTATTGCCTGGCAACTTTATAGGCCCTCGGGCAATAAAAGCCAAATTGCGCCTGCTTTTGAGGGCGAATAAACAAGTTTTTGATTCCAAAATTAAATAAAATATATTTTTATTCTGCTTCTGAATTTTACATTAAAGGTTGTATAATTTTATTATAATATAATATATTCAGTTTCATGACAGATAATATATCGCACATTTGTTTGTTTTTCGTTTTCCATGACTAACGCTATCAAATTGTAATTTACGAAATTTTCATAATGCATGATTTTTGCATAGGAGAAGAATTTTGTTTATTGATTAATATGCAGAATAATAATGATCTACAACTTTTATTTGAAGTATTTATTTATAAAGAAACGCCCAAGGAAAATTGTTCTCCCAAGAGTTAAAAAGAATTGGGAAAGGACATATGTATCTACCCATATTGTTTTAAATTAGTTAAATATTAATATAATTTGATAAAAATGACATTAAAAATTCTGTGACATCACATGTGCGATGATAGGTACAAATAACGAAAGCAAAAGAGTAAAACTGTACATATCTCTTTCGCTCTCGTTAATATTTTTTCTCTTCGCACACATGGTAGAATTTTTAATACAATTTTTCTCGAATTATGTTATTAAATATTTAACAAATTTAAATACAAACGGGTATATTATTTTTAACTTTATAATTAGACGAAATAAAGAAAATGTTACATACCTACCCCAACGAAGTAGTAAGTTTCTAGAAGTAGCGTTACGTTAAGAAAGCGTAGTTTTTATTTCTTGATACAACTAATCTCGTTTTGGAAAAAATACATTGGTTGTTGTTGCTTTAACCCATAGAGATGCCTGCATTTAATAATAATCACAAAGTGGAATTCAAAGTGGCAAAAAATAATAATATATTGTTCAAGTTGAATAAATTTTTCTCTATACTCTGTTCCATTTAAGTCATTCAGCAGATATCTCTAGCATCAGCCTCAGTTTTAAGTAGCCGAAATTACAATGGGTAAACTTGTCTCTTGTCTCCAATTTTAGCCAATCAGAGAGGTCAAAACTATTCCCTATTCTCTGCAATACTGAATAGCTTAAATGGAATAAGATATAGTGTCAATACTGCACAATAATATATATATATATATATATATATATATATATATATATATATATATATATATATATATATATATATATATAACATTATTTATTACTTAAATAAAATCCGTCAGTACATTTTTCAAGTTTCCGAACAAATTATAGCACATTTACGTTCAATTTAATACATGGTCGTTCCTTTTAAATGTATATTTCTTATAAACTACTCGTCCGGTTAGAAAAAAAACTCGTAACTTGTGCTTATTCGTTTTAAAAATGTAGAAGTTGATGGAAAAGGTGTTCCACGTCGCTGGTATGTGCGGTCTAGGGCGCGTGAAAGTACGCAATACTACGTGAGCCGAATCCATACTGTCTTTATTTCCGTCCATCCACGGATGTGATGCTATTTATTTCTCCATTTCTCAAAAAATCCAATTTGTTGTTCGCTATCTCAAATCACTCTTATATTCGTGAAACTATTTCCGAAGACAATGGGCGAATATGAAATGAATGTGAATACCAAAACAAAGGCCATAAATCAAGAAAACCGTTTATGATGTGTTAGTATTTTTGTGTTTGTCACTGATGTTCTATACGTGACTTTATTTTGAATTATATCGTGTGAAAATAAATTTAAGAGTAAATTTATTATACATTTTTATTTATTTTACATAACATATATTTCAATAATGCACGTTGTTGTTATGTTGTGGTTCTTCGGAAAAAGAAGATGCCACTTTCGGCGAACGTAAAAACAAAATTTTTGGAAATACAGTATTGTTCATTAACGAACCCGCTTATAATGAACTCTTGCTTATAACGAAGCATTTCTTATCCCATGGAAATCGGTCGTATAAACCTCGGATAACTTTATCCCTTGTTCTTATGGATACCATGTAAACACAAAAGATGTGTTATTATTCGTACGATTTACAGATCATCACTGTCAGAATCAAAAATATCATTTATATCATCTATTATCGTGAAAAATGCAAACTAGAACGTAGAAATAATAACAATATTGAAGAAAAATAGTCTTACAAGAAGATAATTTTATTGTGTCAGTAGCAACCTAAAGTGATTTAACGTAATTCTTGGTATAACTATCTGATAGATAAACATGCATTGTAAAAGACAGTCTTGTTTATCGAAGGTATAATTACTAGGATAAAGTTATACCTCCGATAGCTATACCACAGTTTATCCATCAATTGTAAAAGTGGTCCTTAGTGTAATTAGCAGTTGACATATATCAGGGAAAAAATTAATTTGTGGAAAAATTACTATTTTCGCATTTAAAACCGAGGATAAAGACATTTTTCACATTTTCTTTTTTTGTAGAAAATGTTATTAGACAGTTCTCTCGTAATACAAAACATAACATTTTGCCAGAAAGTTTTTATTGTTTGATGATAGGTATTCATTCATGTCCAGCCAGTTCGGCACTAATTGAATTTTTTTTCCACAATTCAATTACTGTGGTTACTAAGAACACTATGCTCAGAAAAAACACAAAAACTTGAAAAAATTATAGATGAGTATTTTTAAGAATAAAAAATGTAAATTAATACTGAAAACTTTTAATCCAGTATCAGTGTTTTTGTTAATATTAAAATGTTAATAAAATAATTCAGGTTATATTTATATTGGTTATTTAAAAAATAAAGCAAAATAAATAATTTGGCCATTTAAAAATCCATATTGAATATTTCCCAAAAATTTTCACAACTCGAGGTTTTTTTTAAAAAAAGTCTCACCTAGAAAAACCCAGTGGTATAATATTACAACAACATTGTTTTAGAGGCATGGAGGAAACGGCATTAAGTTCAATGTTATTCTTTTTCGCATATAACAAACCCGGATATAACGTACTCTCATATATAACAAATTATATTTTTAAATTTTTAAAGAAACCATTTGCCGAGTATTATTGTTCATTGCTATAACATACGATATTATGCATATTTTTGCTTATTGTTATTTTATTTTTTTACTCAAATATTCAATAAATGACATAATTATATGTAACTTATTCTGTTGTTACGAACTTCGGCTATAACGAACCTTTTCGATTGCCGGTAGTTGTTCGTTATAAGCGCACATTATTGTAGTATATCTATTTAAAAATACAGAGTTATCACTTTTTATTAGTTTATCAATTCTTGCTTTTACCAACTCAAAATACGCTGAACGAAATTTCAAAATCTAATTTTTAAATGTTTTGAAGTTTCTGGTTTTTGCTGCCATGCCATTTTACGCAAACCAATTAAAGAACGAAAAATGTAAGCATGCACGTTCGTTATAATTCTAAAAAAACCAAATAAATCCTCCTCTGTTTTTGAAAATATTTTTGAAAAAGGTTTGAGATTTTTTTAAACAAAATGCTGTATTAATGTTAGGAATATATACAATCCGGAACGTCATTTATTTCTATAAAAACTAAACGAGTCCAGGGCCTCGATTTTGTAACTTAAAATGTCAGATTTGGGTTTCCTCCACTACGAATTCTACTGCTCCAGACCAGTAGAATTTGAAACCTATAAGGGGAAAGAATGGAGGAAATCCCAATTCTGCCAGATTTCAAATTTTACTGATCTGGAGCAGTAGAATTGGTAGTGGAGAAAACCCAATTCTGACAGAATTTGAAATCAGACAGAATTTAAAGATACAAAATCGAGGCCCAGTTTTTTTATTTTTTAATTAAAATTTCCTACTGAACGTCTTTGTTTTTCTACTTACGGGTTTGAATTGAGATTATTTTTGTTTCTTGAAAATTTGAATATCTAATTTCGTAAAAAATCTCAATTTTAAAAAGTTAATTTGTGCAGGTGGGCTTAGAACTGATAAATTAATTAAGAAGATGATAAAACTACATTAATCTTCATATAAGTATAGTAATAAATAGTATATTTTTATTGACATAGTGAGAAGTTGAAAAGGTAAAATATAATTTTACACGGTTTGTCTAGAAGATTTGTGAATGCAATAGATCTTTTCAATTTAACGGCTATCTCTTTCCATCGCTACAAATAGTAAGTAAAATGGAGCCAACAACTACCAGTTGGGTTGTCAAACGAAACGTCAAAAATATTGCAGTCATTAAAATACCTGTATTCTCGGCGAAAATATGCATCCTTAGACATTTTAGCTTCAATAAAAACTTTGATAACTTCTTTCAATAAGTTTTTTAAAGTTATCTGTGACTTTTCTCACATTTTACGTCAAATTTTTTTTAGAAACAAACTCCATAGATCTGTTGTTCTTACTATGCGCAGATCCCCATTGCGCATATCTTCTATCTCTTTAAATTGTAAAGATCTATTAAAAAATTTTTATTCATTATTCTCTTGTTTATTTTATGTAATTGTCAAACCTAACATTCTTGCCTGTTACAAAGTTACATAGAACCTAATGGAGCCATTTTCTCCCATTTTTAAAGTTACTCATAATGTCATAATCGACATCATTTATGTTTGTTATCACATTCTGCAAATTATTACAAATAAGCATCAATATTATGGCTAATTATTTTTATAATCTGTGACATACTTTAGTTGTTTAGTTTGTTCTGTACAAGAATAAATAGAGTTGAGATAACAGTTACAAAAATAGTTTTCAAATTTGTTCACATATTGATAATTAAACAGTAATATCATAAATATATTTAGAATTGGTGAATTTAGAAATATTTGACATATTTTGATAAGCTATGCAAATTGATAATCTTTAATAATAAATAAATAGAAAATCCGTGCTTGTAGAAAAATATATTATGATAAAAAATAAATAAATTTTAAATCAGTGAGTTTAAAAACATGTTAAAACTGTGATGAACTGTTATAAATTTGATAAACTTCAGTAATAAATTAATATTGAAAGCTTCTAGAAATATTTGAAATATCTTATAATTTCTTTACGATGTTTTTATTGTGAAAGACTTCCAGCATCTTGACATTACAAACAATGATGTAACATTTGCGAAATTTTACGGTCAGTCTAGTTTCCGAATTCGGTGTGTCCCACTGTTCTGTATATTTTTTACAGTGTCGCACTTGCTAATTGCTAAAGGAGCCCGGTTTGTTTTTATTTATTTTCTACTTTTTATTAGTCGTGTTGTGTGTAAACACTCACAGCCAGAAGTGATAAAAGGAGATTCTTATTCCGTTTGCGTATTATTAGCTCAAAGAATATTTTTAAATCTTCTGGCCATCAACCTTCACAGTTTTGTCAGTTGAATCGTAAAATTTGAGAGAGTAGTAAATAGTGATTTTAAATATTATTTATGGGCAAGCGTTAAGTATTTGCAATAAATCTTATAGTGATATTTATGATTTTAAAAATAATTAAAGTAGAAATATTTAGTTTGCGCTGCATATTTAGTTGAAAAGAGTTGAATATTGTTTATTTCCTAAAATATGTATGTAAGTGTTAAGATATATTTGTGCTAGTTTTTTTTTTCTATGTCATCAATAACAAATTGTTATTATGCCAAAATTATATGAAAGTACCACCTATACCTACTCTTTTTAATTCAAAGCATGTTTGTTAGTACGGTAAATAATTTCATAACGTAGTCAATTTTAAAAGTTATGTTAAAACAATTGAGAGATCTTTTATAAAAACCAAACATGTCCAAATATACAAATTTTCAGGAAATAAAAAAAATCTGTTTATTTCAAAACCGTTCATTGTATGACTGGTTATTCTTCTTCTTATAGCTAAGTTGTTAATGGGCCGTGTCAGCGGCGTGTTGCATCGTTGAATTGGGGGCCCAAGCTCCATCTGACTACGTAGAGTATAATTTTCATATAATTTTTACAACTTTCGCTGATGTACAACATTGTAATTCTGCTTTAACATTATATGTATTTACTTTTAATTCTCAACTTGAATTTTATAGTTGCTGAAGATGAGCGGATTTTGCTCGAAACGTCCTAAACAAATTTAACCAAATAAGGGCCCTATTCTGTAACTCGGTGGTTAATTTTTAACGACTGGTTAAAATTTTTATCCAATAGTTATTGATTTGACAACTAAAAATAATTTATTTTGTTATATGTCAACATACTTGATTGGTTAAAAAAAAATAACCAGTGGCTAAATATTAACCACTGAGATACAGAATAGGCCCCTAATAGTGGAACTTGAAGGCCTTATATTTATTAATGCATATACCTAATAAGCATAAAGAAATAATTAGTTTGGAATTTTATTTTGCGCATTTGTAATTAAAAAAAAATAAAAAAAAGTCTGGCCTTGTAGAAATTTTGCATTTGTTCTGTGAAATAAAATTATAAAAATGAATATCTTCTCCACCAGGAGTAGAAATCGATATCTCTGATGTCAAATTCATGAAAGAAGTAAAACATTTGGTCCCTAGGCAGAAAATATGTTTGTCAAAAATACACCATAGGGAGTTTATATCATTTTAACAGTTCAGTTGTCTAATCCTAGTACATTGGTATGCCGTTTTAGAAAAGAAAGTTGTTGAACTCAAAATTCGCGAAATGAAATTTGCAAATTTCGATTTCAATTCAAAGACTACTACTAATTTTTTTAATTCATAAAATGAATTATGTCACAAGCTTTTTGCAATTTATTGTAGGTTATTCCTTGGAAATATAAATATTAGGGTGGATCTTAAAAGGTGTCAAGTTGAATTTTAACCGAGTCGCCTCCTAAAGTTGTTCCAAATAAATAAATAAAAATTCTGCTGCAGTGATTCCGCTTAATATTAATATTTGACCGTGCCTAAATGCACTTGATTTTTCCTATTTAAATAACATTGAGGTAATAAGGGATTTAAAAAATCTACTCAATATTGGAATATATACTAAAATGACCCGAGAATATGTGGATAAAATTTGAAGACTCAATCATTATTATTAAGATAATGGTAGATGGTTAAACTAAAAAGCAAAACAAAAGCCCAAAAAGCTATACTCCATTCGAATGGACCTTTTACATCAAAAGAGAGAGATAGACAAAAATGGCATTTATGTAGTGCGCAGTAGGTTGTTTGCAAAATTATTTAAGTTTTGGTGTTGTTTAAATAATTTTTTATCGAAAATAAATGCTTATTCTTGTAATCATTTTACTTGACAGCATGGTGCCTACTCATCTCTAATTCGTAAGAATTTCGCTACGTGGCGCATTAAAAAATGACGTCTGAGTGCAATAAAAATGTAAAAGGTCCATTGAGAATAATAACTGGAATTTCAAACATATTCAACACATATTGTCCGGTCATTCTAGTATATATTCCAATATTGAGTAGATTTTTTAAATCTCTTATTACCTCGAAGAAAAATAAAGGTCCAAAATGTGCCAAAACCCAATGTTCTTTAAATGGGAAAAAACGAAGTGCATTTATGCACGGTTAAATATTAATATTAAGTGGAATCATTGCCAGCATAATTTCATTCATTTGGAACCAGTTCAGGGGGCGACCCGGTTGAAATTCAACTTGCTCCCTTTTCAGGTCCACTCTAATAAATATACATAATTGATGTTTTAAATAGAAGTTATATCTATTTTATTAATAAAATTGAGGCAATTTCTACAGACAACCTGTAATGATATTGAAATATATAAATATCAAGGTTTTATTGTCATTTTACTGCTATTTCTTAACAAATATAATGAACCGTATTCAAAAAATGCATTTCTTATGAAACTATGCATTACGTCTAGAGTTCTATGCGATCTATGATCTGTGTAAGGTGAACGGGATTGTTTGTAAGGAAGTGTTACTCTTACTATAGTGTTATTCTATGCCCAAAGCGACAGTTATATTTTGTAAATCTATTCTATACTATAATAACTGGTTGTCATTGCTATTTATAAACAATGTATTGTGCGGAAAACAAAATTTTACACGTGTAAAAGATGACGTCATTTAAATAACATTGAACAATTATCTATCTTGTTTTTAATATGTCTAAAACCAATATGTTTTACTTGTGGATCTAAACTTGGAGAAATATTTACACACAACGAATATAAACTGTTATAATCAAATTTTAATCATAATATAAATGAGTAGTTATTTCTTCAAGTAGGCGTCAAAATATTTTATAATTAATACAAAATATTTAGTAGAAATTATGCCACTATTTCGCAGAATTATATTTACATAAAATGATGTTTAAAAAACACTATTAGATATTATTAATGATAAGAATATTTATAAAATTATTTTAATTATTCTACTAATAATAATAATTAAACACCGAAGACCTTGTCTCGGTGGACATAATTATTGATTAATTATGTAAAATGAAGGGTACAGTAAAAAACTAGATGTCACTTACTTTTTTAGAAGAGAAAAATGTATTTTTACTTTTAAAACTGTATTTGTATTCTATTAGAATGGAGTTCAAGACAATGATTTAAATAATATTGTAAATAATATGTACTAAAAATAACAAAATAATGCAAAAAGAAACTTTAATCCAATTTAGTGTGTAAAATTTGTGACGTATATTTCCCGTCTGACTTTTTCATAAATTTTATAGATGAGTGATGGGTGTATGGCAACTTATTTATTCTTTTCTATTGATATTTTTTTACTAATTTAGAAGCAAATTAAATTATACCTGGCACTGTTGTTATGGCCTTTAACAAAACCCGAGCCTATCGCATAATTGGCGTTTGCAAGTTTCCCTATTGTGCTCAAAGATAGCGCCGTAAGCATTTGTAAATATCATCTGGGAAATATACGTCATAAAATTTTAGTAACTTCAAAGAAATAATTGTATTTTGCTTGAATGAAATTTAATATTTGCGATTCAAAAATTAGATGCATGGAGTTTAAGAATTACGAATTCCACAAGTGTTTTTAAAAAAGTTCAAGAAGAACTGACCCATAGTTTATATGAACTTTTTTACGTAGAGTGATCCCTGGAATACATACAACCTTAAAATTTGTCGGTTTCCTCAGGGGATACACCCTGTATTATTATATTTAAATTAATTTCCGCACTAGTGTGGAAATTGGTTATTTCTTGTACTCAGTTTTAGTTTGAGATCACATATTTCCCACATGATTGTAGAAAAAAGAAGCTTTATTACTTGTATAGATATTTCATTTAATACCCAAAGTAGACATCAGTAAAAAATTGAAGGGCGTTAGTGTGCTATAGCCAGTTTAAATCACTGAATTAGTAATATTTGTAATAAAAATTAAAATAAATATATCATCACGGTATATTTCCCATTATTGGGTGTGTCAATCTGCTTTGTACCATGTGGGCGTTTACCACGCGTCACCTAGCGGGCACTTATTGCTGGCATGGAAAGTGGACCACAGGGGACATTTTTCTGCCATTTAAAATAAATATTAATAGTGCAGAATGGACCTTTTACATCAAAAGAGAGAGATAGACAAAAATGACATATATGTAGTGCGCAGTAGGTTGTTTGCGCTTTGAGGAGGCCAGTTACATTTCAAATAAAATTACAAATGGCGGAAAGTAAAAACTCTGGCAAAAACTTAACTTTCTTAAATATATTTTTTTAAATATTTTAAAACAAGAGGAAGAGGATATGGGAATCAGAAAAAGTGGTTTTTTGTTCCACAAGATGCGAAATAAACATCACATAAAGTGACAGATAATTGCGTAGTTGCCAGTTTGATATTACCAGAGTGTCTGGTCGCGAATCTGGGGAACCGGGTTCGATCCTGACCGACGCCAAATATTTCAAAATTTTAAATGGCACAAAATTGACCCCTGTGGTGCGCTCTCCACGCCAGCAATGAGTGCCCGTGAGGTGACGCCTGGTAAACGCCCGCTCGGTACAAATATGTCATCATCATTACCGAATTCTGTATATAAAGCAGATTGGCACACCCAGCAATGGGTAATATACCGTGATGATATATTTATTTTATTTTTATTTATAAACAAGAATCAAATTGTTGTTTTTTCTTTTAAATATATTTTCTTCATTATTAATTATTTCTTTATAGTTAAAGACAAAATTATTTAAGTTTTTGTGTTGTTTAAATAATTTTTTATCGAAAATAAATGCTTATTCTTTTAATCATTTTACTTGACAACATGGTGCCTCCTCATCTCTAATTCGTAAGAATTTCTCTACGTGGCGCATTGAAAAATGACGTCAGTGTGCAATAAAAATGAAAAAGGTCCATATCAAGTTTCACATTGTTAAAACTGAATAATGCTTATTGATTTTAAATTACGCATTCCCAAAATTAAATGTTGACATTGGTTGTTCTCATATTAAGCCATAGATATATGAGAGCCATTATTTACCAATAAAAATTCAATACAATTTAATATTTGGTTTTGTTCATATAGAATAATTTTCACAAAGTGTAAAATACATTACATACATACTGTAATCATCTTTATGTCTCATATTTTTATTTTGCGTAGGCTGATAACTAGCTATTCGTTCCTGATTCCGTGTTTAAAGTTCATATTTCCAGACTAGGGTAGGAGTGACTTGACGGCTCGCATATTTTGCATCTACCTACTGCTTTCACTCGAATAAGTCGAATATCCCCGGGATAAAATTATTTTGTCAAAGTTTTAATCCGCGGTGTTATTTAAAGCGTAAATAATTTGTAGATTGCTTTGAAAAATGCTCAAGTTAGTGATAATTCAATTACTGTAAAATTTACTCTTGTGTATATGATGCTTAAAGTTGCGGCTAATGTTGTAGGTTTAATTTAATTAATCGTTAAATATTTACTTTAAAACTGGTGATTACCCAATCGAATAAATTTACATATTTTATCCTAACAAAAATTGTAAACAATTCAAGTATATGACAATGTCTAATAATACTTTATTTTATTGTTAAAATTATAATTACTACAATGTTTATATCATGTGAAGAGATGCGTTCAATGATATAATTATAAAACATTTTCACGTCATAAAGTTGTCTGTATCTCATGGCACACCTGAGAAATGTTTTCTCTTTTAGTTTATGTTTATAAAATGCGTTGCTAATGAGGGAGCATTAAATTTATATATGATCACGCCTTCCAAAATTATTTATTCATACACATTCTTTTAATAACAATACAATAAACAAAAGAAATCTGTTGCGACCAGCACAATACCTCTCGCCAATTCCAATTTATTTTATATACATACTGAACCCGAGAATCTGTGACATACAGGCTGTAATTATACTACGGGAAAAAAATGAAAGGGCATACAGTACTGACCAAAATGAGTAAAAAAGGCTTAATCAACATGGGTACAAGGCAGTGAAAAATGAGTTTTTATGGGATTTACGTCTGCTATCTCGAAAACTATAAGAGTTGCGACTTCGATTAAATAAAACTTTTTGTTTACCTTTCAGAGGTCAAGTTACATGTGCTTTTTTTTTAAAAAAAAATCAAATAATTGTAGTTAAATGTGGCAACCTTGGCCAATATTTTATTTTCAAATAACTTCGTTACTATTAGAAATTGAGAAAAATGTTTCATATAAAATTGTATTGTTTTTTGTAGTCTGTTTACTGACATAGACAAAATTTTGTTCAATTACTATCTTTGTCAATTTTCTTCGATTCTAATAGTAAATGGCCTCTTTCTCGGAAACAGACCTATGTTGATTAAGCTTTTTTACTCATTTTGATCTGTACTATATGCCTTTACAGTTTTTACCCGAAGTTGAAAAACATCCGATATAGGTGTTTTACGTTGGAAAACAGTTTTTTAAAAACACAAATTTTCGCCCGCAAAACTTGGAACTGCATAAAGCAGTTGGGCATGGTGTGATTTTGTACCCCAAACATAAATTTAACTGACGAATATTTACTCAAGTGTGGTATTATGAAAGAAATAGCAACATATAAGGCCCGTATTCCGAGCGCACTTTTATAATAAAAGCGCTTTTATGGAGCAAACTCCTCATAAGAATATAATGTAAAAGCGCGCTCCATAAAAGCGCTTTTATTATAAAAGTGCGCTCAGAATACGAGCCATTAGTGTTTCAAGTTTCAAGCGATTTTTCAATCAAATCAGTCAGATTAAAAATGTAAAAAAATTCAATTGTTAACTATAAATAAATCAAGATTAATTAATTTTAATTGTTTATTGTTGGTAATACAATTTTGGACGACATTTCGGCCCGGGTTATAGCCATTTTCAAGTCAAACGTTGTTATAATAAATTTTGTCAAAAATTTGAAATGAGTTACGTAATAAAAGAAGATTCATAAACATGGTTTGAATAGATAAAAAAAAATCAGTAAATGTATTATAACTTCGTTTGACTTGAAAATGGATATAACCAGGGCCAAAATGTCGTCCAAAATTGAATTATCAACAACAAATAATTAAAAACAACATATGAAGCTTCAATCCAAAAAAACTATCATTAAATAATAGGCAACGTAATGTATTAAATTCGTAGAAGTGTCTTTTTGGCTTTCCTAGAAGCATAATAGTGTAAAACCTGGAATTGAAAAGTTATTCACAAAAAAAAAACTGTTACTGGGGTACGAAAATACCCCGCCTGACCTTAGGAAGGTTAAAAAAGTCGAAGCGTCACATAACTATTTTCCTGTTAATTCTACATCAAAATCAAAATAAGTCCTAAGCAAAAAGTCTGTTTTGAAGGTCATTAGGACAAAACGCGACTTTTGTCTATTTTTACTGTTGTATGTGAAAATAAATAGGATACAAAAGGATTTAATCAATTCTGAGGTGAGACAGCTTTCTGCAGTTTCACCAAAAAATCAATTAGCGTTTTTAGTAGGTGTAAAAATATGTAAAAGAAGCATTTAAATTCATTATTAATGAAGGAATAATATATATAGTTTTCCTTAATTTACGCTTTCCTAATTTAATCATTTAACAATGAAAATAAACAATAAATTAATCATGATTAGTATTTTATGTTACAAGAAACTTTCCCCTTGCTAAAATGTAATAAACCGTATAAATTCACGCTTTCCGAAGTTGATTAAACATTGAAAGAAAATAACATAAAATTAATGAATTTGTTTTAAAATATAGGTGGAAATATATACTGAATGGTGGTGAAAAAAGTGATAAAATTTAAAATGGTACATGTATATGTGAAATATGAAGTATTTCTACATTTTCGAGAATTTTATTTAAAAAATACTTGTCCAACTACTATTCTCAGAAGTGCTTTTGCGTGGAAAAGTTCGTAATTTAGTGAATGAAAAGTAACAAAGTGAAATTATTTTTTTGTTAACAAGTATCTTATTTAATCTTACGCCCCGGGATGAGTTGAAACTCATATAGTGGCGACAGTGTAAAATTATTGGAGTGTTCTCGGTGATGTGGGGACCGGGATGACAGCGGGTGCGTGTTGTGCGTCACGTGGGGACGCACGCAAGATGTTGGTGCCCCTAGTGAAGCGTGCGGCTTCGGCTGGGCCTAGCCCCAGGCCCCGTAGCATGTTGTGGAGGTCCAGTGAACGAGCCACACTCAGTCGGACTTGGAAGTTCCATAGGCCTAGATCCTACAGGTTATTTTATTACTACATCCCTAACAAAATGAAATAAAACGTAACTCTTGTAATCAAATTAGTTTTAACAGTGGGTAGTGTAATAACATAAATATTAAGAAATAACATACGTAAAATCAGTACAAAAAATAATGTTTATAAATAATTTACTTTCCGGAGCATTCGAATATGCAAAATAGTTTACAACTAATTGTTCTCAGTAATAATATAACAAGAGAGTGAGAATAAATTGAAAATAATATGACAGATTTTTCGAAATGGCAATAAGTTTGAGAAAAATCTGGAAAATTATTTTTTAATTTATCGAATTCACGAATTATATTTAATTTGATTATTTTTTGATCCACAAGTTTCAAACAACGGAATCAGGCTGTCATGCTACTGTAACGCTATCTATTGTCATAATTAACTAGCTTCATTCATTTAAATGGCTCAGTTGGTGAGTTTGTTTTGACAACTAGAACACATTTTGACAATGCAAAATAAATAATCAAAAGATGTAAATAGTAATTATGGTATTTCTAGAAGTGGTTTCTATAATTTTATAGTTTATTTCATGATCAGAAATGGCACAAAATTCGTATTTTTCGCTCATTTTACTTATGTGTTGATTACTATCTGACATATGTAAACAAAAACAAAAGCTACAGAGATTATTCCCGGGAATAAACTCTAGAGCTTTATTCTTAGTATAATAAAGACAGGATTGGTTAAAACGCAGACACGTGACACAAAATGGAACATTTCATTGGTTGTAAGTAATGTCAAAAAATAATCAATTTCATCAATCAAAATCATTGATTACGATAATAAAAATCATATTAATTGTATTTTAATATAAATGAACAGAACGTTGATATTTAAATTTATTTATTACAAATTTGGAAGCACATTATATTACACCAGACACTGTTTTTATAATCTTAAAAAAACTCTCTTATCCAACTGTCAGTTGCAAGTGTGTTTCCCTTTCCTTGTTTCACTTGCAGATAGCTTTGTAAATACATTATACATATTTAAATGAAACGAACAACACCTTAAAATTTAATTACTGTGATTCAAATAAGAAGTATTTTCAGAAAATTATTAAAATGTAGTAGAATACACAGCCCGCCCCTTTCTAAGCCTTATATATATACATTTAACTGAACAATGAAGTTCGAAGACGTAGTTTATGTAATCAAATGGGACATAACTCGAAGGAGTTTAAATCAAATGAAACAAATAATTTTCTAGAAGAATTTTTATCGAAAAATTGCCGAAATATCCGTTTCAAATACTTCCTTATTCTTGGATAAGATAGTTTCTTTTAATATGAGAATTAGCACATTAATTACAATTGTTCTCAAAACACTAATTATAACAATTAAACCGTATAAGTATAGAGAAGACATTGATTACAACAATAATAACATTGATTGGCAATAAGAATTACTGTAATTAAAGAGTAGTATACTACAGTAATTACAGTGGCCTGAATCTATCGACTATTTGCCCGGAAAGAAAATCTTTGATCTAAACTCGAGCTTTAACCGTTAGGTCAGAGATCGTCTTTTCGAAATTGTGTATTCCTATGAATTCAAATCTGTATGCCATGGTTTTATACACATGTTCAGGATAACTTGTCCAACATGAGGATCTCGAGAATTATAAGAAACAAAAATTGTGTATTAGTCTGCACTTTCGAATGGCGATGTTCAAATCACTGTTGGATTTCGAGTTTTGTCAAAGTAGTCATTTTTATATTGGCGTATGTTATAAAGTTACATCTTGGTAACAATTGAAGGAAATATTCTCATAATTCCATTTGTTTCATTGTCACTTTACGGCATAAATTAAATAATTTCGGCATTTTTCCAAATCTAGTGACTTGCATTTCTTACAGATAATACATAAAATGGCCTATTTTTGTCTAATTTTAACCGACTTCGAACCTGTTCTCGAGATTCCCATGTTGGACATGTTAATATTATCCTGGATCCTTTTTTTTTTTATCGGAGTTGACATTTTATAGTGGTATAGGGTGAATTTGAATATTGAAAAATATAAATTTTAATTTAAATGTAGTGTAAAATGTACGAGGATTATCTAGAAAGTAAGGTTACAGGCGCGAAATTCTCGCGGGGAAATGTTATTTTCAAAGTTGGTACTACTGCTGAGCAGTGGGGAGCCAATCAAAGCAAACAAGCGGTACCGGACGTTAGTATCTTCTTAACATTCATCAAAACTGTATAATTTTATATTTAACAATTTTACTGATTATTTCTTTCTTTCCAGTGATGAGAGCTTCGTCCCGGGTTCGCCGGCACGGGTGAGCATCGCGATGTGCGACAGCCCGCCAGCGGGGCGCGCCTCCCCGGGTGGCAGTCCTGCGGCACAACCGGATAAGGCGACGCTCAAGGTGTTCCTGCCCAATGGTGGCATGAACGTCGTCAAGTACACCGAACAAAGTGACGTCAAGCACATCATCTCACTGGTCACTGAGAGGTTAGCAAGTGGAGAACGAGCTTACAGAGGGGTGTATGCTATGAGATTGAGGCATCCTAGTACTGGGGAGGCGCATTGGGTGCATCAGGATACTACACTATATCAGGTAGCTTGACAAAGTTGTTTGAAATAAGAAAGTAATGTTACTGTGTAAAATAAATAAATCTATGTTTAGAGACAAAAATAAATTTTCTGACTGTACTTAATTCACTGAGATGAGAGAATGTGCAACTAATTTTTGAACAGAAACAAATCATTCTATTAGTTCGGTTCCAAAATTATCCTCTTTTGACAACTAGAAGGACTTGTCTCTGTTCAAAAATTAGTTCTACATTTTTCCTCCAAGCGAATGGACTATAGTAATGATATGCAGTTTGAAATAATTAATACATTAACGAGTTCATTAATCATTGTATTGTAACTACTTACACATTCCTCATAACAATATTGTAGCAATTTTATTTATTTAAAGTGGGTTTGTTATTGACATACATGTTATAATTTACTTAATTTATTGTCAACAAACTTAACTAATACTTTTTATAACTAATAGGCCAATGGACCTTTTCAATTTAAAGAGATAGAAGATATGCGCAGTGGGGATCTGCGCATAGTAAGAACAACTGAGATCTATGGCGTTTGTTTCTAAAAAATTTAGACGTCAAATGTGAGAATATCTCAGATAACTTTAAAAAATCTTATCGAAATAAGTTACAAAAGGTCTTATTGAAATTAAAATGTCTAACGATGCAAATTTTCACTGAGAATACAGGTATTTTAATGACTGCAATATTTTTGACGTTTCGTTTGACAGCCCAACTGGCAGTTGTTCGCGCCATTTTCTTACTATTTGCAGCGAAAGAAAGAGATAGCCGTTAAATTGAAAAGGTCCATTCTGAGCAAATCTGTAAAAAACTGACAAAAACGCATCAATTTTTTTATTAATAATATACATAAGAGTGGCAGCTTTCGTTGCGATTTTGTTCATTATTTACAGATTTATAGATCTTTAAGACTTAAAGATTTGTTCAGAATAGAGCCATAAATATACAAGAACAATGACCATCTCATAGCCAACTTGTAAGTTAGTTGATTAACATCATCACCATCTGACTGTCACCAAAACAAACTTACGACTTCTTCGAATACCGCGCTTTCCAACTATGCGTCTTAATAACGAACGCCAACATTTCATATGCCTAGAATATACTTTCTTTGCAATGTCTGTGGTTGTATTTTCTGTATTAACCAATTCTCATAGCAATATAAAACTCAATACTTATACAATATAGTGAAATCACAATCACCAATTTTGCGCCATCTTTCGCCAATTTGTAAACTTTGCAAATGATTTTGGTCCATTATTGGCGAAGAGAATGAACCGCCTGGTGGCAAAATTATGAAATTGTCTAAGACGTAATCAAACTGCTGAGTTTACGGTTGACTTCCCTTCCCTTTAACCAACATTGCGCTTGAAATCAATTTACCTTTAAAAATATATGAGCATTATTTATTTATTTATTTATTTCCGTATCTCACACTGTACAATTTCTGACAGTTACGTCTTACGCCGGCCATTTTGTAAATTTGGTGCTGCCACCATTGGTCATTTTCGTTTTCAATATTTTTGTTCTTTCAGTTTCGCTCATAATTTTGTGCTAGATACATTTAAAGATATTGGGACCCGCAGAATCCGTTGGCGTCGCTGTAAGCGTACCTGTCATGGCGGCCAGTAGGACATGTCAGATTTGTTTGCATTTTGAATAAGCGCTTTCTGTCCCTAAATTATGTTAACAGTTCACAAATTAATTTATTCTTCATAAAATGTTCTTTGTAGGTACAAGAACGATACGCCCGTGGTAAACCTTTATCCGAATGGAGATTCGAACTTCGAGTACGTTATCTTCCCTCTGTTAGTTTACACGAATTGTATGAACGAGATCACGTCACCTTCCATTATTATTACGATCAAGTGCGCAATGATTATCTCAACGGCGCTCACAATATGCCTGCCGTAGACCAAGATGTTGCTATCCAACTTTGCTGCTTGGAAATCCGCTATTTCTTTAAGGTAATACATATATTATTTTAACATAACGTATGTAACAAAAGTAGTGAGAAAAATTTTACGCTTCAAATTTTATTGCTAATAAATACATAATAGAAATATTCGTTTTCCGTGAATGGACTGGGTCATATTTTGAGTCAGAGCTCAACGTTTCGCCCGCAGTCGTATGGGGCATCTTCAGGAGCAAGGGGGATAGTACTGTCTTAAGCAAGGTTAAGACAGTACTATCCCCCTTGCTCCTGAAGATGCCCCATACGACTGCGGGCGAAACGTTGAGCTCTGACTTAAAATATGACACAGTCCATTCCCGGAAAACGAATATTTCTCATGACTCAGACTGTGGAAGCCTACGCAATTAAATACATAATATTTGTTTTATAATATACAATGTTAAAAATTTTAAATTGCCAGAAAATTTTTTGAAAGATATTATTCAAAGTTAAAATACGCAAATCTATGTAAAGTTACATAGTTGGACAGATAGCCGAAACGTGAAATTGTTAGCGTTTTTGGGAATCAAAATATTGGACAGACAACTATTCCGAACTATA
Source organism: Harpalus rubripes (assembly GCA_963082715.1). NCBI lineage: Eukaryota > Metazoa > Arthropoda > Insecta > Coleoptera > Carabidae > Harpalus > Harpalus rubripes. The sequence goes on along the minus strand of OY720456.1, from coordinate 15,545,305 downwards.
CGGGAATGTGAAGAATATGTAGTATGTATTAATTTACGAAAAAGTGGGCTACCAGAACTATTGCCCCCAAATCGAATCTGTGGATTCGTTCAAAGTGTTCAAGACAAAGTTAAAACATCATCACGGAAGTTAATCGACCATTTTAGAATTTCAAAGATTTTTAGCAGAACAGTGGTCAGAAATTATTTAACATTTCGCTTGAGCGAATCTCCAGATGCTGCAGAGCGTTAAGAATACAACATTTTATATAAAACAGAGAGAGTATGTAATCTTCCAAGTGTTTCTCAGACGCAACTGATTTCAAAACTTTTGGCATTTTTTAGCAGAAACGTATACGAGCAACAGTTACAGACAAGAATATTTCTGACGATTCGGGAAGTAGATTTAATTCTTTCTATTTGATGAAGAGGTCTAACTTGTCTCAATACTTTTGTTACATACGTTATAAGTTCACAATTTAAACTTGTTACTTATTGTTCCAGGATATGCCGCAAATGGCTTTAGATAAAAAATCCAATTTAGAATATTTAGAACGCGAAGTCGGACTTCACAGATTTCTCCCCCGCTCCATATTAGATTCAGTAAAACCTAAAACCCTTCGAAAATTAATCCAAGCAAACTTTAAAAAAGTTAGTTCACTCTCAGAACAAGAATGTATGTTCCGCTTTTTCGATATCTTGCTATCCCACTATCGATATGATCAAGAACGCTTCCGCGTGGACCTCGGCGCCGAGTGGTCTGTACCCTTGGACCTAGTGATCGGTCCAGACGTCGGAATCTCTGTGCTAGCTACTCATCCATCTAGAATCGCCGACTTCGATAAAGTGCAGGCCATTCAAACTCTCGTCAGCGACTGTGATATTCATAAGAAGGCTGTGCTACAACTCAGAGTCGCAGGGGCACAAGAGACGTTGATAATTACCTGCGCAAATTTGGATATGGCGGAAAGTTTGGCGGATTTGGTGGATGGATACTGCAGGCTAGCGAATGGAACGAATACGTCTCTCTGGAATCGAAAAGGTAAAAAAAATATTAATGAATTAATAAGATAAAATTTATTGGATTGAATGGAATTTTTAGAATTTAATTAGGAAAATGGCAATGAAAATGAACAAATTATAATTTCTAATTATTGTATTCTTCATTTGTTTCATTGTCTCAGCTATTGTTTTTGCCCGATAAATTTAATAATTGTTAAATTTTTGTTCGAAATAAATGATCATACATAATTTATAGATCTTTGTGAAGCTAAAAAAATATATCATTTTAATGGTATAAATTTTCACTATGACATTCATATAAAAAATATAAGTGGCATTATAACACAAAATTCATTAATGATTGAAAAATAGAGCATCGCTATTCGAAAGCTTAGAAAATTGGCCGAAAGAAATGCAAACCAAAAATCAGTAGTACTTAATACTTTGAAGTTATTTCCAAAAATAAAATATTGATGTGGCCAGCACCGGTTTTCCGTCAATTGCATGTATTTTATGCAAATTCCAGACAGAAAATTTATAGCAAAAGATCCCATATTTCCAGTAAAATTATAAGACAAATACAATATGTCAATTTCACTTGACACTGACAACTTTTAATCAAAATTTTCTTAATATAGTAGCTGTTTCCATAGCTATGACTACATTATTTAATTTCTTTATAATTTTTGAACTCTATATCCATTTAATATTAAGTATAAAATACAGTCAAATCGTATAGAGAATAAAATATTCTTTAATATTTATATTAACATTAAATGTGAAAAAATGATATTTAACATAGTTTTTTCAAGAAAAACTGTTAAAATCTTCAAATGAGGGTACTTCCGGTTGTCCAATTCTAACCAAAATCTAATCAGCTCTTCACATGGATGTAACGAAGAGAAATACGAAAGAATTATAATTTTTAGAATTGTAGTATGGAAGTTATCGTAGACGAAAATTTTGTTACACACACACACACACACACACACACACACACACACACACACACACACACACCACACACACACACACCACACACACACACACCACACACACACCACACACACACCACACACACACCACACACACACCACACACACACCACACACACACACCACACACACACACCACACACACACACCACACACACACACCACACACACACACACATACAGACATCATCGTAAAAATAGTAAAATCGTATTCTAGGGCCCCTAAAACGTGCTTATTTATCAAAAACTCACCACCGAATTTTTTGACCAAAGACAATACCTTTCTTACCTAAAGGTGACGGAAGGTAAAAATACTGCATAATTTATATTTTTACTTATATCTGCTGACCATTGATTTTTTTTTTTTTCGCATAAATAATACACAGCTAAAATAGCCTTCTAATCGGGCAACTTCTGCCTAAGTTAAGCGACTTCGTATCTTATAGTTCTCAAGATCCCCATGTACACAAGTTTACCTGGACATTGTCATAATCATTTAAAATTTTCCTAATAGTAAATAACTATTTTTTTAATAAGTTAAATCTTATATGAATATTTAAATTTTATTTTATTACCACAAAAGTATATACATATTTAAAATTGTTGACTTATGAGACAATTTTGTTACAAGCTGCCGTATGGAAACAATTTCCCTGTATCTGTAAAGGTTTGTTAACACAAATTATAACACATATTTCACAGTATTCCGTACTTATATATTTTGTTATTTTCGTAGATGCACAACCACCTAAACATAGAAATCAACATGGTACAATTTTATCTGAAGATTACGCCGAAATCGTCGACGAAGAAGGCGACTATTCCACTCCTGCAACTCGAGATTATGAATTAGTACGAAATCAAATAGAATTGGCCGATATTCTTGGAGAAGGACAGTTTGGAGATGTACATAAAGGAACATATAAAGCACGAGACGGAACTTTAATACCCGTAGCCGTCAAGACTTGTAAACCAGATGCTGATCTTGCTACCACGGAAAAATTCCTCGAAGAAGCTTGTAAGTTCTTTTAATTATGTACTAGGTGATATCCCGCGGGCTTCGCAGCCGCGAACCTATGGTGTGATTGGATTTCGGTGTGTAGCTGTTCAATTAAATTATATATTGTTCCATAATACTACATGACTAAAATAACGATATAATATCAGCTCTGACTGTATTAGAACCTTCTTTGTTACTTATGCGCCGCGAATCAATTTATATTTTAACGCAGTACATTATTTTAGTGTTAATTTTAAGATATTTTAACAGTTCAGGAGTTATGAACCCCCAAAAATGCATGTGTTCATGTTTATTAGTTTCGGGCAAAAATGTGTTGTTAAAAATGGTTTAGGATCACGATTTTGGTTAAAGATGGAGTTTTATTCTCGCAAAAATGACCTTTAGAGGGTTGATTTGTATATTTCAAGTATAAAAGTGATTAAATTTCCGGTTAAAAATTCCTCAAACCCAGATTCAAACGTATATTTTTGTTTAAAAATCTGTCATTATCTCGATTTCGGTTAATTCTTGCAAAAACGAACTCTGAGGGACGATTTGATATATTAACATTTTAAAAGTGTGAAAAAGGCCTTAGATTCCGGAAAATATGACCGAAATTTTGGAAAAAATGGGAATAATTTACCCTAAAAACATGCATTTTGCTTACAATTCCTCGTTTAAATTATCTTCACGAAATTCGTGTTCAGCGGGGGTTAAAATTTAAACTAACTCATTTCCAAATTTTAAAACCGTCTGGCAAAGTTTTTATTTAAATATTTCTAAAATGATGCCAGTTGCGAATTTTTCGCAATTCTTTCAAACCATCAAAACCTGTATTTGGTTATGAATTCGGCTGAAATTTACAGAACACACCAAATTAACAGAAAAATCATTTATTTATACTTGAAATATTAATTGACAGCAAAAAAATTATGTACGGATCAAAAAAATTCGGCAACTATGTTGTGACAATTTGACTTTGTCGGTTAGACCGCTCTCGAAATCAATGCCAATGCTGTTCTTATGTATATAGAACGGTGTAGATTTGTATAGACGTCAAGCTTTAACTTTTATATACAGAGTGTAAATGAAATAAGTGCATTAAATTTAACCAGTAGTGTAACTCGACGAGAGCAACAATATTTCTTAATAACTTTTTTAAGTCTTAGATTTTGAGTTAAAATTCTTTAAAGATTTGCTGCATATTTCGTTACCCGCGCATGGAGAACATATGGCTGCTGCCGTATTCAAGTGGGATACACACAGCTCAAAAATTGTCGGTTATCGGTTACACTTGCAGTCACAGTAATTAATAAACGAATCAACGGAAATAACATTTATTATTAATTAATTCGTAATAGTACAATTTTTAAGTCTGCTGAGAACATTGATCTTTTAGCACATGATATGGATACAACTGTTGCTTTATTTAAAATTGTCATTTGTGACACTTCGTATTGTGATAAAGATGCACAAGATTAACAAATGTGCGAATATTAGGAACAGTATGATTTGAAAACGCTCCGTCTAAATGCGTTGGCAACTCTATAACACTGTCTTTATATCAACCACAAATTAAAATGTAATAAAGATACGAATAAATAAATAAACTATAGGTGAGTAATTACAATGTCTGTGAACTCGCTATTTGTAAACGTAAGCATTTTGACAGAATTTTACCTGATAAACAATTTCAAACAAGTTTATTACTAATGTCAAAATTTAATTGCAACAACTGACAGGACTGTCAATTGCTAAAACAAAATTTTTCAGCTATTGCTTCTGCATTCAATTATTAGAAAAAAACATGGAACGACTCGTCAATTTACGGGGTTGTAAAAATGCTAAAAAAAATATGTTATTTCGAGAAAAGTTATTAAGAAATATTGTTGCTCTCGAGGAGTTACTTTACTGGTTAAATTTAATACACTTATTCCATTTACACCCTGTATAAGAGAAAAAATGAATTAGTAGTTTCGTAAAATATGTTATATTTTTACAGATATAATGCAGCAGTTCGATCATCAACATATAATCAAACTTATTGGTATATGCAGCGAAGCGCCAATTTGGATAGTAATGGAGCTAGCTAAATTAGGCGAGTTACGAGCATATTTGCAAAAAAACCGGCTTGATTTAGAATTGTTCACTCTTTTAACTTATGCATATCAATTAAGCACAGCTCTTAGTTATTTGGAAAGCAAGAAATATGTTCACCGTGATATTGCAGCCCGTAATGTGTTAGTGTCTACACGTACATGCGTTAAGTTAGCAGACTTTGGTCTTTCGCGTTGGGTTGAAGATCAGTCATACTACAAAGCCTCAAAAGGTAAATTACCTATCAAATGGATGAGTCCAGAGTCAATAAACTTCCGCAGATTTACAACAGCTAGTGATGTTTGGATGTTCGGTGTTTGTATGTGGGAAATTCTTATGTTAGGAGTTAAACCTTTCCAAGGAGTAAAAAATAATGATGTTATTGGAAAAATAGAAAATGGCGAACGACTTGCTTTACCTCCCGGCTGCCCTCCTCGACTTTACTCGCTTATGTCGCAATGTTGGTGCTACGAACCCAGCAAGAGACCTACCTTTAAAGATATTAGGGAAGTATTAAATGAAATACTCCTAGAAGAAAAATGCGCAGCTCAAGAAACATTCCGCAGAGAAACGCGAAGAGCAGCAGCAATGTCTTGGGGCGACGGAATTGCATCAAATGTAGATTATCAAATGACCCAGCAACAAGCCCCGCCGAAACCATCTCGACATCCAGGTGCGGGATCTGATGCCTTGCAAACGTACATTGTGGCTCAGAACCCAGAGGTGCTTGCCCATTTGATGCGGGAGAACGAGAGTCGAAGCGTTTGTCCATCTGCTTACAACACACCCGCTTCGGTATTTAATACAATTGCAGTTGATTTTGATGACCCCGCTAAAAAAGACAATCCAATCCTTAAGACTTGCCCTATGCCCGTCCAAAGTCTCCATAGCCTTGATCCCGTGGTGCCAGACACTCCGGCTACTGCTTCCGCCGCAGGGACTGCGACGCCGACACCAGCTACTTCCGGCGTTGCGTCGCCGCTAACTGGATCTCTTGATCGCCGCGCGCCAGTCTCGGCGTCTGCAATAGCAGCAGTGATGGCGGATGTGTCTGGTTTCACAGTCCCCAGCCGCACTGGATCCTTAGAACGCAATCACGCCGCTGAGATGCAAAATAGTGCGCGTTTGCAACAGACACAACCTGCGGAGGGCATCTACGACTTCGGTGGCGCAGATGTGAAAAGCTGCGCGTACATCAGAAATAATCAGACGTACGTTGCGGCGGAGAGCGGCGTTGCTCAGCAGCCAGTCGCCGTTGCCGCCGCCGTTGCCACCGCTGTTCCCGCGCCCGTCTCCGTCGCGCAGGTGCGCCGCGTCACCTCATTTACATTTACTTACTCGTTACTGTCTTTTATTAATTTTTACAACGGGGTATCCAAAAATAACTATAACTATTTTCTGGCGGGTGGTAAATCGCTAGTTCCGACTTCTCCCGCTAGGTATCTTCATTAGATACATGGATCTGTTGCCCAAGCGACATCCCTGGGGAAACATTTCAGTGGTCAATATGATTTTTTACGTAAGCGGTGTTTGGCGAGACTTTACGGGTGGTTTTCTCGTTTTAAAAGTGGTCGAATATCAATTGAAAATGTCCCTCCACCAGGACGCCACCCTATTTTCAGAACGTCTGAAAGCACTGAAAAGTCCGTGATGCGATCTTTTCTGATCGTTGTAGAACAATCGATGAATTGGAGGAACTCAATGGAATATCCTTGAGTTTATGCCAACGAATTTTGACTGAAAATTTGAAGATGAAACGAGGCGTAGCATAATCCATGTGTGATTTCCGTCGACCAGTGAGCCAGCCATTTGAGTGTGTGCTAGAAATTGAAAGAACAGTCAGAAAAAAATGTTACGGATTTTTTATAAGCTTTCCTAAACATTGTTGCTAATTTCCCTAACAGAAAACAGAATTTGATGTTAACACTTGCTTTTTAATGTCCGCTATTTCAAAACCGCCGACCAGTCAAACACCTCTTACGAAAAAAAATAACACTGACCGTTCAGATGTTTCCCCAAGAATGACATTTGGCCAACAGATCCAAAAAGTTGTCTAGTAAAGATACCTAGCGGGAGAAGTCGAAACTAGAGCCCTTCCACAAATCAAAAAATAATTATCGTTATTTTTGGGCACCCCCTCGTATATTTTAATTTCTGATTACCTCTGATTGGTTCAATGCACGGGGCATGTCAAATAATTTTATTTTCAGTAGAATGTTCAAATCCTCGGTGTATTCAGTTAGCATGGTTAACTTTTTATTTGGAATGCGTTTTATTATTTTGCATCTCTGTTGCGTTAGTAAGTACAAGGTACGCTACTATAATTAAATATTTTCTTGTTATTCAGGTTTAGATATTATTTTTCTAAAAATATTGTTATATTTTCAGCCTATATACGGCGATCGTTTACTCGAAGGCAGCGTAGAAAATATTGATTCGCACTTGCCAGCGAATTACCAGCGGCAGCTAGTCGAAAAACTCAGGCAGCAACAATTAGAATCAGAAGAAGATTCTAAGTGGTTGCAAGAGGAAGAAACAAATTTGAAGAAAAGACTGAGTATAATTACACCAATGCCAGGAGAATCTACCGCAACGGGTTCAGATTCTGCTTCAGTTTCCGGCGGAAATAGCCCAGTTGTACCTCCGGACACACCCAAAGTAAGTTAAAATACAAGTCATTTAATTGGACGGAATATTTTCAATTTATAATAGATTTGAGAACAAAATATTTTGTACATGTTAGATGTTGTTTCAACAAAATTTCAATAATGTTCACTATTCAGGGTAAATTAATTCGATTGTTGGTGTAGATTAGGTGTTAAAAAATAACTCACAATTTCAATCAATTGTATTTATTTTTCTGTACATTTCGTTGTGCACTAATATCTTTATCAAGGTTATCAGGGACGTAACTACGGAGGGCCCGGGTGGGCCACGGCCCACCTTATTGATGTGTTGACCCACCTGCTGGCCCACCCAAATTTTTTAAAGATATTTTGTTTATTTTATAAAAGAGAAAATAATTTTAGAACGTGTAACATTAAATACAATTTGTGTGGATGTAAAACTTACATATTGTATAACAAACATTTGAAATTGTATGTGAGCGTACTACCAAAAAATAAGATGGATAGTATGTCTGTCCGTGGAGAAAAAATTGAATTTTTCAAGGAATCGCATCTATTTTGTAGCAATCTTTCTATTTCTTAGCAAAACTGCTATAGCAAGTAACCAATAATAATTACCAACACTGAATAAAACATGACACGTTACATTTGTTTATTGACATTGATTAGAAATTTCTACAATGTTGCTAAGATTTAACAACTTTTTTACCGAACTGAGATGTATGTTAATTAATATGTAGCTAATTAATTTTGTGGATGATACCATACTGGCCACGCCAGATTTTTGTACTATGGAATTGTAAGAAAAGTATCTGGACTAATAACAGATAATACAAACTCTTTCTGATGAATTCACAAAATTGAAATTATTAACTTACGAGCCCCACGTTGTAATATTTCGTTTTACGAAAATTAAACTATGTTTAACTAGCGTTTACAACAAAATTTAAATGGAATATAGTAAATTGATAATTGTTTATTATATTTACCAATATTGAAATAAAAAATTATATAAAAAATTGATTTTTGCTCTAAACAATGACGAATTAATATGACGAGAGGTTTGTATGTAAAACCAAAATTTGAAAATCGACATTTCAATAAAGATTGGTTTGATATTTTAAATTGTTGAATTATAGTATGTATTTATTTATATGGGCGCTGCATTTTACACAATAATTCCGATGACAATGCTTTATTAGTGAGTTTTAAAAAATGAAAAAGAGCTCTGGAAAACGATTCTGGATTTCGTAAGCATGAAATAATAATATGAATATGTCAAAAGTAAAGGAGATAATTTTTGTAACGCATATTTAAAATTAATTATAGTTTCCTCTTTTGCTAAGCGTTACACAAATTGATATGCTAGCAGCAGAATATCATTTACTTCCCAACACAATAAAATTGTACGAAAATTTATGTAAAACTGAAATAAAAACTATACATAATGGCCCTACTCTAGTAGGGCTGTTATCTATAAATTTTATAATTCATTTATAAATTATATTTTCTGGGAACATTAAATTAATAGTCATTGCTTTTCAGTGCAATATATATTTTCAAATTTTAGTTGTTATTAAAAATTAATACTTATAAGTATTTGTAATTTTTGTTTATTTTGTTTTACCGTTTCTATACTGCTATCCATATATTATGGTAATAAGTAATTTATTTTTACTGTAATACTGTTTGTATGATATAAATATGGCCCACCCAGCTTTATCATTGGCCCACCTTTGGGGTACCCAGAAAATAATCCTAGTTACGTCCCTGAAGGTTATTAAGTTCGTACAATATCTCAATCATAAAATCATGTTCACAAATATACTTAATTTTGTTGAAACTGAATATATGAATGAATCTTATTAACCCTGAAGGTAAAGAAGTATAAGAATAGATGATGTTGAATGAGATTTCGAAAGAACACCTAATTTTTACAATTTGTTCTAGAAAGCAGAGCCAACCCCAACGGCAGATTTGGACAGAACAAACGACAAAGTGTACGAGTGTACAACACAGGTGGTAAAAGCAGTGATGTGCCTATCCCAAGGCGTCCAACAATCCCACGCTGACCAATACTTAGAATTAGTCCGGCGAGTAGGATTAGAACTCCGTTGTTTACTAACGAGCGTTGATTCTCTTGTGGACCTATTTACAAACTCAGCGAAACGAGAAGTAGAAATGGCCCACAAAGTTCTCGCCAAAGATATGGCCGATTTGGTGAATGCTATGAAGCTAGCTCAGCACTACGCGAATACTACGCTTGACTCGGAATACCGCAAGAGCATGCTCGGCGCAGCTCACGTGCTAGCCATGGATGCTAAGAATCTGCTTGATGTTGTGGACTCGATTAGGATTAGGTTTCCCAATGTGGATCAGTATATATGCAGTGGTGGAATAACGCTTCCGCCGCAGCCAGCGACCGATTCCGACTCCCCTACCCACCCCGCCAATTGTGCTTTCTTGCAGCAAAATGCCGGCGCTAGTGCAAAACTTTCCAGCCAAGCTGTTGACACTTAAAACAATAATGTTCGTTAATTGAATAATTTATTATATTTTTTGAAATTCTATTAAAAATAGGCCATTGTAAATGCATTTTATAGTTATATTTAGTTCGGAAAATTATCTATTTTTTTTTTTTACTTTCATTTGAAATAGAAACTGTATGATTCCAAGTTATTCAACTGTAAGACTGTAATTATTGTATGTAACTATGAAACATTAGGCCATTACTATAAGCTTTTCTAATTTTAATAGTATTAAATCATGTTCCTTATTTGTAAAAGTGTATATGACATTCAAATATTGCGTGCATTATTTATTTCATATTACGTCTTATTTTAATCAGACGCAAAATGTTACAAATTATATTCTTTTGTGAATGAAAAATATTTCTCATTTTATGAATTACCTACATCAATCAATCTTCAAAGGTAAATAGTCAAGTACAGGCTGTCTCATTTTCGGTTTTTTTTTTAGAGTATCTCGGGTAATATTAACGATAGATCAAAACCGTTTGCACATTGCACGGTCAACTTTTTGAGAAAAGTTTAATAGTCACCACAGGAATTTTCGATCTTCTTTTGTTTCTGAGCTACAGGCAAAAACTCGTTTTTCGCTCATTTTGAAAATGTATCATATATTATTTATTATGACAGAGAAAATATGTTTTTACAAAATTTTTACCGTTTTTTTAGATAGAATAAAATGGCGTAATTAGATCTTTTGAAAACTTCATAATTCTCGAGATATAACACAAACTTATTATTTTTTAAATGGGAACCTATGTTGAAAATAGTCTCGTATTATTGCTTAATTTATAAGCTTTTTAATTATATATAACAAGTCTACATTCTTTTGTTTTAAACATTAATAAAAGACGAATTATTAATTTATTGGGGTGAAAATATTGGAAATTATTAAGGAACAAATGAAAAAATCTCTTACAGATCATCTTTTGCATATTTCTAATAGTATTTGTTTCAGTTTTACTAATTTTTGTCAATTTATTTACTTCAAAGGCATATTAAACCGTTTTTTTTGGATTGTGCCAAAGCCAAGTATAACGTAGATAAATAGTAATTTAACTAACCCGAAAATAATTGGTTAAGAATAATTTTAAGAACACAATTAATAGATATAGAATCAAAATAAACAAATGATGACCTGTAATATTTTTTTTCATTTGTTTCTTAATAATTTCCAATATTTTCACCCCGATAAATTAATAATTCGTCTTTTATTAATGTTTAAAACAAAAGAATGTAAACTTGTTATATATCATTGAAAACCTTATACATTAAGCAAAAAGATGAGACTATTTTCAACATAGGTTCCCATTTAAAAAATCATAAGTTTGTGTTATATCTCGAAAATTATTAAGTTTTCAAAAAATCTAATTATGCCATTTTATTCTATTTTAAAAACAATAATTTTTTTATAAAAACATTTTTTCTCTAACTATCATAATAAATAAGATATATTTTCAAAATGAGCGAAAAACGAGTTTTTGCCTGTAGCTCAGAAACAAAAGAAGATTGAAAATTTCTATGGTGACTATTAAACTTTTCTCGAAAAGTTGGCCCTGCAATGTGCAAACGGTTTCGCTCTATCATTAATATTACCCGAGATACCTTCAAAAAACATCGAAACTGAGACACCTGTACATAGTAATTATAGTCGCCGGTAAATAATGATGATCAACGTTTTCCATTCTCCCCGCCCTGTCCCTTGCCATCCGGTGATGTCGCTTCTTCATAACTTAACATTTTCCACACGACCATGAATTGAGAGTGTTGGGAATTGTAGAATCCAATCAAATAATTTTTATTTGCCTTTCCTATGTAATAACAAAAGAGATAGGAAAATATCCTATTTAAGGAATTTTTCTAACCTTTAGTATTAAGTTCTGTAGGTACAAAAAATCCATAGGAGTCCGCCCTTTTAAGGGGTTTATTTGAGACCCTGCGAAAACCGGCCACGGATTTCAATTATGCAGATATAAGTAAGTTTAACAACACTTGTCCGGCCTTTCTAGTCTTAGTTCAGGAATCAAACTTGAAGGGCAACCAAAGGGTGTCAGTCAATGCTGTGCAAGCCAATGAAATGCGCGGCTTCAAATCCTCTCATTACGGTATTTTCTTACCTTTTAGCTCTTTTAATTAACGAATAACATACATTAGACAACATAATTTTACGTAGAGTGGTTTCAGAATTTTGGGGCATTTCAAACGTACGATGAAATTTTAAAGTCATAAAAGTCTCTTAAATGAAATAATTTTTCAGTCGGCTAATAATACATTAAGATAAAAGTTTCATAACGCATGATTTTAGCGCACTCGTCATTTTTAGAAACGAGCGGCTTGCTATATACTGTGTGTCTGTCTTAGGGCCGGTATTTCCATCTCCGGACAAAGCTCAGGATAACTATCCGTCAGATAAATGATAAAATATCGCATCGAAATAAAAGCATATATATATATATAAATATACTTACGCTTGTCCAGAAAAATTATATTTTAATTCTCCATTTAAAGTTTAATTCTTAATTAAATTTTAATTCCCCAATTAAAATTAATTCTTTGGTAAATTTGATGTCACCTAGCATTAAAATGTTATTCTCCAATAAAAATGAATTACTCGTTAAATTTTAATTAACGAAGAATTAAATTTTAATTGGAGCATTCAAATTTAATTCTTGTTTAACTTTAATTCCTTAATTAAAAATAATTCTTTGTTAAATTTTAATTCAACTAGAATTAAATGTTATTCTCCAAATAAAATTAACCAAGAATTAAATTATAATTCTTCAATTAAAATTTCTTATCACTTCTTTTGGTTTAATATGTCTAATTTTTATATATTATTCTGTGCAGATTGTCAACATGTGAAGTAGAAGAATTCCAAAGGCAGTAGAAGAGAAATGTTAAATATTGTAAAATTGTAATAAAATGTTAATGTATAATTTTAAAAACGTTTGTAATTACATATTTCTAATAAACTTTGAAATATAAATAAAACAAAAAAGTTTATTTAAATATTGTAATAAAATGTTAATGTATATTTTAAATATATTTGTAATTATATATTGCTAATAAACTGTAAAATTGATTTAAAAATGACTTATTTTCTAATCTTTAGTTTTAATTTTTATAATACATCCCTCAAACACACATAAGTATATAGTTTCTAAGTGTCGTGATCGTAGCACCTGTCGGAAACAGCGTATACCTACTGGGAATTTAAACTCAGTAAATCGTGCATGGATGCTTCTTTGATATACCTATTGGGAATTTTAAACCATTAAAAAAGAAGCATCAATACACCAAATTTTTGAAAAAATGGTGCATAGATATGCTACTTTAAGGTAGCATCTATGCACCAAATTTTGTAAAAAATCGTGAATAGATGCTACCTTAAAGTAGCATCTATGCACCAAATTTTGTAAAAAATCGTACATAGATGCTACCATATGAAATTATGGTTGCCTATATTTTAGGCGCAAAGATTTATGATGGGCACAGTTTTACTTGAATTGCAACGTTTATCGACAACTGCTGCACCCTTGTGGCCGTTTTAAAAACTACATACGTGTAAGGAGTAAGGAATAGACAAATTATATTTTAATTTATATTTTATTCTATAAAATATTGTACATTAAGGGTAATTGCATGAAATACAACAATGTAAAATACAAATAAACAATTAATACAAACTATTATTTAAACATCCCTATTTCTAATTTTTCAGGACAAGGGTAAGTATACATATTTATAAAATACAAAGACTAATATAAATAAATGCAATTTCAGCTATGAACATAATAAAGACAACAATGTATTACAAATAAACAATAAATATTACTTAAACTAATACAATTTTTTGCCTAACAACCTTTTATTTCAGGAGAAAATACTACAACAAAAACAGGGAAGTATGTATTTATTTAATATTTACAACATATTACCAAAATTCTGGGGAAACCGGTAAGGGCTGTTTACACGAAAAAAATTCAAATACATTTAATTATTTCCTGTACTAGAAGAGAAAAAAATTAAAACTTTATATCTATGTTAGTTAACTAACAACGTATTCATTAAAAAAATACCAAAATTCTGGGGTAACAGGTAAGGGATGTTTACATGAAAAAATTTCAGATATATTTAATTATTTCCTGTACTGTTGTTATTAGATTGTTTTCAAATTTGATAACAAACTTAGTTAGAAATAATTATGAATAGAATTTTTAAACACAAATGTCTTTTACGTTTGATGTGTTATAATTCAGTTCATAAATGTTACTAAATTTGTTAACAAATCTAATAACAGTGTCAAACATGGTTTAGATATAAAATTAAAACGTTTGTTATCAAATAAAATTACCATTATCATGGGTATATTCATATGTTATTAATTATTTTGTATTTTTATTCTGTAAATAGTTTATCTGAAGACAAAACTTTTTACAAAATAAAGACGCAAAATAATTAATAACAAATAATAAACCGTAATAATTTCAATTGGTAACAAACATTTTAGTTTTATAACTGATCCAAAACTCTACTTATATATTTTTAGGGTATCTACTACCCAATATATATTAAAAAGAGTTCCGTTTATAATACTTATAGATTATTTAACAAATTAAATCTTGGTGTCCCTTAATAAGATTTCTTGTTCCCAATGTTAAAGGTACAACATTTCTTATTCAGTTTACGAACCTTTGCAATAATTATTATTTTTATGTTACCACCCAACCGCCCACTTATCAAAATATATATTTATTAATACAAAGCTTCGTTTACAATAAATACTTAAAATCTAACTTTACCCTGACCGCGTCTAAATGCTTAATAAATACAATTTTTACTAAAACTACCTACTGTACTACTAATGTAACAGGTTTAAATTAAACAGAGCATAAATTAAAAGATTGTTTTTATTGTGTACATACATTTTAAACACAGTCTTTGTGAAGAGGAAGCCATGGTCTGCGTCACCAATCGGCACTGCAATCTCGACGACAGTGACAGGGCAGGTAGGGAATTCTTCCAACTTAGAACTACTTTAAAACTATACTCTTTATTTAATAAATTGTTTATATAGGGAGCAATATATACCATTTATTAAATAAATACAATTTCATGTACAATATTTTATAATCAAACTTAAGCTATTATAGAACCCCCCAAATTAAGTTGGTGAAGTGCGCAAAATAGCCTATCTTACGTTAATATCTCGTTCAAAGAAAACGCAAATCTAAGCCTATCTTACGTTAATATCTCGTTCAAAGAATAGCAAATCTAAAAGTGTGAATTTACGTTAATTTTTCTCTCTCTCTCAAAAAGCAAAAACAACCCTTGCCTATCTTATATCTAAGCTATCTTAAGTCTACGCAAGCTATCTTATATCTAGACTATGCTAAGCTAAACGCGAAGTTTGAGAGAGAGATATACGAGCTAAGACAAAAAGTGAGAACGCCGGGGTGGTTCTCACATGTAGTTTACGAGGGGGTTAAGCCGACCCCACACGATGCACTGCATGTACGGCCTGCCAACGCGAGCTCCCTAAGGACAAGATAGACAGTTACATGTAATCTACTCGGCTTGGATGCCTGAGACAGCTACTCCCGAAGACATCGCCCGGTCTTATACGCGACACCTATCCCGAACGCGATCAACCCGTGTGCTCAAACAAAGTTAAATCAAACAAAAACTTTACTTTGTCTTTAATTATTCGTTGCCATTAACATTAAATGATGATTACATACGTTGCCTCCGGATGAGGAGAGCACATAGACGCCATAAGAGAGTTTCCTGTGATAGCATTCAGGTTTGTTTAATCTTTTCTCATTCGAGTCTAGCAATCTAGAGCGTAGACCAATACGATGGTCAGCAAGCAATTTTACAAAAGAATTAAACTGTCCCTAGAAACATTCGCACAAGTGCGAAGCGATCCCCCAGAATAAACAACTGGTTTCACATAGCATGGCTAACCATATCAGTCCACTCAATTATGGAAAATCGCGCACGAACCCTACCTACCCATCCCACTAACCGTGATGTTAAATAAGGAAACCCGAACCCACATCAAGTTTCGAATCTCTCCCACCTTCCTGACCCTCTCACTGATTCTCTCACCCATTCGCATCATTCATGCCCCGATACATATATTTTTCTTTTCACATACACTCTCCCTAGGGGCCTTCTGGGCAACCCGCGCAGTACGCGTACCACGGTGGCAAACGTAGACGCACGATTTTATGATGAATCGCCAAGGAAAGCACTTCAAATTAATCAATTTATTTTCATTTTTAAAGAAAACGCGTGTTTGCTCAACGGCGCGATGAGCCACAGTTTAATTAAGACCTGAAAATACATTTAAAAGAACTTAAAACTAACTTAAAATCTACTATATTAATCTAGTCTTCTTGATGTCCGATTCCTGAAAGATATAAGCTAATCATATGTTCACAGATATTGATCAATTTTAAATTGTTTGAATATTATACAGACACCATGAGTTATATTTTTTTCAATGTAGTACTAAAAATCGAATTTGAATAAAAGATAATATTTACACATATAATATAGTCATATGCCTTTGACTATAAGTTCTCATGGTTGAACATGAGCAAATATTTTATAAAAAAATAAAGAGTCTTACCAGTCCATCCATCTGCGGTCGTACGGCATAGAAGATTTGTGTGGCGCTCAGGTATCCTTTAGAAAAGCTGCTTTAGAAGATCTGTGGTGTTGAAATCCAAAGCTTGACCGCTACATCCAAATTCTCAAAGTTTCTTGACGTCTTAGACCAATCAAACCGCCTATTAAATAATAATTATTAGTTTGTTGTATTTTTTAAACCATTAACAAAATTGTTGAATAAAATTTCGCATGGTAAACATGTCTTCATTACACAAACAAGACTTTTGATTTATACATTGAACACAACCCAAGCAACACAACATCGACGTGTCGATGGATGACGTTTAGGCGACGTGTTTTTAACGAAAATTTTTCGATGTTTCTGGTCGATGCGACGTCGTTACTTGACGTCATTATTTTGATGTTGAAGAAACGTTCGATACACGTTTAATATTGACTTGTCAATGTTCACGTTATAGAAACGTTCAACGACCGTCTCAGTCATTTGTAAATTATATGTATAGCTGTTTTAACCAAAAAATATAAATAAAATAAATAAATATATCATCACGGCATATTTCCCATTGCTGGGTGTGCCAAAAAAATATTATTTTAGTATATTTGATCATTATCTATGTTTCTTGAACCTGAAAGCAATGATGTTTAAAAAAAAAATGTAAAATGTACTAAATCTTCCTTGAATATTGTGTCACGTATGTAATCTTCGTCTATGTAACGTCTATAAACGACGTCTAATTTTCGTCGTTAAACCACGTCGATTCGACCCACGCATAATCGTTTTTGTAACGTCAACAAATTGCGTCATACATCCGTCGATATCGCGTCATTTGGTTGATTTTATCCAATAGTTTTAAATGCATTTGAAATGTGCTTAAATTTGATGTCACAGCAGAGAATAAAATCCTCATCAGCGGAACTTGAATCCTAAGACTTTTTGTATTTATCAGTGACTAAATTTGATAAGTAGTAAGGGATGTTACTTGTTTGTGTGTGAATATAACCTGTGCCATCCTACTTCGGTTTAACCGGTTTTACTAGCGCTTGTTAAACTGAACTAAATATGCGTGACTTCCTCTAGTGCATATATTTATATTTCACGCATTATACAGATAGACCTGTTTTAGGCAGTCCATATTGACTAGACTGTATTTAGTTTAAAATTGCAATGGTGGGCGGAGCGTATGAAACCGGTTTGCGCAGCAACATTTTCACGTTAAAAACGAATAATTTTACAAAAAGCGAAACATTCATACACATCAATTGATGGTCTAGCATCATTTATTATACACAAGCTGTAAAAAAGTTGCAATATTTACATAATGTTGGGACAGTTTAAAACTATCTCGCGTTTCAACCACTCACAAGCCGTAAAATGTTGTCCCTATACCATCCTACACTGCATTCTTAAACCAAAGAGTATAGTAACTAACAATATTAGCGGTTCCAAGCAAATAACTGCATTTAATAATGATGACACTGTCTTACAGACTTCAATAAAATAGTTCGATCTATAACTGTCTCTTAAGAAATGTACAAGGTCAATATCACCAATTATTACTAAATATAAATTAAAATGATTGAAAAACATTTCGAGCGCACTTTTAAAATAAGAGCGTTTTATGGAGCCCACTCCTCATAAGGATAATGTAAAAACGCGCTCTATAAAAGCACTTTTATTACATTGAATTTATATTATTCTAATATTTAAGTACTACAATATAAGCATGTTATTTGAAGAAATACTTCGGAAAACATTTAAATTTTGTTTGATTTTATTTTAAACCTGTTTAAAATTGAAGTATCAGCAGAGCAACTTATATTTCAATATTATGTTCAAATACAGTCAAATATTCCTATAAAAGGATTTCGCGGTGAAGGTATACACAATGGGTAGCAAGAATGGTGATTAGATGACTAGCAGTGCTTTAACTGTGTCAATCGTTTATGGTTTATTTTAGAGATATTTGTTTTTCTTTAAATAAACCAAAAACGATTGACAGAGTTAAAACATTGCTAGTTATCTCATACCTACCCATCTCCTAATCACCATTCATGCTACCATCCAATATTTTTTAAGCAACCATAAAAAATACGTAATTACAAAATTTATTTTGGTTAAACAGTTATTCATGACATAGTCCAAGATTCCAGGGCCCCCAGACGTAACTTATTTTCTCAAAGATGAAATGTATGGAATAGAGTAGTATTCCTATGTACATTGAACGCGGCATACCTGCTAAGTTGGGTAGACGGCCAATTTACAGGTACCAGGTGCGAAAGGTAAGCAAAAATTACTTCACTTAAATTCTGAAAGCTAATTTTTATGTATGGCTTATATAATATTAGTACAAAATAATATTCAACACTCCCAGACACTTCCGGTCGGCCTTAACTTCCGACAGACGCTTTAAAGTTCACACAAAAATACATTAACTTTACTTATTTTCTGATGCTTGATTTTTATATATGTTACTTAGGGGACTATTTCAAACCTATATGTACACAGCCACACAAATGCTAAGGGCCAAACATCCCCCCAGACACAAAAAAATATTCTGCTATGAGTATGAGCGCGGGGGACTTTACACGTGTTTCAGATTATTATTTTATTATTTTGTACTAATATTCTATAAGCCATACATAAAAATCAGCTTTCAGAATTTAAGTGAAGTAAGTCCAATTTTTGCTTACCTTTCGCACCTGGTACCTGTAAATTGGCCGTCTACCCAACTTAGCAGGTATGCGTGCGTTCAATGTACATAGGAATACTACTCTATTCTACACATTTTATCTTTGAGAAAATAAGTTACGTCTGGGGGCCCTGGGATCTTGCTCTATTAGATTTGTTTCATTTACAGTGTATATTCATATTTCTTAATAAATTTTATTACTTTCATTATTATTTACTACCTAATTATATACTTGACAGGAAAATTAACCGAATTTTAATGTTGCCTAGCAACGCTTATTTACTTTTCAAGCACAAGTGCGTGAAAAGTACTTTTCACACTGTAATGAGTGCGTGAAAAGTACTTTTCACGCACGGTTGTAGAGAAAAGGTATTTATCTGCTATTCATATGTTATGCCTGTGTAAAACATGAATTATCAAATTTATTAAGCCGAGTTGGATACTTTGTAAACGTGATCGTACCAGTTAAGTTAATGATAATTGATGAGCGTTGAGGATGGCCAACATCTGTGAGAACCGCCGATAGTATCGAAAAAGTTCACCCAATGGTACTGGATGACCGTCGAATTAAAGTTAGAGAAATAGCTGTGGCACATCGAATGAACGCGTTTATTATACATGTATTACATTAAGAATTGAGCATAAGAAAGGTGACTGGGCGTTAGGTGCTGCAATTATTCAATTTGGACAAAAAATGCAGTCGAAAGACAAACAAGCTGGATTTTTTGCAAAGAGTTACTTTTGATGATACTTAGATCCACCACTATATTTTTGGGGCGAAGGAACAATCAAAACATTGGTGAACTTGCTCTGAATAAGCTTATTTTGCAGAGCAAGACACCAACTACTTTTTGAATGGTTTAAAGATGTTGTAGCATCAATGAAACATGTGTATTGATTTAAAAGAAGTCTACGTTGAAAAATAAAACTGAATATGATCGAAAAATGAAAAATACATGTCTCTATGTTAGGCTAACAACTTACCTTTTTCTGCTGATGTATAAAAATCTTATTAGTACCACGCGTGTGATGACGATGATGCAGAAATTTTTCCCTTAACGTCCGGCGTCTAGAGCCAAATGGTTAGCTTAGGGTCTGCAGGGCCCAGGTGGTAGTGAAGCACTTGTTCTCTCACCTCTGCGGACGTGGAAAACTGGACATAGTAGCCTTGATTTGCGCCAGGCCATCCATTTCACTTCGCGACCTGAGAAATCATTTTACATAATTGTAATAAATATTTCATTAATTTAATAAGGTTTCATACAGAAAGTAGAGAATTGTACATCAAGAGTGATGAGGACGTATGTATAAAATTATCTACAATGACGGGGTTTTCTGCTCCGAATAGGGATGGCAAAAGTAGTAGCATACATCGATATATTGTATCATTCGATTTATTTTGAAGCTATATCGATATATCGAGTATTCTATACATATCGTTGATGTACAAAAAAATCACAAGAAATAAATAGAAACACAAGTAAAAGGTTTGTTTATTATTGTACAAATTAAGTAGGCATGGTGCATATGTAATGTTTAAATACAAATTTTACTTTAAGTGAAGTCAGCTGAAACTGACTGCAAAAATAATAATTTGTTTAATCTTTTACCACTCAGTCGATACGAATTTCGTAACGATATATCACACTTGCATTATATCGATAAATTACTCGATATATCGTTTAAATATTTATCGAATATTTATATTCGATATATTTTGTAATATATCGATATATCATTGCCATCCCTAGGTCCAAATTTTGTGCAAATCATTTGAGAAATGGTTATAATTTTCTTAGGTAAATATTTTAATTTGTTTTATTACTTATACAATACATAATATTATATTATATAATGTACAAAGCAAATTGGTAACCCAGCCGTGATGATATATTTATTTTGAAACAATAAAATAAATGCCTTTGGCTATTGCTACTAATAACATTTGAAATTTATTTTAAAATTATTAAAAAACCAAAACAATAAAACGTATAAAAACAATTTTGTATGAAACTTTTAATTCTGAACAACTTTGCTCAATACAGTTTTTGCCTCTCTGGTGCAATCTCCACGTCAGCAATGAGTGCTTGTGAGGTGACGCCTGCACAGTACGAATGTCATCATTAATTACCGATATCTGTATACAATGTACAAAGCAGATTGGCACACCAAATAATGGATAACATACTGTGAGGCCGAAATGCTTAGGCTATTGCTACTAATTTTTATCGTAAAATGAACAGGAGACCAGGAAATTACACAAAATTAATTTATGTTAAATCCTTATGTTCACCCCTAATCGCCACCATCCGGTATATATTCCGGAACACAAAATCCAGAAATATTCCAAGATCTTTTTAAGATCTGGATCAATACCTTATAACAACTAGATCAATATTAAATCGATTGATATTTGAGCAAATTCATGAAAATACACAATTTCTCATTAATATTAAACATGATATTAATTTAAAACTAGAGCATTCATCGAAAATAATTTTAAAAAATCAAATAATTATATTGATTGAATACATATAAACATAAAAGAAAAATTTGCTAAACATACAGTTTATTAAAAATCCAAATAAAAATTTTGCTTTTAATACTCACCATTCAAAACAAAATTCTGCAAACATGCACTCACTAAACCAGTTCGACCAAAACCACATGTTTTAATAAAATTTTCTGCTTGAAATATATCGAATTCAGGTTCCGCAGGGCTTCAAAAACTATATCACTATAATAATAAAGACATAACAACTACTATTATCATAATCCTGGTACTGTTTTATCAATTTTTTGTATTTTGGAGCATGTATCAGCGACATTGTTTATAGCCATATTACGTTATTATTTCCCAGACTTCAATGCTTTGAGGAAGAAGGCTGGGATTGGTCGAAACAGGTAACGTTGGAGTCACGTGGTTGAACAACAAATTCGTTTGAAATATAAAATGTATTTATTTTAGCAGAAGCAAAATGAATTTATAATTTCTTTAATTTTTTTGTAATGTGCAAAGTAAAATTTGAATTTGGTGTATGCTTATGTAATAATAAGCTATTTTACAATATCTGTAATTTAGTTAAAGGCAAGAAATTCAATAAAATACCGGTCAAAAGATTTTGTTCGATTACTAGTTTTTCAAGACTAGTTTAGTAGTTGGAAAACTCGAAAACTATTTTGAATCCGGTTGTAAAGTATACTAAATTAATCGGTTTAAAGTTTTAAAGTACTGTCTAATAAAATAAAATAAAGGATAATTTTAAAAATATTTTCGATATTATTCGGTAATACAAAAATTTGTAAAGTATTAATGTAATATATAATTCGAGGGCAAGGTGAAAAGTTGTTGTATAATGAAGTTTTTATTTTCTACAATTACCATGAAGATGTCTTGCGTGATTATTTCAAATAAAATAGGGGATTCCACCATTTTTTTTATAATTTCATCTGAGCGTATAAGTAAAAGTAAGACTCGGTGAAAATCCGGTGAAAAAATTCCTATTAAAAGCGAGTTATAGTCCTCCGAAATTTGAAAATGTAGATGTGAGGTTATGTATATAAGTTTTTCTACAGTCTATATACAAAGTACCCATTTGCGCCCTCTTTTGTCTACGCAAAATGTCACTTTGCCGCTCTCGATCGACAAAGTAGAAAAACGCTCGCTCTTCAAATTTCTAACTATACAATGTTGAGAAATGTTACTTGGCTACATTCTTAATGGAAACGTTTAGTTAGGAATTAATGACACTGTAGTTACACATTACCCACTTAACAAGTCAATCTGACATATAACTTATCTGTCGGTATGTTACATAACCAAACAAAATGCCGCACTGCTGTGAAAATAAAATGGGGCATTCATTTACAAAAACGAAAGTATAAAATGCTTTGATTAGATTGAAGCAATAGCTCAAGAAGAATGGAAAATACCGATAAGTAAAAATAAATAAAAAGTAGAAAAAATCTTGTGTGTGTTTCGAGCGCAAATGGACATTGTCGATTTCGAGAGAATGCCTCGCTCCTGCGTCGCGCGGCAATAACCTCTCAATCGACAATGTCCCATTTTGCGATCTTAATACACAAATAGCTATTTTATATCAAACTATTTTCTTCGTGGACCTAAATGTTCTTGAAATATATGCTATTTCTAAATTATATTAATAAAAAATAAATGAATATTATTATACTGTACAAATCGACATGATTTATAATTGGAAATGTATTTAAATGATCAAGTTTGATGCAAAATATTTATATTCAAATAAAAACTGTTTAAGAATTGCACTACTGGACTGATAGCCACGCCTCCGCTATTTGAATTTCTCTACTTCCACTGGTAGTAGGCTCCGCCCCTAACTCGGTATTTGTTATATATTTATACGTGGTTTTTGAGTCGCCAATCAAAATAATATATATGGATTTCATATGTGAGGGGCTGCTAAAACAAAAACCCCCTTATTTCCAAAGTATTTTAATTATATCATTTTATTTCTTTATTAATATTCATTATTCACCATATACTTACACTATTTTCGTACTAATTTCTCTTAATTCAATTGAGCTGTAATCCCCTATTGAAAAAACAAATAAAAAACGCAGAAAGAGGAGGTTTTGGGCACATCCAACATTGCGTTACTTATTACGGATTATTATACATACCTCAAATTTTCAATAAGGCTTCACTAGGGTTCATTGTTAACAACGAGTTTTATGTAGGCGGATGTTAGCAGCGATGGGTCCGGTTGTATTCTGAAATTTGAAGTATATACTTAATAGGCAGAAATTTATCTTATGTAGATATCCAAGATAATTTGATCTCCGGGAACCATAAGAGACACAAATTAGTAAAAAGTTATCTCGTTAGAATAAGATGGCCATTTCAGTAATGTATTGTGTATCCGGAAATAAATCAAAGATTACTAGATATTGGTGAAAATGTAAAATTTGCAAATTTTTATTTTATTTTCTATTATGATGCTCCTATAAAAATTACAGCTTCGCACCGTAATTCGAAGCCCAATAGTGATAAAAAAAATCGAGCATTAAGTACAATCTGCAAGAATATAAAATTGCTCTTTACAAAAATAATAAAATTGCAAACCTTATATTCTTGAAAAAACGGTAAATAATCGGACACGCAGTCCAGTGAAAATTATTTATTTCCTAGCCTACGTTTCGACTATAACTACAGTCTTCGTCAGGACTCATTATGGTCAGTACTGTAGGTACTTTCATTTTTTTCCCGAAGTATGATTACACCCTATATAAAATACTTTTTTATACTTACAGAAATGGTCACTTATAAAAGGTAACATAGGGAACCCCCATACGACCCATTGGAGATAACAAGGTGTAATAATTGAATATATTTGTATATGGTTGTAATTTTCATGTTTTAATTACTCCATGTATACTTTTTAGAGCCCTGAAGACTGTAGTTACAGTAGGCCAGGAAATAAATAATTTTTACTAGACTGCGTGACCGATTATTTTCCGTTTTTCAATACCGCTATCAGTCGATCATCGTATTCAACCCTTTATATTTTTACCTACAATTATAGACCCATGACTCATGCATTATTTTCTAAACAAACACTAAAATGGTTCTAACGTTAGTTTAATTTAACCAACTTCGTATTTTTAGTTCCGTATAAATTACGAAGAATGAACAATGAAGTGTTTATCATAACTTCGGGTACAAATTTTAAGGGCATATATTAGCTTTGTTCGTTTCGCTACCTTGCGTCTGCGGTTTACTGTCGCGCCCATATACTTGGTATAGAGGCGGCAGTAAACCGTAGACGCAAAGTAGCGAACGAACAGACCTATTAGTACTGACTAAGTAAAAATGGCTTGATCCACATGGGTCCGATCTTCAATAGTTTCCGAGATATAAGGCAGTGAAAAATGAGTTTTTACGGGGTTTACCTCTGCTATCTAAAATACTATGAGTTACGACTTTGATTAAATGAGATTTTTGGTTTGCCTTTGAGAGATCATCATAGATGAAGTTTTGTTTATTTAAAAAAAAAATTAACTCAGTAAAAGGTGACGACCTTGACCAGTATTTAATTTTCAAGTAATTTTTTAACTATTAGAAATTGAGAAAAATGTTTCATATACATTTTTTTGTATTTCTATATAGTCTATTTACTGGCATAGACAAAATTTTGTTCGATCACTATCTTATCTTTGCCAATTTTTCTTCGATTTTAATATGAAATGGCCTCTCTCTTGGACACAGTTGACCAGACCTATGTTCATTAATGATTAATCATTTTTTTTACTCATTTTGGTCAGTGTTAGACACCATTAAAGTTTGTACCCGAAATTGTGCATTATATCAACAGTACACATTTTATTTAAATTGTACCTAATTCATTTCAAGTAGGTATATTTTTATTTCACATAAATGTATGTAAGTACAAGTAATCATAGTTTACATTTATCATAAATATTTATATTCGATGTTATTTGCATGAATATTTAATAAAATTTTAGGTTTTCTTGTCATATTCTCACATTCTACAAAAAGCCTGGCACATTTATATTAATATTAATTAATAACACATTATTTACAAAACATTGACATTTGTCTAATTTATCTTACTTATCTGCTATATACAAATATCGCTTCATAATATTTACAAAAATAATTCGTTTTTAAAGCTCGATTATAACATTAATTCTTATCTTAAATTTTATTTCTGTACAATACTATTCTATGAAGAGTTATGCCTTCCCCATAAGTAAAACTTAATGATGAAATCCTGGATTTCATCTATGAATTGACATCTTAAAATGAGTGACGACATAGTTTCACACAAAAATTAAGTGACTTCACATTCAGGAGATCAAAGGATAACACATATTCGGATGGATTTTTGTGGTCCTAGGGTTGCAACGACGATATATTTCACATGTAGGGAAAATTCATTTAATTGGGCCAATATTATATACAGCGTTAGTGATAAAACATTTATTTTTTTAAGTGAACTAATGATTTTAGAAATAATTAAATACATGAACTTATGAAGGAGGAAATGTAGAATAATTCTTTGGGTGATAATTTGTCAGTGACAAAGCGAAAGGAATTAAACATAATAAAAATTACCTAAATTTTTATTCCTTGAAATACTGAATAATAGGTCTGTTCGTTTCGCTACTTTGCGTCTACGGTTTACAGCTGTCTCCATACAAAGTATATAGGCGCGGCAGTAAACCGTAGATGCAAGGTAACGAAACAAACAAACCTAATATCACAGAAAATAATTCCTTAAGTTTTAAAGTAATTTTTTTGACTTCAGTGTTAATCAGGCTTCCAGCACACATTTGTAGTTCAAATTTGACATAAGTTTCAGTGAAGATGTCATTCTTTTATTCATTGTGTAGTGGCATCAATATATCAACTTCATCGTTTTGTTATGCATATAAAAGTACAAAAAATAGGTATTTTTTATTATTTCAGTTAGTTTTTATATTCGAAATTCATAATGTAGTAGGTAAGTAATTTATAAAAATGAGATTTGGTTAGGCCTATTGCTACAAATGTGACGTAGATATTGGCTTATCGACATTTTCTTCTACCGATACGGTACGTGCTCTCTCTTAAGGCTGAACTGTATCTATCTCTAACCATCAACCGTTTTGCAAGTGTAAGGGGGGAAGCAAGAAGTAGGCGGGACCGGTTGGGCCGTAAACATCGCCTCACTCTAGATGTTCAACAAAAGAAAATTGAAGATATTTTGTGCACCGTTTCTATGAATTAGGGGGAATATTACGCTTTGAACTTTGTACTTTACAGAGTTTGCTGTCAATAATACATACTCAAACATACGAGTATATGATCACAGAGGTGACTAATGAATAATTTTTCCACAACGTGCAAATGAATACTATATACTTTAATTAATTTATTTTTATACCAAATCGCCTATTTTATAACGGAATTGAATTACCGATCCACGGTACCATAACCGAATTATCGATAACATATCGATACATAAAAAATGTAATATGCCGTGATGATATATTTTTTTATATTTATTTATTGAATGTAATTTTTTATTTCAAAATAAAGATATGAATACTATTTTAGATCTGTGTTCATTTAATTTTATTATCGATACGTATCGATATATATATATATATATATATATATATATATATATATATATATATATATATATATATATATATATATATATATATAATAAAAGTTGTAGAGAATAAAATTCTGCATCTGAATTTGCGTGCCTTGTTACCTCAGAAATTAGGTATGAAAATGATGTAAATCACCCCCGAAAGTAGCGATAGCCATGGAATGGAAACAAAAATTAACAAATGTTAACGGTTTATCTGTTGCACTGCGTTAGTTTATTTTCATTATTACTTGTAATTACTGTTAAAGTAAACAATAGTACATAAATTAACTTAAATCAGAACATGTTTATTCACGATATTGATTGATCCCGTATAAGTTCACATATTTAATTTTTTGCTAAACACATACATATGAGTATGTAGGTACATATGTTCACCAGAAAAACTTATTGCTCGTTTTATTCAAAACACTGCACTGTATAGGCTCACAAGCATATATCAAATACTTTAGGTGGCATAATGTTCTATATACAGTTTCATCATTATATTGACAGTATGGTCAGCAAAATAGTTAAAATCGAAATACTGTAAGTTAGGAAGAATATATTTTTCTGTGGCCCAATTGAAATGAATTTATTTACAACAAGATAAGTATGTTTCTATAATATAAATGAACCCTTCTTCTCTCAATTTATTAAATTACTTGTGCACACATACACTTGGAATTGAATTTACTCATTACTGGTTACTTTACTCAATTGATTTTACTTGAATCTCAAGCAGTAAGTACCTTTAGTATTCCACAATCCAATTTAAATGCAAGAGACAATCATTGTTTACCATTCAAACGCGTTTCGTCAATTATTGTAGAAATATTTGCAACATATTAATTTTGCAATAGAAATATTTTTTTTATGTTAGAAATTATTTTAAGAATTATTTTATAAAAGCTTAATATTAGCTAGACTAATATGAATTATTCAATTTAATACATACATATTCAAAGCGCAGTAAAATGAAATAGAATATTCTGAAGTAACCAACAGATACAGGGAACGAGAAAGATGGGATTAAGGTGAAATGATACCCCAGCGCGCGAAATTCAAACTTAGTAAAATGGTTTTTCATTTTTTATTTAAAATTGTGTAATATAATATGATTTTTTTCTATACACAAATAAAGAAGGAACAATTTGTCATGAAAATAAAATAGTTTCAATAATATTTGTATTTATTTATTAACCCAAAATAATATTTTAAATATTATTTTTAAAATATCTCCAGTTCAAAACGTATTTTTTTGATTAAATTTGCACTAAACATTTATAACAGGATAAGGAATAAAATATGTGAAAATTAAGAAAAACGACCTTCGGGAACAATTTTAAAAATCCGAAAAACCAACTTTTTTCACACATTTTAATGCTTTTCTTCTATACTAAACCTACAATTTTGTTCATACTTTAATATGTTTTGAAGAATATTGTTATACATAACATATAAAAAAAAATCGAAAATTAAACTTCGAGAACATATTTAAAAAAAATAAAATGTTTAATTTTATTTTTTTTCTTGTGTGTGAAGTGTTATTTCTAAAAATAAATTACTGTTACGTACTGTACACATTTCTACATTTTTCAGGTAAGTATTTTAAATATTGATCGTTTAATACAGAAGATATTTGTAATTAAATCAAAATCGGTAAGTATTTTCATGAAGTATAAGTCAGTGGCGCTATGAGTAGACCTAGCGGTGGATAGATAAACTATAAGGCAATCGGTGACTCCGTGGAAAATTGAAAAATTGAAGTGAATAACAACTACATACGTTTAATTTAGCTTTATATATTAAATTTATACGCCGATATTTTACTTAAAAATACGAAGTAATTTTTTAAAAAAAATTCAAAGAAATTGGTATTGTTATTGTTCCTACAAATACAAAAAAATTATAGTTCCCAATATCATTTTCATTAAAATATAAATTTTTATTAATTATTGTAGGTATAGGCTTGTTTATGCTTACTTCCTACTTCGTGACGTTACAGCGAGAGGCGAATGACAATATTCTGGTATTCTGTAGGAACGGGAGCGCCGAGCGCTTGTATATTGCAAAAAAAAAAAATCGGACGTTGGGAAAGTAAAAATATCCTTTTGGAAAATACCTTATTCGATTACGAATTTTGTGTTCTATCTATTCGTGGATAAAATGCAAATTTAAATAATAAAGTTGTTTTGTAAATATAGCAATAGTGACGACTTGTGGGTCGGAGAACAGGGTAGGCGACAAAATAAGCAATAAAACAGATTGAAGGGAAAAATGTATACAAGCACATTTATGTTTAATTTAAAATAAGATATTAAGTAATTCTTTCTCTATTGATAATAATAATGAAAGTGTTGATCATCTTTCTCATAGCAATGAATTTCTGAGGTAACAGGTTAGCAAGTAAAGTTATATCACAGATTCAAAACACTATGTAGTATGTAGTGTTTTGAATCTGTGGCTTCATGTACGGGTTACGGGTATGGCGGGGTACAACCAGTACAGCGCACGGCAAGAGCCAAGCTAAACTAGCGAGCGATAAGCTACCTGGCCTGGCTGTCACGTAACTAGAACCAGTGGGTAGGAACTGTGAACTGTGCGTGTGCACTGTGCACTGTGTTACGGACAAGGGATGAGCGGCCAGGCGGGCGACTGTATGGGCGATGGACGAAGTTTTGTCCTTGCCTCTATTTTGTATGATTGTAACAAAATAAATAAAATAGAAATTTTATATACTGCTTTTTTACCTCTCGCTAAGAGAGGTATTGTATTCATGCTAAAAATCGCATATCCAGATTTTAATGAATTAGCACGTTTTAAGGTCCCTAGAATCCGATTATAACATTTTTACGATGATGTCCGTATGTGTGTGTGGATGTTTGTGTGTGTGTGGATGTTGGATTCACTATATCTCAAATACTATAAGACTTAAGACATTTTTAACTACGGATTCCTCAATCTAACAATAATGGGAAGTATCGAGTCAGTTTTGGTAACAATTGGACAACCGGAAGTAGTAGTTACAAGAAAAAATCATCTAAATATTATTTATCGAAAATTTATGTAAATACTTATATTAAAGAACGTTAAATTCTTTATTCGATAAATATAAATTCATTATTATATCTTCTATAGATTTAGAGATAAAGAAAGGCATATAAAATAATTTGATGTAAAAAATCTCAGATCAAACTACTACAAGGCAAGAAATTCAAATGTTTGTAATTGACACATAAATGTCACTGTCAAAAATATTTGTATGCCTCTGTCAAAAATATTTGTACATTATTATGAAGATTATGAAAATAAAAAAAAGTCAACAACGCAAAAGAATATACGTAAAAAAGAATTTAAAAGGAATTTGCGAAAAAATGACGAATATAAAGAAAAAGAAAAGGAAAGTAGAAAAAGAAAATTTCAGGATATTGAATATAAAGAAAATGTATGTATTGTACATAATTTATTTTAAAATATCCCATAGATTTTGCAAATATATGTGAGAATTATTTTGTAGTGAGACATGAATATATGTATTTGTATTTAAAAATATTTTTCGCTTTATGCGTACAACCAGGTAAAATATCTGGCGAGAGGTTATGTGTTGGCTACATCAGATTTTTATTATTGAATTTTGGTTTTTACATACATATAATGTTTCTTGACAAAAAAATAAATACCCGTATTTTTTTCAATCGTTTAATTATTTGTAGTTTATGAGAAAACAATTATAATTAAAAATTTGGGGAAGGGATACGTGACGGCGCCATGGTAGGATCGTGAGGACAGCTAGACTGGGAGGAAAATAGATAGTTATTAAAGTAAATCTAATTATTTAATTAGATTTACTTTAATAAGGAGCTGGTATATATACAGAATATATTTCAGATTATAGGATTATACCCATTCAATTCTCTTTATCAAACTATGAACTTACATAACATTCTGTAGGTATATTGTCACGGGGAATGTCTGGATTTTTTTCTTTCGTTGTTTTGATAAATTAATATGTCTGATTTGTAAATATAGTATTACGTCATCCGTCAATTTTAAACGTTTTCTAACGAGGATATTGTAATATTAAAATATCATCGATGTATTGCATTTGTCTGTTTTTTTCGCATCTCACCATCGCGTGGAAATTTGAAAACAATAGCAAATTTGGCCATACTTTTGCATATTAGCACTCAGCATTATAAACCATTTTTACAATTCTCTTCAATTTTTTAATCAATTAATAACAATCAACAAAAATCAAGAAAAGGCTAGTACGAGAACGTACAGAAAACTAAGATAAAACGAAAAACGAAAGAAACAAAAACAAACAATAATTGTGCTCGATAATAGAGACAAACCCTAAAATAACGGTAGAAGAGTTTATGTATCTATATGGAATAGAATTATTTATTTTATAATAAATATAATAAAAATTGCAAGAATATATAGCACACAAACGAAACCATTCGATCACGATAGTGCAACTAGGGATGCGCACGATACATCGATGATTAAGAAAAATCGATATTTGGCTTTCTTTACTTACATGTGTCGTCACAGTTTAATTGATGTCTACGTCTACCCTACTTTGGCGAAAATACTTCCACGATAACTAAGCGTGTAAATAAATGAAGTAAAAGGGAAATGGTTATCAAAATATTTATTTCTGGGATTCAATGTGTTTTAAATTCAGTGGTTACATTTAATTTTTAATAAAATATAGATTTTTGTGTAGTATAGGTACCTACATTGTTGTTCTTTTACTAATCGTAAAATATGAGAGCATATTATAGTTTATATTATTTTCAAGAGTGAAAAGTCGGAAATCAGTGCATATAATTTGTAAATATCTATGTTTAAAATATATATTTGATCCGACATTTATACAACATCGATTTTTGTTTAAGTACAACTTGAATTTTATCTCACAGCGCAAAGTTACCCTACCGCTGTGACATCAGAAAGAAAGGGGATAACCGTACATTCTTGTCCTATGACCACGATTTGAGCGGCGGTGACGGGTGACGGGTGAGGATCGGTCAGGCGGGCGGTTGTAGGTGCAGACGTGTATTGCGCTGTTGTTTGATTGTATGCTTTTCTATTCCAAATACGCGCTTTTGGGGGTTGATAAAGCATATTTTCTCTTGTAGCTTGTACCATTTTATAAACTAGGTTTCTAAAGTTAATATTTATTATTGTAACGGGAAGCGGTCGCCGGCACCAGCGCTAAGCTGGAGTCTAAGTTTAGCGATGACATAATCGCGCGAGCGACCTAACTGCGTAAACAAACGTCTCCCAACCTGTTTAACTATCTCGGTGATGTAGTCTATTGTATTCGATGTTTTAATCTCGTGGAATATTCGAGTATATTCGAGAACAACGTCACCGGAGTAAATAAACCCCGTCAGAAAAGGCATTCGACAGTCTGATATAAACAAATAGTCGACGAGTGGTGAACATAAGTGAAATAAATATTGTTCAAATAAATAATCAGTGTTTAAGCATTTAATAGTATTCTTAGTCTTAAATTAGTATTTAATATTTGTTTAACCATAGTAATCGTCATTGTTATTATCTTTTAATATTTATTTATTTATTGTTTTAATAAACATTTATTTTAATTATAATAATAGGGCTGTTGCAAGAATTTTTATATGCCTTCTAATTATTAAATTTATAAAGATATTCTTTGAATGGCCTCAAATTTGAAATTATCACTAAATAATTAATTTTTGAAATATGTATAATATTTTGAAAGAGTTGCCCGATCTGAAACGGAATATGACTTCAAAGTACATACATCGCCTACTTTTATTTATTTAAAAACGTAGGCGATGAACAAACTGTTTTCCTATTGGCTGTGAATGACGTAATGTACGTGCTATGACGTGAGGGGTTGTTTTTATGGCTATTTTTGGCACCAATCTATTTATTTAATTATTTACGAAAATAACAAAATATTAAAATAAAAAATTTTACCAAGAAAAATATTGCATAAACTTTAATTTAAAATACTTTTTGAAAAATGTGAAACAGGCTCATTCTTTGATTTTTACACTTCACTCAAATATATAAAACGTTACATTTTTATAAAGTAAAAATCTGGTGTGGCCAACACAATACCTCCCGCCATTTACAGCCCGAGTAAGAAAAAAGATTAATTAAGTTAATCCTTATTTTTAGATTAGCGAATTTTACTCTAATTTTGACAGTTTTTTTCTTAAAATATAGTCTATTTTAATCCAAGTAACTACCCTTTTTTAAACCCCTCTCCAGGATTAAATCCCAATTACACAGTAGGTTCACATTCACACACATCCATACCTTAGTGGGATTCGTACCCAGAGCCCCGAGCGCACTCATGACTTATGAGGCGTTGCTCTAAACATTAAGCCACCGGAGATATAATAAAATGAAGATTAAATTTTAAATACCGGGATAGAATAGATTTCACTAATTCAAAAATGAGGATTAGCTTAAACATTTTTGTGTATCGTTAATTTTTATTAATCTCAATACATACCTACATACATATATATATATATATATATATATATATATATATATATATATATATATATATATATATATATATACAGGGTGGTGGCGGTAAGGGGTGAACATAGGGATTTAACATGGGATTTTAGTTTTTTGCAATTTCCTGCTCTCCTGTTCATTTTACGGAAATAACTGTAGAGTACAAAATTGTTCAGAATTAAAAATTGCATACAAAAATGTATTTAGATTTATTATTATGGTTTTGGTTTCTTCACAATTTTAAAAAGAAATTTCAAAATTTCTGTTAATTTGTAGCAATAGCCATGACTTATAACTCAAATGTTTAAACATAATGTCATTTAATTTCTGTCAAATTTTCGAAATTTTCTCTAATAAAAAGTTAATTTAATAATGAATGTTTATTCGAATAAGGAACGAGTTTTCATTATAAAAAAATATTATGGTGGAAATAGTTTTAAAAGAATACGTGATTTGTTTTCCACAAAGTACGAAAATACACCAATTCCTATTATAGCAACAATTTCTAAACTTGTTAAAAACGTTGAGAACACAGCTAGTGTAGCTGTGAACAAAGTTAATGAAGGAAATAATAATAGAATACGTTATAACGAAGTGAATGAAGAAATGGTATTGGCTATGATAAATCAAAATTCTACGTAGTTGATACATTTGGAATTGGTTTATTATTAAATGGTATACCTAATAAAAAATGCGTATTAAAATTAAAAGTTGTTTGTTTTTATTTAATTTTTAAGTTAGATTAACGCATGGTTGACGTTTATAAATAATTTTTGACAACCAGAAGAAAATAAATTACATGGCTATTGCTACAAAATAACAAATTTTGAAATTTCTTTTTAAAATTGTGAAGAAACCAAAAACATAATAATAAATGTAAATACATTTTTGTATGCAATTTTTAATTCCGAACAATTTTGTACTCTGCAGTTTTTGCCGTAAAAAAAACAGGAGAGCAGGAAATTGCAAAAAACTAAAATCCCATGTTAAATCCCTATGTTCACCCCTAACCGCCACCACCCTGTATATATATATATATATATATATATATATATATATACATATATATATATATATATATATATATATATATATATATATATATATATATATATATATATATTTACTTATGCTGGAAACTGTATTGAATTCCTTTTCTATTTTTCTATTTACTTTTTCTTTTTAAAACGTTACTAATATTATTTTGAAATGATTAGTTCTTTGATAGTGACATTTATCTGTCAGTTACATACATTTGAATAACTGCGTTTTGTTTGTTTAAAGCGTATGCTCTGGATTTAAATTATAGATAATTTTTTTTAATTTATCCATAAAATATATAGAAAAAGTATTGATGCAAATCTATAGAACATTTAATAATCTTTAATTTTTATAATAAAATTAATCTCGAAAAAATAACATTTCAAGGTATTTTTCGAAGTAAAACTATTTTGAGCTTCTAGTAAAATGCCATTTCCGCTTATTCGATTTTCACCAAAATCTAATGGGCTCTTTCCATTACAGGAAAAGTTCAAAATACAAGGTTTCAAAATTTTCTGAATAATAGTATTTGAGTTAAGAGTGGAGGATCCACACACACATACACATACAGACATCATCGTGAAAATGTTAAAATTGGATTCTAGGGACCTTAAAACGTACTCATTTACCAAAATCTCGATATGCGATTTTTAGCACGATCCCTATACCTCCCTTACCAAGGGCAGCGGGAGGTAAAAAGACAAAACATATTTTTCATCTTGATATTACAAGTTACAAGATAGGCGTCGCCAATTATATAGAAATCATTGTACATTAAACATTAAACTAGGCTTTAAAAATTTGGGTATTTCCACTCTACCATCTTGTAAACTCACTATATGACATACATCCAAATTAAATTTCATTTAAAATGGAAATTGCCAGTATGCCACTGTTATAATATTAGATCTGCAACCTCATTGCGCAAAACCTGCTTACAGGCTACAAAAGTCCATGAAATGTACATTGAATTTAGATTTGTATAATAAACTACCCGAAAAAGTAATAAATATGAATAAAAGAATAAAAAACTTCAAAAGTATTATTAAAAACTTTCTTATAAAATATGCGTTTTACAATATCGAAGAATAGTGGATCATGCTGAACTGAAAAAAAATATTATGTAGGTAATACGAATATAATATTAAATTTTTTTTTAAATTGTTTTTTATTTTCCAGTCTATCATTACGCTTCCCAAAAAACGTTATTCTTGGAATATATTATTAATATTTCAACTCGTACAAATAAACCATCTTTATACGTTCGTTAATAAATTTGAAAATATTGCCACACATATTTTTACTTTTAGGTTTGTGATTTGGAACAAAGTATGACTATTATCGAATAGATGGAGCCTAGTAAATGTACAAAAATTTCTACTTTATCGACTCAGCCATAGTTATTCATCTCAGTGACTACTAGCGCTCGCCTCGGCGTAGAAACAAATTAATCGGGGGTATCATTTCACCTTAACATGGAATTTTAAATAAGTTCGAATACTGGCTCTCCTGCAACTTCCAGAGCAAAAGCTACAATAATAAAAAATTATTTAGAATTAAATTTTACGAAAAAGTTTTTAGTATCTATATTAAGGTGTGTAAGTTCTTAAAATAAATTAAATAAATACAGGTGTTTATTTTAAATGGGCCACCATTGCTATCTCGACAACTATAAGAGTTACAAAGACGATTAAATGAGCAAACAATTTCTATTTCACAAAACATATTTAAAGAAAAGAAAAATTATTTTTTTCTACAAACTCTATTAAAAATTGAATTTTTAACACGGCATCCTTCAATTAAAAATGCGATATTTTAATTCTAGTGTTAAAAGTAAATTACCTTGGTAATGACGAATGGAACAACAAATCGACATGTTTGACATATGTCAATTTTTTTTTACAAATACAAATTTAAATGAAATAAATGTCTTTGTTGAAAAAATAGTGTATGATATACGTGTTAAAAGTGATTTTATTTTGTTCGAAGGTTTGGATCACTCCGCTTCGCGTCGTGTTCCAAACTTCCTTCTCACAAAATAAAATGTCACTTTTAACACATATCATAAATAACTATTTTTCTACAAACACTATTAAAAATTGAATTTTTAACACGGCATACTTCAATTAAAAATGCGATATTTTAATTCTAGTGTTAAAAGTAAATTACCTTGGTAATGACGAATGCAACAACAAATCGACATGTTTGACATATGTCATTTTTTTTTACAAATACAATTTTAAATGAAGTAAATGTGTTTGTAGAAAAAATAGTGTATGATATACGTGTTAAAAGTGATTTTATTTTGTTCGAAGTTTTGGATCACTCCGCTTCGCGTCGTGTGCCAAACTTTCTTCTCACAAAATAAAATGTCACTTTTAACACATATCATAAATAACTATTTTAGACCAGTGGTTCTCAAAATACGAGACCTAACTTTTAAAATTTTAAATAAATAAAATAAATAAATAAAATCATTACGGCTTATTACCCATTGCTGGGTGTGCCACTCTGCTTAAATTTTAAATTAGGTCATATATTTTTTATTTACTCATTCGTTAGAGAATTTAATTATGAATTCAGTGATACAATATTTTTATTCCCTTACATAATGATTTTTTTGAGAAAATGCGTGTAAAGTTTCATATTAATTTGATTAAAATATGGCTATAATAAGAGTGTCATGAATGGAAAAAACGAATACGAGTTAATTTTTTAACGTAGAATTAGATTGCCATAAAAGAAATACATAAATATTTTGTTTGACATTTATGATAACTTACAAGAACAAAACATTCACTTCTTTAGGGCACTCTAATTCTGTGTAATAAAAATAACATGTCATTTTTTCCATTCGTGGCACTCTTATTATGTTATTATAGCCATATTTTAATCAAATTCGTATAAAACTTTACATGTATTTTTCTCAAAAAAAAAAAAATCGTTATGTAAAGGAAAAATATGTTATCACTGAATTTTGAATTAAATTCTCTAACAAATGAGCAAATAAAAATATATGTTCTCATTTAAAATTAATAAGTTATGTTCCGTATTTTGAGAACCACTGGCCCAAAAAAAGTTTTCCTTTTATTTAAATTTGTCTTGTGAAATAGAAATTGTTTGCCCATTTAACCATCTTTGTAGCTCTTATAGTTCTCGAGATAGCAATGGCGCGGAGAGTGAACTACAGGGGTCACTTTTGTGCCATAAAAATTCGAAATAATTTTGGCACTGACGGGATCGATTCTGGGTCATCCAATTCGCGGCGAGACGAGACCCCATACTACGCATCGCGTAGATAATGATGTAATTTACATGGCATATGTTACAGGCACATCGCACATCTCTACATCACAGTCGAGTAATTTACCTACTACAGTAAAAATTTTGAAAGATGTCCGATGAAGGTCATCTACGAATTGTATTTGTTCTGTCAAATTCAGTAGTGTCGTTTACTGAGTTTTTATGAGGGTACATAAGATACTACTATTATTTTATTATTATAAAAATATATGTGACAGTAAAAGCATTCAAAATTCAAAACTAGGTCAACAGGTAAGTTTATTAGCAAATGTAAAATATGTGCAAAATAAGGTAGGTACAGCTACGAATCAAGGTAATATATCTGAATTAATAAATAAACTTACGTTACACCGAAAGTATTGTCAACAACGAGCATCATATTAAAATGGAATGATAAATATATGCCAATTTGTTAATTTGTCATGATACGAATGACCTTGATCGGACATATTTAAAAAAATTTACTGTAACTACTTTCATAAAAATGCCAGATATACTTGTACTCGTTACAATATCGTAACTTTACTACGCTTTGAAAATATGTATGTAAATTAATAAGACATAAGACCCTGGAAACTCCAAAATTATTAATGGACAAAAAAAGTTCAGCAGATCATTCTAATTATAAATAAAGAACTTAGAAGGAATACTTAAATATATGACCATCATTACATGCTTTTCGTTAATTATAATAGTTTTAAGAAGAGGAGAGTTTCGCAATGTGAAATTTGAATGTTTTCATAATTTATAGGGCGCGAGCAGACACGTGACTCGAGCGTCTTTGATGTGCATGGAATCATCTGATTTGTGTGCGCATGTCATTTTGACAACAACAATGTCACTTTGGCAAGACCAATGTTTTGACTTTGAACTGCTAAACAGTTATTATTATAGAACTTTCAGGCAGTAAAATACATTAAATTAAAAACAATAACTTCTCAACAATTCAAAATTTAAATAAGTCAAAACATTGGTCTTGTCAAAGTGACATTGTTCTTGTCAATATGACAAGCGCACACAAATCAGCTGATTCCAAGCACTTCAAGGTCGCTCGAGTCACGTGTTTAGAATGAGCTGATGTGTGTGCGCCTGTCATTTTAGCAAGAACAATGTCACTTTGACAGGACCAATATTTTGACTTATTTTAATTTTGAACTAGTAAAATATTACTATTTTTAAGGTTATGTGTTTTACTGCCCGAAATTTGTAAAATATTAACAATTTAACAGTTCAAAATCAAAATAAGTCAAAACATTAGCTTCGTTAAATTGACATTGTTCTTGTCAAAATGACACGCGTACACACATCAGCAGCTAATTCTAAACACGTCAAGGTTGCTCGAGTAACGTGTCTGCTCGCGCCCTATAATAAAAGTACGAGTATATCACATAAGTAGCCTAGTATAGTAAATAAAAGTTAAATTTATATTATCTTGTAATTAAAAATCCGGTTATGACATATCCGGCCCTGGATATTTCTCAAGATGGACACCAGATGACTTTACTTCACATTTCCGTGTTTGGAGTTTAAAAGTGAAAATGACACAAGGGTAAAACAAAAATGTTGAATTAAAGAATCGTGGAATGCACGTTTAATGATTTAAAATAAATTAAAATGTTGAATAAACTACACTGACACTTTGAATGACAATATGATATTTATGTCAAGCACTTTAATTAAATATTGTCTCTTTTTCTACGCCATATAAACATGGTATAACTTTTAATCGCTAACGCTTCTGGTTTTAAGAACATTCACCGCCCACAATTCACCGCGGAAAGTTCACCGTTGAACATTCACCGCAGACAATTCACCGCGGCAAATTTACCGCACGCAATAGGTATAAGAAAAAAAAACCAACAAGTAACAAGTTAATCAATAAAACCAGTGATACTATAATAGTGGTTTTCTTTGTAAAATTGGATGTTTTTGTAGAAAGAATGTCTTTTTCAAAAAATTTTAAATGTATTCTAAGTATTAAATTTTTAAAAATATCATTCTTTAAATAGCGTCAAATTTGAAAATATTACGAAATCCATTAGACATTATACAATTAATTTTTGAAATTTGGATAATATTTTGCAGAAGTCATCTGATCTGAAACACAATATGACGTCAAAGTACATACATCGCCAACTTTATTTAAAAACATAGGTGATGGCCAACTGTTTTTTTATTGGCTGTGAATGACGTAATGTCGTCACAGAAGTGGGAGGTTCTTTTTTATGACTATTTTTGGCGTCAATCTTTTAATTTAATTATTTACGAAAATAACAACAAATTTCTTTAATTGTGTCAGCTCTTACATGGTGAAACTTATTATTCATTTTAATTATTGAAAATACTTGGTTATTTATGTTTACCACTTTGTAATTTTTAAAATAATTTTCAAAAAATCAAAAAACAAAAATTATTTTAAAAAATCTGATGTGGCCAGCACATTACCTTCCGTCAGTTCTATGTATTTTGTGCAAATTTCAAACGGAAAGTTCCTTGCTAAATTAAATATTCTATTTCTTGTACATTACCTTCCGGCAGTTGCATGTATTTTATGCAAATTTCATACAGAAAATTATTATTATGTGACGTTTTCTATATACAGTGTAATGTATCTGCAGAAATAAAAGATTTATTATTATTATTTCTTGTACATTACCTTAAAGCAGTTGTATGTATTTTATACAAATTCTATACAGAAAGCAAAAGATCCTATACCTATTTCCAGTAAAATTCTTAGACAAACACACTATGTCAATTCCACTTGACACTGACATCTTTCAATCAAAATTTTCTTAATATAGTAGCTGTTTCCACAGCTATGGCTACTTTATGAAATTTAATTTCTTTATAATTTTTTAACTCTATATCCATTTAATATTAGGTATAAAATGCAATCAAATCGTATAGAAAATAAAATATTCTTTAATATTTATAATAACATTAAATGTGAAAAAATGATATTTAACATAGTTTTTTCAAGAAAAACTGTTAAAATCTTCAAATAAGGGTACTTCCGGTTGTCCAATTCTAACCAAAATCTAATCAGCTCTTCGCATGGATGTAACGAAGAGAAATACGAAAGAATTATAATTTTTAGAATTGTAGTATGGAAGTTATCGTAGACGAAAATTTTGTTACACACACACACACACACGGACACACATACATACATACATACACACACACACACATACAGACATCATCGTAAAAATAGTAAAATCGTATTCTAGGAACCCTAAAACGTGCTTAATCATCAAAAACTCACCACAGATTTTTTTGACCAAAGACAATACCTTCCTTACCTAAAGGTGACGGAAGGTAAAAACATTTATTGACATATTGACATTTCATTTTTATTTATTTCATATAATTTAGACACGTATGCTAATGTTGTAGCGAAACTAGTTATCAAATAAAATAATTGTGAAACTTAAAACCAAGTATTTTCAATAATTAAAATAAAATAACAACAAATTATTAATAAAATAAAAAAATTACTATGAAAAATATTGCACAAACTTTAATTTAAGATACTTTTTGAAAAATGTGAAACAGCCTCATTTAATAAAACAGTACACTGACGCTTCGCTCTGTGTTGGCTCCCATCGATGTTTGAGTAGAGAGCAGAGAGAGAACGTACTAGAAAGAGACAGGTAGTTACGCGGCTGCTGGCAAGAGTTTGAGCCCCCGCTACAATTTGAAGGCAAAGTTACTGCGCATCCAAGATGGTCGGTCATTGCTTGGCGGTCAAGCTATAATATAACATCCCTAACTTTTTAGGGAGGGCAAGAACTACATTAATCGTGGTTTTAACTGGGATGAAGGAGGGGTTGGAATTTATTGCTGCTCAAAAATTAGCTCTGTTGGACCCTGTAACTCTAGTAAATATTTTATTACACAATTGTTAATTATTTCAGGAAAAAAATACTTCCAAATAATAGCAAATAATTTTTCCCGCGGTGAATTGTGTGCGGTGAACTTTCCGCGGTAAATTGTGGGCGGTGAATTTCCACAGCGGTGAATGTTCCGCGGTGAATTGTAGAGGGGAATTTACCGGATCCCGCTAAATTCACACGCATACCTATTTCCTATAGCCTATTTATTTCGTTTTTTTCGCAGTGATACAGTAAAAATAAAAAATACGCATCTTATTTTTTCAAAAATTGCGAAACTCCTTTATTTGGAAAAGAAACGAGAAAAGAATTTATAATTTGCCGCAGAACTATCCTTAAGAAAAAGAATTTCATTTAAGTTAACGAGTTGCAATTTCATTCCAAGTTATGTGTGGTGCTGATAAGCTCTACAGAGGTGTGCGGAGACGACGAAGGGTCCCAGTTCCTCCAGGGTTAAACGGCACACGTCTTGGTGGTGCGCGTGCTGGATTGGTTGCGCAGAGAACGCATCTTCATCACCGGCTCTAGTTGGAGCTTCTGATGCCACCTCTGCGAAGATGCTGAACCCGAATCCACATACTGAAACACATTAGATTTCAATTTCTACAATTGCACACCAAGCGGAAAACTTTATCTAAGCTTAAGCGTGTTTTACGAATGTAATCCGAGATTATTGTAGTAAATACAGGGTGTTATGTAAGTAATGTGCCATAGTTCATGATATGATAAAGAGAAATCTTGTTAAGTTGTAAAAGTTATGGGACTGCAAAGTCGACCAATTACGCACAATTAGTGACAGCACGCACTATAGATTTCTATCAAATAAGGCATTTGTTTTCGCTTTTCGCCAAGAAACGAAAATTTGGTAACATGCGTGTCTCAAAATATTCGCTTGCAAGCGTACGACTCGAGGCGAAAGTATTAAATTAAAGTCATTATTTTGTCAAAATTTAATTCAAAGCCAATTTATAAATAAATAAAATAAATATATTATAACGGCTTATTACCCATTGCTGGGTGTACCAATCTGCTTTGTACATAGATATCGGTAATGATGATATTTGCACTGTCCGGGCGCTTACCAGGCGTCACCTCACGGGCACTCATTGCTGGCGTGGAGAGTGCACCACAGGAGTCAATTTTATCTATTTGTTATATACAAAACTGTCATAAAAATTTCTATTTTAATAGTATAAAACCTGAAAATTCTCAAAACAAAAAGCGAATATAGGATTCTAAAGTGCATGCTACCAAGATTCGTAAAAGTAAAATATATATTATTAAAAAGTGTCGTATCCATGTTTCGCCTGTGACTTCAAACCTTCAATAATGACAAGTGTTATTGTTTTCACTCAAACTACTGTGATTTTTAAATAATTCTTAATTCCAATAA
This sequence comes from Harpalus rubripes, assembly GCA_963082715.1. Classification (NCBI taxonomy): domain Eukaryota; kingdom Metazoa; phylum Arthropoda; class Insecta; order Coleoptera; family Carabidae; genus Harpalus; species Harpalus rubripes. The sequence goes on along the minus strand of OY720456.1, from coordinate 15,501,438 downwards.
ATAATTGTTATTGCTCCATCTTTAAGTGCATTTACAATTGCAACAAGCACATTAGAAAAGAAATTATTGCGGATTACGATACATTACAACCGTGTTTATTAAGTGGTAACTTATATGGCACGTTTGCACGTTACTTTATACATAACACCCCCTATATTCGTATTACAAGTTGTAAAAAATCTGATGTGGCCAACACATAACCTCTCGCCAGATATTTTACCTGGTTGTATGCATAAAACGAAAATATTTTTAATTACAAATACATATATTCATATCTCACTCAAAATAATTCTCACATATATTGGCAAAATCTATGGGATATTTTAATATAAATTATGTACAATACATACATTTTCTTTATATTCAATATCCTGAAATTTTCTTTTTCTACTTTCCTTTTCTGTTTCTTTATATTTGTCATTTTTTCGCAAATTCCTTTATATTCTTTTTTACGTATATTCTTTTGCGTTGTTGACTTTTTTTATTTTCATAATCTTCATAATGATGTACAAATATTTTTGATAGTGGCATACAAATATTTTTGACAGTGACATTTATGTGTCAATTACAAACATTTGAATTTCTTGCCTTGAGGTAGTTTTGCATCAAATTATTTTATATGCATTTCTTAATCTCTAAATCTATAGAAGATATGAGAATGTAATATAAATATTTACATAAATTTTCGATAAATAATATTTAGTTGATTTTTTTTCCTGTAACTACTACTTGCGGTTGTCCAATTGTTACCAAAACTTAATCAACTCTTCCCATTATTCAGTTGCCGGTTGACTCTTGGTCAGGCAACATGTGTCAATACACACTATGTTACAATTTGTAATAGTTTAACATTTATACATCATCATGTTGATTACTTGAATTCTGTAATCTGCAAATCTTAAGAATATGTAAAATGTAAGCTGAAGATGAAATCAGATGATTTCGAAACGTCCTAATATAATAAAATAATTTCTTCGCGACTTTTGACGGGTCAGATATGCTTTTCATCCCTCTTCCCATTATTGTTAGATTGAGGAGTCCGTAGTTAAAAATGTCTTAAGTCTTATAGTATTTGAGAAATCGTGGATCCAACATCCACACACACACACACACACACACACATACACACACACACACACACACACATCCAAACCCACATCAACACACACATACGGACATCATCGTAAAAATGTTATAATCGGATTGTAGGGACCTTAAAACGTGCTTATTCACTAAAATCTGGATATGCGATTTTTAGCATGAATTCAATACCTCTCTTAGCGAGAGGTAAAAAGGTTCAATGAAGGAAAAAAAAATAGAAAACTGAAGCCCGTCTTGTACACTTGATGAATATTATGTTTACTATAACGTAAAACATTTTTTAAAGAACAAAATAAATATTATTTGCACGATCGTTTTTTATAATGCTTACCGATAAGGTTTCCAAGGCAGTAGGTTTTATTTACAAATTACTGATCGGTAAGTGATTGTGAATACTTACCGATCAGGAGGCGAGGTGGTAAGTAAAAATATCTGATGTGGCCAGCACATTACCTTCCGTCAGTTCTATGTATTTTGTATAAATGTCATACAGAAAGTTACTTGCAAAAGATTATATTTCTTGTACATTACCTTAAGGCAGTTGTATGTATTTTATACAAATTCCATACAGAAAGTTTTTAACAAAAGATCCTATATTTCCAGTAAAATTATAACATAAACATACTGTCAACTGCACTTGACACTGACACCTTTCAATCACAATTTTCTTAATGTAGCAGCTGTTTCCAGAGTTATAGCAAAGCTGACTAATATATATGATATTTAATTTCTTTATAATTGTTCAACTCTATGTCCATTTAATATGAAGTATAAAATGCATTCAAATCGTAGAGAGAATAAATAATTCTTTAATATTCATAATAACATTAAATGTGAAAAAATGATATTTAACACCGTTTTTTCAAGAAAAACTGTTAAAATCTTCAAATGAAGGTACTTCCGGTTGACCAATTATAACCAAAATCTAATCAGCTCTTCACATGGATGTAACGAAGAGGAATACGAAAGAATTATAATTTTTGGAATTGTAGTATTAGAGTTATCGCATTAGAAAATTTTGTCACACACAGACACACACACATACATACATACACACACACACACACACACACACACACACACACACACACACATACAGACATCATCGTAAAAATAGTAAAATCGTATTCTAGGAACCCTAAAACGTGCTTATTCATCAAAAACTCACCACCGAATTTTTTGACCAAAGACAATACCTTCCTTACCTAAAGGTGACGGAAGGTAAAAACACAATTTTGCCGCTGAGCAATTTGCGAGTTATTAACAAGAAACTCATATGAAATTCGTCTAAAATTTTGCAAATCTGAAAATTCGCTCATTTCTCCTTTAATGAATAGTAATATATAATTCATAAAAGAAATGATCCACATAAACCATTAAGGAAATTTTCAAAAAATTGCTCTTTTTGAAGCGCTGTAACTCGCTATCTATTAGTTATAGAAAAATAAAAATGTTTTAGATGAAAGTTGTAAAGAATTTTATTCACAACAAATTCAAAAATAACTATTTTTGCCCTAATGCTTACCGGTGAAGAGATATTTTGAAAAGAACTGATTTTTCGCGTCATTTTTCCAAGATGGCTACACTTCCCAAAGTGCAGCAAGATCGAAAACTTATATTTTTTAGGACCCCTAAATTTTGCAGGGTAAATCTACCTCAGTACGAGACTATTTGGGTTTGGGACGTGACTGTGACAAAGGCTGATTTCTGATACATTTATTTTCCACTGGGCATATCCGGGCAACATTTGTCCGAGACATATAAAATCCATTGGGCCTCGTAATTCTATGTACATAGCAAGAAGGTTGCCAAAACATTTCAACTAAAGAAAATATCCGTTGAGATCTATTTCAAATTTATATAGTATTTCTAATAAAAAGTGAGACGTTTTGGAAAATCAATTTTTTGTTGGTGATTTGGGAAATATATAATAGGAGATTTGAAGCTGAAAAACGCGAACCAAAGAATGAAATCAATCAAAACTTCAAGCAAGTATCGTTCGTCAGCCCTCAGTAAACATTACATAGAAATGCACTGAACCATAAACTAACAAATGAAAAAACCTACGCATATATGAAGCCAAATTCATTCTGAATCTGCTCTGTTTAACAATAATTATAGATTGTTTCAGGTTTCAGCATTTCTTGCAACCAATTCGCTTACAAACGAGAATATTTTGCAGTTACAATGAGTATAAAATACGCTGCGCTCTATTGTATTTTTATTTCCAATTTTTGGGATTTTAGAAATGGAAATTATTGAGACTACCACAATCTGTTGGTGGCGCTGTAAGCGCACCTGTCATGGCGCCTATTAGGGCATTTCAGATTTATTTAATAGCGTTTTTCATTTATATATTTAGTGCGAACTTTTTTACGCTGAATGCATTTTACGTGTTTCATTTATCCTTTTCGAGTGAACAGAACCTTACTGAGTGACCACTTTCTTGCACTTATTACGTTAGTGGTTGTTGTGAGTGTAGTCTACGAAGTTAATATATTTTGAGTTGTAAAAAGTGTCTGTGTAAGTTCAATGAATGTAAAAAATTAATTTTGTTTGTTTTTATGTCTTTCTGGCGCCAATCTTTATATTTAATTATGGTCGAAAATAATAACAAATTATTACTTCCTTCTACAAAGTAAAGGAAGTATTGTAATCGCGAAAAATTTCGGTTTTCAGATTTCAACGGAAATATCCATTTTGACCATCCCTGAATCCATTCTGACTAATTTCTTCGTGACGTCTGTACGTATGTACGTACGTATCTCGCAAAACTCAAAAACGGTAAGCCGTAGAAAGTTGAAATTTTGTATTTAGGAATGCTATAACATCTAGTTGTGCACCTACCTTTTTGGTCATTACATAATTTCCAGAAATGGTACTTTATTTGACGCCTATAATAGATTTTAATGAAAAACTATTTAAAAATATAATCCAAAACTTTTCAAATTTGGTATATAAGAGATTTATGTCAATTGGAATAACATAGTAGATTTTGGTTAAAACAGGCTAACCGGAAGTGATACATTACCTGAAGTTGTTAACAGTTTTTCTTGCAGAAAATGGTTTCATTTTGATTTTATAAATAAATGCTTCAAATAAGAGTTTTAGAGAATTAAATTCTGCGTCTAGCACAAGTATTATTAAATTAGCCCTTTGTATAAGCGAGATATGTAAATTTAAAACTTATAAATAAATAAATAAATAAATAAATATATCATCACGGCATATTACCCATTGCTGGGTGTGCCAATCCGCTTTGTATGCAGATATCGGTAATGATGATGACATATTTGTACCGTGCTGGCGTTTACCAGGCGTCACCTCACGGGCACTCATTGCTGGCGTGGAGAGTGCACCACAGGGGTCAATTTTGTGCCATTTAAAATTTGAAATATTTGGCGTCGGTCGGGATCGAACTCGGTTCCCCAGATTCGCGACCAGACACCTGACACTCAGGCATGCAGCCACGAGACCCCATATAAGAAAAAACTTATATGCTTTTTGATTTTTGTAATGAAGCTTGCTATGGATTAGGACAAAAAATAACAAAAAAATAAAAAATAGATGTTAATGTCAAATTACGTCAAATATGTGCAATTTTATAATTGACTCTATACTTCATATTAGCCTTGCGTACAAGGAAGTCGTGTGGTGTCCACATCAGATTTTTATTACTGTTACTGTAAAATATTGTATAAACTTTCATTTGAAATATTTTTTGAAACAATTGAAACCGGCTCTATCATGAAGCATGTAACTTCTTTATCAGTGGATAGATAAAATTTCTTTTATTTCTTTAAATAGTTTCTTGGTTACACATAGTTTAAAAAGTAATTGAAAAAGAAAAATCAACCAAAATTAGTTTTTCACAGTTCTCGAGTAACTAATGAGATTTTTTGGGAAAACGACGGCCCACAGCAGATGCGCAAAAAGTTTAATTTAACCAACGTCGCACTTCTAACTATTCTTATCACGCACTCGTTAAGTAACTATATGTCAGGAGAGGACAAAATGGTAAAAGGTATGAAATATACGATTCGAATTAATCTCTAACTAGATTAAAAAACTACTAATGCTGAAACGTGTAGCTCTTTTATATTGTTCATGCAAAAAATCGCAAATCAAGAATCGTTTTAGAATTTTAACATTTAACGTAACTTAACAAAAACAAGTCTCCTTGCAGTCAAATTTAGTTTTATTTTTTGGTATACACACCTTTTAAATCATTACACTTTTTCCATCGATACTCCAAGATCGTTTACTAGGGTTATCATATTTTAATACGTTTAAAACGGGACATCCGTTTTTTTTAGAAGATATGTTATATGTACAATGTACATAATTGAAAAAGTTTTGTATTTCAGTTATCGTGCTATTTATTACAACAAACAAAAATTTGGTCGAGTGTATATTCTACTCGTATATTCGCACAAGTCAAAAAATGCAAATAAGAACAAAATGACAAGTAGTAACGAAAGAGAGACGAGACGAGTCTGCAGTATGATGAAATGGAAAGAAATTAAAATGTTAATATCTGCAACATAAAATTCCTATCTGTAGAAGTGTGTTTCCGTGTTCCGGGATGAGATTGAGCAACGGACTGTAAACTAAAATTAACCCCTGACTTTGTCGTGTTTGGTTCTAAGCATTGGATATTTGTTTATGTTTAGCAGAATTAGCACCGTTGGACCCAAGGAAGTCATGTATGTTTGTTTAGGATACAAATTTGGATATCTCTTCAACTAACTGAGAAATAATGCTAGGCTAACATAATCAGTTATTGCGTGTTGTACTATGATAATCTAAAATAAATTTATTTAGTAGATGTTTCATTATGTTTCAATCAAAATCTGAACACACTGACAAATAATAATCTTTATACAGGCTGTCTCTATAAGCTTTTCGGTCTTGTTTCGGGGTTTCCTAAATTTCTTTGTTCCTAAGAATCGGAGAGCAAAAGTTGTTATTATCAATATTGTATAGCACAAAATCTGCTACAACTTTTGTATTTACGAATTTTTCTACAGGCTACACTTATCGAACTACAGAGCATTGCAAAATTTTGTAAAATCTGGATAAGTTCCCGTAAAGCAAGCTTTAGGTGAATGCTATGTTGTAATGTCTTGGAATGAAATACCGAATAATAATAGAAAAAATTGCACAGTAAACGCAATTAATTTATTTAAAGAAGTTTTAGCGAAAACGGATGCTACGGGAACTTTTCCAGATTTTACAAAAATTCTGCAAAATCGTAAATACAACATTGGTAATACCAACTTTTGCTTTCCGATGGACAGAGAACTTGCGGAAAAAATGAAAAAAAGACCGAAAAATTCGTACTTTTTTATCTCCCGCTACCCTTGGTAAGGGAGGTATAGGGATCGTGTTAAAAATCGCATATCGAGATTTTGGTAAATGACCACGTTTTAAGGTCCCTAGAATCCAATTTTAACATTTTCACCATGATGTCTGTGTGTATGTGTGTGTGTGGATCCTCCACTCTAACTCAAATACTATCATTCAGAAAATTTTGAAACCTTGTATTTCGAACTTTTTCTATAATGGAAAGAACCCATTAGATTTTGGTGAAAATCGGATAACCGGAAATAGCACTTTAATAGAAGCTCAAAATAGTTTTTCTTCGAAAAATACGTTTAAATGTTATTTTTTTCGAGATTAATGCTATTATAAAAACTAAAGATTATTAAATTTTCTATAGATTTGCATTAATACTTTTTCTATATATTTTATGGATAAATTTAGAAAATTATCTATAATTTAAATCCCAGAGCCTACGCTTTAAACATTATTTATTCGAATGTATGTAAATTATAGATAAATGTCACTATCAAAGAACTAATTTCAAAATAATATTAGTAACGTTTTAAAAAGAAAAAAATAAATAGAACAATAGAAAAGGAATTCAATACAGTTTCCAGCATAAGTAAATATGTAGGTATGTATTTAGAATAATAAAAATTAACGATTCAAAAAATGTTTAAGGTAATCCTCATTTTTGGATTTTTGGTTTTGAATTCCACGGGTGAATTCTATTCTATCCCGGTATTTAAAATGTAATCTTCATTTTATTATAGCTCCGGTGGCTCAATAGTTAGAGCAACGCCTTATGTCATGAGTGCCCTCGGGGCTGTGGGTTCGAATCCCACTAATGAATGGATGTGTGTGAATGTGAACCCACTCTGTAATTGGGATTTAATCCTGTTCAGGGTTTAGAAAAAGGTAGTTACTTGGATTAGATTAGACTATATTTTAAGGAATAAACTGACAAAATTAGAGTAAAATTCGCTAATCCAAAAATAAGGATTAACTTAATCTTTTTTGTGACTCGGGCTGTAAATGGCGGGAGGTATTGTGGTGGCCAGACCAGATTTTTTCACTATAATTCTGCTAGCACAGGGCTTTCGTTTCTGCAAGAGACCCTAAAACGTGCTTATTTATATAAAACTCATCATCGAATATTTTGACCAAAGACAATACCTTCCTTTCCTAAAGATACAAAACGACAAATCAGTAGACACTAGCAGCATGTGTCTAAAATACCTATTTCGGCCTAATTAACATTTGTTACAAATAGTTCAGTTTAAAACTAAATATTAACGCAAGAATACAATAAATGTATAACAATTTAACACCGAATTAACATAGTTTTGTGAAACAATCTTTTCCGGGATGATTGTGGTATCCGAATTTCGGATGGAAATAACGATCCACCCTCAAACTTCAATAATTTGGTTTCACCAAACAATGTTAAGTTTGTAATTGATTTTTGATGTACTAATATACAAGATAACTATTATAAATAGAAATTGTATTTAAATATAAATTAAAACATGGGAAGCCTGGCAATCGATAAGTGACATGTTGTGGTTCTAACAATCTGGACTCAAATCCGACCAGTCAAAATTTTAACGTTTTTTAATTGATAAACTTCACCAAATTTACTCCTTGAGAGATAACGTTAAAATGTTACTACAAATAATAACAGGGGATTCCAATTTTTTTTTATAATTTCACCTGAACCTATAAATAAAACTAAGACTGTCGGTGAAAATCCGGTGAAAAAAATCCTATTAAGAAGCGAGTTATAGTTCTACGAAATTTGAAAATATAGATGTGACGACACGTATATAAGTTTTTATATGAAACTATTTTCTTCGTGGACCTAAATGTTCTTGAAATTATGCTATTTATAAATTATATTTATAAAAAATAAATTAATATTATTATACTGTACAAGTCGACATGATTTATAATTGGAAATGTATTTAAATTATTAAGTTTAATGCAACTTATTTACATTCAAATAAAAACTGTTTGAGAATCGCACTACTGGACTGATAGCCACGCCTCCGCTATTTGAATTTTTCTACTTCCATTGGTAGTAGGCTCCGCCTCTAAGTCAGTATTCGTTATATATTTTTGTGCAACCGGACGCGAAATAAGCATTTCGCAGCCGCAATACAGGCCGCGAAATTAAATTTCGCAACCGTTGTTATGGTAACGGCCGCGAAATTCATTTCGCGGACGTTGTCATAGTAGCGGCCGCGAAATTAGGTAAATAATCACTTTAACACTTGAAAATTGCATGGTTTTGTTTATCAAATGTTAATCCCATAGCCACCGTGAAAGCTAACTTTCTATATACAATGAAACTGTTTAAAATTAATAAAATTTGTAATTACATATTTTTTACGGTTGCACAAAAAATATTGTGTACACCTTGTCCGCGAAATCCTTTAGCGCCCTTGAGATTGTCTTGCCTCGGCCGCAAGCGGCCTCGGCGACAATTTTTCTCTCGGTACGCTAAAGAGTGATTTCGCGGCCTTGATATACAAATAACTATGATAGGTGGTCTTTGAGTCGCCAATCAAAATAATATACATAGATTTCATATAAGTGACGAGCTGCTAAAACAAAAACCCCTTTATTTCCGAAGTATTTCAATTATATCATTTTATTTCTTTATTAATATACATTATTCAGTTTCACTATTTTTTTACTAATTTCTCTTAATTCGATTGAGCTGTATTCTCCTATTGCTTTACTTGATATTAATACGATATAATTTTTTTTAACTTTATGCGGTTATCTCACAATTATATTCACTTTACTGTTACTGCATAGTTTTGTCTCGTAGTGTAACACTAGCGGGTTCTAAAGACGCTTATGATGATGCTCTTAATTGTTTTCTAACGATGACACTTTAACTGACTGGTAGACGCTTGGATGATTGGCGTCCACGACTTGGTTTAAAAGGAAGAACACACACACACACACACACACACACACACACACACACACACTTGCATTTTCCATTTCACACTTTCCACTCACTTGTTGACTGATGAGGGATGCCGATAAACACTTAGATTATGGACACGGACTTCATTGTGATTTAAACCAAAGTTTTATATACATACATTATTATACCTACTTATTATTAACTATTGATTAAACTAAACATTACTAAACAAATGACTAAAGATGCCAGTGCATTATCAAGACAAAATTCACGCGTTCGCGGAATGCGAGTCAAATTTCACTCTTACATGCTTAGTATTTCAATACAGACGTCTTCTTGACGTGACAAACTAAGCAGACTATCTCAATAACAAAGCGTTATCTTTCATGATATCTCGAGGGGGTGCAGAGTACAGGGTAAGGCATCCATATAACTGTCAAAGTCTTCTGACAGCTGGACTAAACAAAAGCCCTCAATAGGATAATTATTTCTAAACAGAATTTTTACTAACAAAGATAACAAGTTGAAATATTATTCTTGAATTATAATTTAGAAAAGTTTATAAAAAGTTATTTGTTAGATGTTGCTCTTATCCTCGTCTTATCGCAATAGCGGACAAGTAATATCTCTCTCTTTTGCAGGTTTGTAAGGTAACAAGTGTTTTTAATTTTTTTCTCGCGTACCAAATACTAATTTTGATTTTGATAAATTTCAAAATAGTAGTCTAAATATTTATTTTTATGAAGATTAACATAAAAAAATCAATAAATCGTGGAAAACCTCATTTCAGCTATAGCAACCTACACGAGGAATTCAATTTTCTGCAGGATTGCTTCCTCTAGTAGGGACTTCGCTGCCACACAAGGTGAATGTAGTGCGTACTCGTCGTGATTATTAGATCACGTGACCACCGTATTCACGCACTACTGACTACTGGAATTGAACATGTTCAATTCAAGTAGCCGTTGTTGGAGAGGACTTATGAAATTCAAATTTTTTGAATTGACAAATTAATTCGAATTTACACGATCATGTACTATATGTATAAAATCAAAAGATGATGAAGTTGTGAAGTGTAACGTTGAGGTAAAAGAAAAGCAATTTTATGGTCTTTACTCTATTGGTACTATTGGTAAATAAATAATACTCCTAGACTAGCACATGTAAAATATGCAAACAATAGAAAAAAAATCTGATGTGGCCAGCACATGACCTCTCGCCAATTCCTTGTTTATAATAGCAATGAGTTTTAAGTAAAGTGTCACTTCCGGTTGACGTTGTTTCAAATTAACACGAGCTTGAAATACCAAATTCGAGAAGTTTTGCATCATATTTTAAATATATTTTTTCTAGATCTGTTTATAGCTTTAAGTAAAGTACTATATCCGGTTTATCAATTTTAGACAAAATGTTCTCATTAATATAAAAGTCTTAAATACCAAATTTGAAAAATTTCGAATTATATCATAATATATATTTCATGCAAATCTGTTCAGAACTTTAAATAAAGTATCACTCGCGCTTTATCAATTTTAGCTAAATAAATAAATAAATATATCATCACGGCTTATTACCCATTGCTGGGTGTGCCATTCTGCTTGTACACAGATTCGGTAATGATGAAATATTTGCATCGTGAGGGCGCTTACCAGGCGTCACCTCACGGGCACTCATTGCTGAAATCTAATATGTTGTTCCTCTTCATATAAAAGTCTTAAATACCAAATTTAAAAAGTTTAGGAATATATCATAATATATTTTTCATGAAAATCTGTTCAGACCTTCAAGTAAAGTATCACTTCGGTTTATCATTTTCAGCCAAAATCAAAAGTCTCAAATACTAAAAATGTTAACAGTTTTGGAGTATATCATAATATATTTTTCACGAAAATCTGTTCAGAGCTTCACGTAAAGTATTACTTTCGATTCATCAATTTTAGCTAAAATCTAATGTGTTATTCCCCTTGCTATAAAAGTCTTAAATACTAAAATTGAAAAGTATTGGATATTTTAATAGTTTTTCATTAAAAATTGTTATGAGCTTCAAGTAAAGTACTACTTCCAGTTGTCCAATTAAATTGTAAAATTAATCATTTTGATTACCGGGCCCCATACACTTGTTTTTGCTTGTAACCACGGAATTATATATATTCTGAAAACATTTTAGGTTAATATAAAATAGAATGCATAGTTTGCTTCAAAAGCTTATATCCTAAACAAAAATAATTTTTTGTTGTGAAGAGACTGAAATTCATATCCTTTTATGCTGCTAATTACCTATTTACTTCGCCAGACAAAATAGTTTGTTCAAAACCGGAGTGTTCAGTGACTCATACATTAGGTACTAATTAACAAAAATTACCCTTGACTGGATGTGCAAAACATGCGAATGAAAACAATGACGTAGCGGGCGTGCAAACCACGATGTGCGGGACGGTGCCACGGTTTTAACATTGCGCGCCACCTTTACCACAACCACCGCTATAACGACATTATCGGGCTAATGACGGAAACTTCGCAAGACGGAGCCCGGAACTGTTTCCGGTCACAGCGCGCCGGAACTAACACGTTTTCATCCTGTGTACACACTAGATAGGGAATAATAAGCTAAACAACAATGAACGCTATACATAACCCTTAAAATGTGGTAATCTTTCTATTGTTTTTTATTGCCCTCTGTACGTATTTATTATTTTAGTATAAAGCAGTCTACAAAAATGCATGTTTGCAAGCAAGTACAAATTAATTTTTGAAATTTTGACATAACATTTTTAACAAATGAGGGCCTCACCATAGTAACAAATTTAAAAAATCTGATGTGGCCAACACATAACCTCTCGCCAGATATTTTACCGGGTTGTACGCATAAAACGAAAAATATTTTAAATACAAATACATATATTCATGTCTCACTACAAAATAATTCTCACATATATTTGCAAAATCTATGGGATATTTTAATATAAATTATGTACAATAGGTACATACACTTTTTTTATATTCAATATCCTGAAATTTTCTTTTTTTATTTTCCTTTTCTTTTTCTTTATATTCGTCATTTTTTTCGCAAATTCCTCTTACATTCTTTTTTAAGTATATTCTTTTTCGTTGTTGACTTTTTTTTATTTTCATAATCTTCATAATAATGTAAAAATATTTTTGACAGCGGCATACAAATATTCTTGACAGTGAAATTTATGTGTCAATTACAAACATTTGAATTTCTTGCCTTGAAGTAGTTTGATTTGAGAATTTTTACATCAAATTATTTTATACGCATTTCTTTATCTCTAAATCTATAGAAGATATAATAATGAATTTATATTTACCGAATAAAGAATTTAACATTCTATAATATAAGTATTTACATAAATTTTCGATAAATAATATTTAGATGATTTTTTTCTTGTAACTACTACTTCCGGTTGTCCAATTGTTACCAAAACGTAATCAACTCTTCCCATTATTTTAGATTGAGGAATTCGTACTTAAAAATGTCTTAAGTCTTATAGTATTTGAGATATCATGAATCCAACATCCACACACACACATCCACATACACACACATACGGACATCATCGTAAAAATGTTATAATCGGATTCTAGGGACCTTAAAACGTGCTTATTCTCTAAAATCTGGATATGCGATTTTTAGCATGAATACAATACCTCTCTTAGCGAGAGGTAAAAAGATCATTTAACTGAACCTTAAAACAGTATATATGGTATCGTGGCCGTGAGTGTCTGGGTCACGAATATGCAGAACAGGGTTCGATCCGACACCAAAAGAAATATTTCGTATTTTAAATGTCACAAAAACGGCCCCTGTGGTGCACCCTGCACGCCAGCAATAAGTGGCCGTTGAAGTTGAAAAGAGTGTCTGTCGACTGGTAGTGTACGAGACCAAAAAGTTTTTTCAGGATAGTGATGAACGCAAGACGAGACGAGACGAGAGATGTAAAATATCGATTTCGTCTCGTTTTCGGATACGTATTCTCGTTCTCGTCTCGCATAACGCTATAAGACGAGAACGAGAATACGTATCCGAAAACGAGACGAAATCGATATTTTACATCTCTCGTCTCGTCTCGTCTTGCGTTCATGTAAAATATCGATCTCGTCTCGTTTTCGGATCCGTATTCTCGTTCTCGTCTCGCATAACGCTACGAGACGAGACAATATGCGAGAAATTACTCGCCTCATGTATCTATAATGATGCACAAAAAAAACTATCTCTCGTCTCGTCTCGTTTTCGGATCGGCAATTTCGTTCTCGCTCTCGTCTCGTATAACGCTACGAATATTAAGCGATTGATTTAATAGGATATTATTTAGAAAATTTATGTAAAATTTAATCTTCTCATAATTTTGTTCTGTTAAGGCATGTCATCTATATATTGTTAATTATGTACATTTGTGTAAAACAACTGTAAATTCATGACTGTTTATACGAAACCATTTGCGTTTAAGAGAGCAAAAACAAGAGAAAATTACTTTTCCTACAGAATCCAGTATATCAGAAAAAAATAATCGACTAACAAAATTAATTGCAACATTTAGCCAAACAAGCAATCTATAAATAATTTTGCTCCGGACCAAAGGATTAAAAAACTACGGTCTAATTTAAAAAAAAATATGATGTGGCCAGCACCTTACCTTCCGTCAGCTCTATGTATATTATAAAATTTCACAGAGATTTTCCTGTAAAATATTTCATATTTCCAGTACATTATATACTTCCAAAAATAAAATATAACACAAATATACTGTCAAATGCACATGACACTGATATCAATCAGAATTTTCTTAATATAGTAGATGTTTCCATGGTTATAGCACAGCTTGCTGTTTTATAAAACTTAATTTCTTTATAAATTTATTACTCTATATCCATTGAATATGAAGTATAAAATGTAATCAAATATTATAGAGAATAAAATATTCTTTAATATTTATAATAACATTAAATGTAAAAGAATGTAAAAAAAATGATATTTAACAGCGTTTTTTCAAGAAAAACTGTTAAATTCTTCAAATTAGGGTACTTCCGGTCGACCAATTGTAAACAAAATCTAATCAGCTCTTCAAATAGATGTAAGGAAAAGGAATACGCAAAAATTATAATTTTTGGAAAGGTGGTATTGAAGATCCGAAAAAATCGTCGCATACACACATACATCCATCCATCCATACATACATAAAAATAGTAAAATCGTATTCTCGGGACCCTAAAATGTGCTTATTTATTAAAAACTCATCATAGAATTTTTTGACCAAACACAATACTTTCCTTACCTGAAGGTGACGGAAGGTAAAAATACTTGTAACATAGCAACAATATGTTGTTGTATGCAATAACAGTATTATTCAAAACTATAGTAACCATATTTCGAATATACTTCGAAGCAATACACTATATTAAAATGAGTAAGATTTGCGAGAAGACTTGTGAAAATGTCGAGAACTTATTTTAAGCTATATGTTGTAGTTTTCTAATCATGCCTCATTACTAAAAAGTATTAATAAGTATATCATAAGTTCAATTGGTCGTTTGTATTTTTTTCCAGAGTATTAATCAGCGCAAAATCAAAAATTGCTATAAGATACCATTTTTAAAATGTGCCCGTCGTGCTTAGTATACCCATTTTCACAAGTATTCTCGCAAATCTTACACACTTTAATATACACGTACTCATGTAGTGTATTGCTTCGAACAGGTTGATCAAAATTGTTTAAAGGCCATGTGACCAGTTTTGTTCCAAAATATTGTCAAATTATATTTCAATATCCCATAATTCATCAAAACTATATATATTCTACATATGAGGAACACGACAATTTATTATTGCCGTACGCTAATTCATTTGATATTTCTTTCGCATACCTTCGTGAAAAATATTTCATTATGGCTTTTAATGAAGAGCGCGGCAGATTTCTTCTTGAAACATATTTTCGTTCAGGTGAACGTAAAAACACACTTCAGCCATTTTTGATCACTCTGTATATTCGAAATGTGGTTACTATAGTTTTGAATAATATTATTGCATACAACAATACGTTGTTGTGCCTAGGGTTACAAGTATTTTTATAAATTAATTTACACCTTTGCTTTTTTTAATCATTTGGTCCGGAGCAAAATGTTTTTATATTTCTAAATTATTAGATTGCTTGTTTGGTTAAATGTTGCATTAATTTTATTAGTCGATTATTTTTTTCTGATATACTGGATTTTGTAGGAAAAGTAATTTACTCTTAAATTAACTCTCTTAAAATAAGTTCATGAAGGTAACAGATAATTTAAACATGTCGCTCTGATTATCTCTAGTTATTTTAAATAAAATATTAGTGAACTCCACTATTTGAGAATGAGAACAGTAAATAGCTATTTGTATATTAAGAGCGCAAAATGGGACACTGTCGATTGAGAGGTTGTTGCTGCGCGATGCAGGAGCGCGGATTTCTCTCGAAATCGACAATGTCCATTTGCGGTCGAAACACACAAGATTTTTTCTACAATATAATTTATTTGTTCAAAGTACATTAAACTAGTGCAGTGAAAAAGTGGATGTCCATTGGGACCGTTCACGCCAAACTTTTGCAGGTAGCAGCACAAAATGTTCACACAATTTATTTTATATATTTTTTTAATTTATCGTTATTTTCTATTTTTCTTGAGCTATTGTTTCAATCGAATCTAAGCATTTTATACTTTAGTTTTTGTAAATGAATGGCCTATTTTATTTTCACAGCAGTGCGGCATTTTGTTTGGTTATGTAATATATACAGAGCAGTTATATATCAGATTGACTTGTGAAGGTGGTAAATGTGTAACTACAGTGCCATTAGTTCCTGACTAAACGTTTCCATTAAGAATGTAGACAAGTGACATTTCTCGACAATGGATAGTTATAAATTTGGACAGCGAGCATTTTTTCAACTTTATCGCGCATGAGCGGCAAAGTAACATTTTCGGTTGACAAAAGAGAGCGCAAATGTATATAGACTGCAGAAAAAAAATATTACGGCTTAACCAATAACAAATAAAACTTTATAGAACTACAGATCGTTCAATCTGATTTAGATAAATTTTCAAAAAAATTAAATATGGAGCATCCCATTATTCAGATATTCATATTTCTGAAGCGGTCTTCAAAAAAATATTATTTTTTTATTTATTTTTTCTGCCGAAATTGAATCTCTAAGATAAAAAAAGTAACACTTCATTCATAATTTTATTAATAATTATTAGTTTACCACGTATGCGAAATATATGATATGTTTAGTTTTGACATATTTAATTTTGAATTTTTACAGAAGTTTAATAAATTTTTTATTAAATTAAATAGATTTATTATTATTAAAGGCACAGTATGTGAAATACATGTTGTTATGGTTACGTAAATGATGAAATAATGACATAGTTCGCATACTGATATCAGTGATACCAATTGACAAACATCAACTTTTTTGACAGTTGTAGAAAAACATGATTTCACTAATTACAAAATTAAAGTTTCATTTCACTGTGGAACATGGACATGTGGTAGGCGAGAAATAAAAAGTATTAACTACTTTTTTATTTAAGTATGTGAAACTTACACTTGACATGTGATTTCCTCCGATATTTCAAGAAAATTGCAGTCACGCACACTTCAGATTATTTTGTAAGCTTTAGACCTCAAAAAATTAACAAAATTGTCTGTCAAACGCCAGCCGTCGACCAGACTGGAAAAATCCAATTCTTTATAAATTGCTTTTCCGATATTCTAGGTTTGTCAAGAATTAGTATTTAATTTTCCCTTCCGCGTCAATGTAAATTTACTTATAAATAAATTTTGTTGTAATTGAAGCAATAATTTCAGTTAAATTATTCATAGATTGCAAAATCCTAGAATTGTCATATGAATGTTAAATAGGACCCTTCAAAAGCGACAGACGTGTGCGACAATTTAAATGGAAAATTTCCTGGTGAAAATGGAAAATAGAACCCCAACAGACAGTACGTAACATACACTATATTATGCAGTGGCGGCTCGTGGGTTGAAGATTTGGTGCGCCACATTTGATAAATATTTATACTTGTAGTATGTACTACTAAAACATTAATATGAAAAAATTATTTAAATAGTTTTAAATGTTGTCCATTTTTCTTACTCTAGACTCTGTAAAATTATTTATCACCAGATCTTTGAAATTTAAGATGTTTTTAATAACTTAATGGCTTTTCTACGCTTAACATAGCCAACGTAGCTACTAGAGACTGATGTCTTGGTCTTTGACGGTGTGTGTGAGCGAATAGGATGATGGTTCTCTTCGTCAAACGCAAGCAAAGTTACAATTCGTTTGTCTCTGTCTGACGCATGGGCTTGTATATGCAGCATACAACACAATTTAGTTACAAGTTCGATGTGATCCAAGCAGCGTACGCACTCGCGCCATTCTTTGTCTTACTTTCAACACAATGGTGTCGTGTGCAAATAACGCAAACAACACGATGGGCAGACAATTAAAAATTATTAAACAAAATATTTTATAATTTTTATTCTTTCGCTTTTTCTTTTCTGTTTTGATAAATTTGGGAGTGGGAAGGTCATTGATCAAATGTCCTAATGGAGTACTCATATAGGTGGTAGGAGTATGAGATTAAAAAAATAAAAAAAGCTGTAAAATATAGTGTAGCGGAAAATTCAAATTTTTGAATATTTTCCCGCGCAACACTGGTGTGTAGTTAAGTAGGAGAAGAAGAGGAAGGGAAGGATGATGGCGTGGATGTGGATATAGTTTTAGAGCGTGTATCTTGTGTATCTGTTATTGTTTCGTTTTATGTAAATAAAGCAAGTGTATTTAGATTAAGTTTATTGACCTCATGAAAACAACCTTCCGGCCATCCAAGTGACGATTTTCCTTCAATAGTTAACTTTATTTTTTAAACATCATTTCCATTTGACTTTTCATTTTTATACTTTTCAACGGTAAATGTAAAATTCCTACAAAAACACACGTCTAAAAGCTTGTTTTTTATAAAATGAATGACGCATAAATAAAATTTTAAACCGAACAAGTGTTTAATACTTATTATATATTCATGGAGACAAATTGCAACAATTACTCGTATACAACGAACTGTTTTAAACAGGGCAGTTTTTGTTTGTGTACAAAGCCGATTAGCCGTGATGATATATATTTTTTTTAAATCGGCATGAAAATCCTCATTTCCGGACTAATTTGAGTCTTGAAAGTAAGATGACTTGTCATGAAAATTTTCATGACTAGTCATTTTTACTCTCCACTGTCTGTACTAATGCTGCACCACTTTTTGAATCTATCGTACTCCTTCTCGTACCGCTGTTTGGATTTTTTCGGTAGTAAATCTGCCACAGCGGCGTTCGCAGCTTCAGTTATGTCCACCGGTACTTCATCTTCACCATCAAAATCATGTTCGCATTGCGACATCGTTTTCAAAAGGAAAATTACAGGTAGCAAGAGAGCAAACACGCGTCAAATTTTTATAATAATAAAAATTGTCACATTGTTTACTTGTCATGACAACGTTTTCTAAAATTTGTCACAGCTCTGATGATTTATGCAAACCTAATTTTTTCTATAATTTTAAGCTTCTATAATTGCCGATTTAAAAAAAATAGAATACATCACGCGTCATAAAAATGTCTGCTTGACTCGGAGGCTTTGAAGAAATACTCGGAAGCTGCGCATCCTCGCATTCTTCAAACAAGCCTCCACATCTGCAATGAAACATTTTCATGACTTATAATCTAATATACTATTATTTTATTTAAAAATTCGGTTTTTATTTAAAAAACCTTCATTTACATATATTTCAATGCAACGTAATTAGTTATTTATTTTCTTACTTTTTTTTTATTGAAAGACATAAAAGGTATTTCGACAGCTAGGTCACTAGTACCACTTGTTATAATAGGTTTACAATTAAATTAATTTCTGTTAGGTGTTAGGTTTGTTATATTATTTCGTGCTTCAGGGTTGTTCGATGTTCGATAGTGCACTTTTTAGAGTAAGAGGGATGTTATTAATTGTTCTAATTTGGTCATATTCTTGGCATTCTATTATTAAATGCTTCACTGTAACTGGCACTTTGCATGTGTCGCATATGTTTTTTCAACCAAATAAAAATTAATTTCTGCTCGGTCTGGAACAGATCTGGGCACAAGTCCAAAAATAATGTACCACTTAACTTGTGTAGATTTGAATAATTCTAATCTAATCTAAATACATTGTTAAAAATTTAATTAAATATATGTACGTATGTATGTAGTTTTTCTTTTCCAAATTTGGATTTTTATAATATTCATACAGGTAAGTATGTTTCCAAAGATTTGCTTGTACAAAAATAAACGGACACTTTATTTACTCGTAAAAAAAATATTATATATATATATATATATATATATATATATATATATATATATATATATATATATATATATATTATATATATAATAATTTATCAAAACGAACAAGTCCAAACCATATTTTTCACAATTGTACGTTAAGGAAAGATTTTTTTTATTATATTATCTTCAACTCTATTACCACAAAGATATATTCCTCGAAGGCAAAAGATCTTGTTAAAGAATAATTGGCTTATATATGTTACATTAGCTTCGCTTCGGTTACATTAAATTATGTTAGTTCAGATTAAGAACTTAAAGAAACAAGAAAGTACAGTATATTTTAATTATACTCGTAAAATGCTTGAATGCATTGTAAATTAAAGAGACAGATTGTAAAATTAGTCTTAAAACGCCTCGGCTTTTTTCTAAATGACTATAGTAGCCGTCAAATAAGTAAGGACTGGAGATTTCTACACGGTTGCCAATTCAGTGATCATATTGAAAATGCTAAGTTATGAAGAAGCGGCAATACCGCAGGGCAAGAAATAGGCTGCGGAGAAGACAAGAAGTTGACCATCAGTCCATACATCGTTAAAACGTTATATCGTTATAATAATAACGAAAATCGTTTAATAGGCGTATTCTGTAAACGTTCGTTATGATATGATATATTGTTATCAATTGTCATATCATTATTATAACGCTAATCGTTATATAAAAGTGGTATTCTGTAAACAATATTTTAATTCTTTATAACGAAAAAAAGATAGCGATAACGTTATTTTTTAACGACTGAAATAATCATTCGTTACACGTTTTGTCAATAATTCAGTAATTTTATTTGTGTCAAATTAAATTGCTATTACGTTGAACCGAGTTCTCAAATACCCGTCATATTATAGTATTTTTGCAAGGTAATATTAACATAATTTAAGAATTATATGTATATTCCTAGCGCCTAGCGCAAGATTCACAATTTGTCTATATAGATGGTAGTAGCTCTACCATAGCCCACAACAAGAAGAAGAAAGAGCCTGAGAGCTGACAGGGTGAGAGCTGACTTCCGCCAGAAGTTATGTAACCTAGAAGTATTGTGAATGATATTGCATTATTTTATATATTTCATGTAAAATTATAATTTGAATTTAGGAAATAAAGTTCTTAATTTGCTCTCAAGGTTGTTATAAAATGTGTTACATAATATGGATACGAAGACAATGATTTGTCGTTAAGTAGACATAACGATTTCGTTATGATAACAATTTGTTAAGCGAATATTTTACAGAATAGGCCTATAAGTATGCCTAACGTAACCTAACCTAACACAAAACTTAGACCTACAAAACTCGGTGACGCCTGGCAAATGCCGACACGGTATACAAATATGTCGTCATCATTATTGGCGAAAAAATTCAAAGTGGGTGACGTCTGGCGGCAGATTTATATTTGTTGTAAAAAAGTGAGATAGTGTATACTACATTTTCAGATTTAAATAATGATCAGTAAATGCCATAGATACTGGTCATGGTCAGTGCCACAATGCAGTAATTACAAGTCAAAAAGTGTAAATTTACACTACATCCCAAGTGACAAAATATGATCTTGAAATTTTCTTCTCATATCCTATATAGTCATGACGTCTCCAATCGGTTCTATTTTTTTCTTGTTTAAAACAGGATGGCAAAATTCTAATTTTATAGCCAAACTATATTGTTTATCATCCTTTTTAACAAGTTTTCCCCTTACTTGTTCCAAATCGGTAGATCTTAAATTTTCTATTTCTTCCGCTATGTAATACACAAACCCATAAACAAATAAATTAATAGCATAATAATAATGATAACTGTTGTAAAATAAATATAGTTTTGATTTTTGCTAACTTGTTTATATACAACAAAACTGCAACAATATGTTTGCATTTGCCTTCCAATCCTGCTCTACAACAAAATGTTGCTTTCCATTCCATTCTCATTTAATAAAATTTGAATCATACGAGGATCAAGATCTCTTGTTTTATTCCACAAAGCAATACATGTCCTGCCTTAAAAACTGCTTCGCCTTCCTTTATACGACGTGCAGAAGCAATATATTCAAAAATATCACCTAACTTTATATTAATTTTCTCCATATTAAATACTTTGCACTTTGAAATGCACATTGCCAGTAATAAGGAATGAGAGAACGCTCCTTATTCCTCCGCCATCTTGCTACCGTCCGGGCTGCCACCTATAGTTCAGTTTTATCGCCAATAGATAGCTGTGTACAAAGCAGATTGGCACACCCATCAATGGATAATATGTCGTGATGATATACTCGTACTTATGTAGTTATTTTACTCACAACTGTATCAATATTGTTTGTTTATATTTTAGTTATGGCTTTTTTCCAGTTTTACCGCCTGCTGGGCTGTGAAAAAAAGCCACGATGCACGGTAATAATACTAATCTTTATTTAATTATATGAATATTAGAAGTATTTATTTATTTACTTATATTAATTTTATTAATTAATTTTGTTTGTTATAAAACGTTGTATGTACCTCAGACCGAAAGAAAATTACGCCCTTAGACAAACGAATAAAGACACTCCTCTTCGCGTCGGGCAGGCGTAAACTTTTTCTTTTAGCAGGAAAAAAAAGAAGAAAAATTCTCGGAAATGCAGTCAAGATAATATGTTTATTACTTTCCGTCACCTTTAGGTAAGGAAGGTATTGTCTTTGGTCAAAAAATTCGATGATGCGTTTTTAATCAATAAGCACGTTTTAGGGTCCCTAGAATACGAATTTACTATTTTTACGATGATGTCTGTATGTGTGTGTGTGTGTATGTGTGGATGTGTGTGTGTGTGTGGATGTGTGTGTGTGTGTGTGTGTGTGTGTGTGTGTGTGTGTGTGTGTGTGTGTGTGTGTGTGTGTGTGTAACAAAATTTTCGTCTGCGATAACTCTAATACTACAGTTACAAAAATTATAATTTTTCGTGTACTTCTTCGTTACATCCATATGAAGAGCTGATTAGATTTTGGTTACAATTGGTCAACCGGAAGTACCATCATTTGAAGATTTTAACAGTTTTTATTGAAAAAACTATTTTAAATACAATTTTTTCACATTTGATGTTATTATAAATATTAAAGAATATTTTATTCTCCATACGATTTGACTGCATTTTATACTTAATATTAATTGGATATAGAGTTAAAAAATTATAAAGAAATTAAATTTCATAAAGTAGCTATAGCTATGAAAACAGCTACTATATTAAGAAAATTCTGATTGAAAGATGTCAGTGTCAAGTGAAATTGACATAGTGTGTTTGTCATAATTTTTACTGGAAATATAGGATCTTTTGCTTTCTGTATGGAATTTGTATAAAATACATACAACTGCTTTAAGGTAATGTACAAGAAATAGAATATTTAATTTAATAATAATAATAAATCTTTTATTTTTGCAGATACATTATACTGTATATAGAAAACGTCACAAAATAATAATTTTCTGTATGAAATACATGCAACTGCCGGAAGGTAATGTACAAGAAATAGAATATTTAATTTAGCAAGGAACTTTCCGTATTTGTACAAAATACATAGAACTGAAGGAAGGTAATGTGCTGGCCACATCAGATTTTTTGATTATGCCGACGTTTCGATCGTACTATGATCATCCTCAGGGTTAAATCAAGTCAGGTGAAACTAAGAAATTTTAGCCCTCTATACGTAACTAAGTATTACCTAGAGTTACTACATGACAGTTGTATTAGTTACTTGTCAACTGAATAATAACGCCTTGATTAGCTGTAAATATAGTCTATATCGTTTTTTTTTTGTACGGGTATGTTATGTACGCACTAATTAAGTACATATAATAGAACACAAAAAATGTAATTACGTGCCCTGGATGGAAGATAGGAAATTATAATTTTTTATATGCTAATCAAACGCGATAACCATTGAACTACCACTAGGAGCTAGAAATTATTCCAATTCTCTTATCTCCAGTTGTTAACGGACACACGTGTTATTACTATTATTCCTTTAATTGCATTGATAGTCTACATTAGTTTAAGAGTAAATTTAACATTTAATGTAATCTTCATTTGTGTAATGAGATAAAATTCCATCAAAACATTCCAATCCCGATTCCGAATAATAACCTCGGTGCGGTCACTGACAGTTCTTTACCCAGGTGCCGCAATTAAAGCTGATTGGAATCCATCATTCAATTAGCTCTACAGACTTTGTATCGGGGATTAATGTACCGAACTCACCGCTAACAATTTCATAAAATGGAGATTGAACTCGCTAATCAATCTTCTATTTAATTTCAAGTTCACAAATTTTTTCATTGACCTTGATGCTTGATGGTGATTGTTATGTTTATTTCAAAACATATTTTGTTAAGTACCTATCTGTTTCCCACAAGAATCGAACAAGTCCATATTATTCGATTTTAGTTGCGTCACAATGTGAGCAACAAGCTTTCGGCAAGTACCAAACAAACCTTGAAAAATTAGGGTGGAACGTTTTTTGTTCTACAAGGACTAATTAGTCAGCGCTCTTTTCGGACAAGAACGAAAAAGTATTTTTGGTTTCTAGCAAGAATCAAATACGCCCTAAATTTTTATATCTTATATATCTTATAGCGTTTTCAGCTTACACAGTGCAAGTGCGCACTGAGTGCAATATATCACGTGTCTACACTGAACGAATTCTGCCCTCATCCGGTGGCAGTGCAAGTTTAGCCGCCATATTTGCACTGACACTATTGCACTTGCCTAGGGAGTCAGTGCACAAAAGTCGCACTGAGCCAGTGCACGGTGCAACTTTTTCTTAAGCTGAAAACGCATCAGCTGACTAAACTTTGCAATCAATGACAAGCTGAAAACGCTCAGTACAAAAAAGTGCGCACTCGACTTGCAAGTTGAAAACGCTATTAATATTTATGGGGTCTCGTGGCCGCGTGCCTAATAGCGTTGTCAGCTTACACAGTTCAAGTGCGCCCTGAGTGCAACATATCACGTGACCACACTGAGCGAGTTCTGCCCTCATTCGCCATATTTGCACTGACACTATTGCACTTGCCTAGGGAGTCAGTGCACAAAAGTCGCACTGAGCCAGTGCACGGTGCAACTTTTTCTTAAGCTGAAAACGCATCAGCTTAAGAAATGGCACAAAATTGACGCCCTGTGGTGCACTCTCCACGCGAGCAATAAGTGCCCGTGAGGTGACGTCTGGTAAACGCCCGCACGGTACAAATATGTCATCATCATTACCGATATCTGTGTACAAAGCAGATTGGCACAGCCAGCAATGGGTTATATGCCGTGATGATATATTTATTTATATTATTTTATTTAATATTTGAAATAAAATAGGTAATATAAAATGTGAACCATATTATGTCTTGTTTTTATGCAATAAACGGTGTTGATATGAGAAGTTTTCTTGTTTTACGAGTATCTGAATGTTTAGACATATTAAGTTTTTGTGAAAAACTCCCCATATATTTTTGAGAAAGGCCTTTTCTTACGATATTTATATATTTATAATGAAATTTTAAAACATAGAACGCTGAGGAAAATTTTGTTCTACAGCTTGCATCCCAAGTAAATATTAGAACAAGAATACAAACAAGACATTTATATACAAAGATTATTTACAATACTGAAATTGCTGTTTTCCAGATATTCTTCTGCAAAAACTGTAATAAGAAAAATATTTGCTAGATATTATTTATTTACTATTTTATTCGTTTAGAAGAGCTACAGTTCAACTTTTTAAAGATGTCTGATCAAGGTCATAATAATTGTTACCGGTATATATGTCAGTAAACAGCTATTTACCAGATTACAGCTGCCGAAATCGATATTTTAAGAACGCAAGTGGTAAAGCAGGGTAGATTTATAACCTAAGAAAAACATTTGAAAGTTTGAAACAGATTTGAAATTTGACGTAGTTAACAAACTGAGCACAGTCCTACTTCCGATTCCAACATTGAACACATTTTCACTTTGAACGCGCGCGCTTCGCTTGACATCATTACCCTTTTTGAGGTTAGATTTTTCAAACACCGCATCTACCGGCTGAATTACTCGATCCACAAATCATGGATCCGGTAGATGGATCTGGTAGATATGGTACAATTTTCGAACACGGTAACTACAACCCACTCGTAGAATTTTCGTAAATGCCTATTATAATTATATGAGTTAAGATTTTAGCTCCGCCCATTCTGGTAAAATTCAGTAGTGTCATTGTCTGAAATAAATTGTAAAAAATTGTCAGCCATCGGGATTCGAACCCGATATCTTGCCGGGATAGTGCTGTATCAACTAAGCTATTGGCTGCTCTCCTCTCGATGGCTGAACAATCTTTCACTTTTAAGGTCGTATAACTGCTGAGGATTTATTAATCGTCACATGATTAGATGTGGGGTTGCCAAGCTACCACTGCCTAAAAGCATTCAAAGTTTAAAACTAAGTCAACTGGTAAGTTTATTAGCAATTGGAAAAGCAAATATGTGAAAAATAAGATACTGGCCCAGTGTTAGCGTCACCGACGCTGTCAGAAAATAACATTATTAGTACGGCTATGAATCAAGGTAATGAATCTGACGTAATAAATAAACTTACGTTACAGGGAAAGTATTGTCAATAACAAGCATCGTATTAAAATTGAATGTCCTTACTCGAAACAATATGAATTTTTGAAAGACAAGCATGTTGTATCCTTCCTTATTGCACATACTTCTTGTAAGAGAGATAAATATATGCAAATTTGTTAATTCGTTTATGAAGGTTGACTTTGATCGGACATCTTTCAAAAATTTTACTGTAAGTGATTTTTTTGCAAACCAGTGTACATAAGATACTGTTGTTATTTTATTATTATAAAAACATAATGTTACAGTAATAAAACTGACAGTGCCAGTGTCAGTCAAGTTAATATACCCGAAATAATAAATGAACATACGTTACAGCGACAGTATTGTCAGCAACGAGTAATTGTAAAATAGTATGTCGTAACTTCGTCGAAACAATATTAATTTTTGCAAGGCAAGCGTGTTATGTCCATCCTTACCGCACGCCCTTGTCAATGAAAATATGATACAGATAAATGTGTGCCTTTTTGTTAATTCGTTCATGATAAAGGTGACCA
The DNA here is from genome assembly GCA_963082715.1 of Harpalus rubripes. Classification (NCBI taxonomy): domain Eukaryota; kingdom Metazoa; phylum Arthropoda; class Insecta; order Coleoptera; family Carabidae; genus Harpalus; species Harpalus rubripes. The sequence goes on along the minus strand of OY720456.1, from coordinate 15,474,540 downwards.
TGATCGGACATTTTTTTTTAAACTGTAAAGCACATTGATAGTACTCGTCTGTAGAAGAAAATATTTCTCTTTTTATCTATTGGCATGTTCTAGAAAATATTAATTAAATCGTATAGTGATTTTATATTAAATTTGGCTAAATATACCCCACATGCATCAAAGATTTTTCGAAGATATACCTACACAAAAAGCATGTTTTTCTAAATTATATTTATAAGAAATTAAATTATCATTATATCTTCGTTTCCATTATTGAATTTACTAATCTGCTTTTACGGAGATTTATTTTGTTTTAGTCTGTTTTTACTGTCTGCTTACCTTAGGCAAGGGAGGATTACTCTGAAAACTCAAATCGAGATTTTAATGTGTAAACACGTTACAACCTGCCTAAATTCGTTTGGTTTTCATATGAATTGAAGGGTTTCCCACAAAAATCGAACACGCAGTTTCCGTTTTATGGTGCAATATCATTTGATTCGGGTCGAGTGTCATTGTGGAAAACAAGATTTTGTTAAAGACAAGCAAAGCACGAAAAATATAAGGGTACACATTTGTAATTCCACATTAGTTCTGCTCTGAATTTAAAAATATATTTGTAAAAGATTTCAAAATTCTTTTTTCATGTGCGACAAAGTACAAAAAACGCTCGCTGTCTAAATTTAAAACTATACAATGTTGAGAAATGTCGCTTGTCTACATTCTTAATGAAACGTTTAGTCAGGAACTAACGGCAATATAGTTACACATATACCACCTTCATAAGTCAATCTGACATATTATAGCTCTGTCGGTATACTACATAACCAAATAAAATGCCGCACTGCTGTGAAAATAAAATAGGGCATTCATTTACAAAAAAAAAAATGCTTAGATTAGATTGAAGCAATAAGCTCAAGAAGAATGGAAAATAAGAATAAATTAAAATTAAATATAAAATAAATTGTGTGAACAGTTGTGCTGCCACATGCAATAGTTTGGCGTGAACGCTCCCAATGGACATCCACTTTTTCACTTGTTTTTTATTATGGTGGAGGTCCCCATTGTGGTGAGAAAAAAATCTTGTGTGTATTTCGAGAGCAAATGGACATTGTCGATTTCGAAAGAATGTCGCGTTCCTGCGTCGCGGGGCAACAACCTATCAATCGACAATGTCACATTTTGCGCTCTTAATACACAAATAGTTATTTAATATCCCACTGATATATTATTATTATCATGTGCCTGAGTGTCAGGTTGCGAATTTTAATAACACAAAATTGACCCCTGCGGTGCACTCTCCACTCCAGCAATGAGTGCCTGTGAGGTGGCGCCTGGTAAGCCCCCGCACGGTGCAAAAATTTCATCAATACCGATATCTGTGTACAAAGCAGATTAGCACACCCGGTAATGGGTAATAAGCTGTGATGATATATTTATTTTTATTTGATTTATAACAATAACACCCCTGCTTTCCGGGTAATTATATAACAAATAACGCCCAAGGACAATAGGAGTTGGTGCTAAGGTAATGTTGTCAAGAAATTGATATTGATACTGCGATAAGGCCTAAAAAACATAGGCTATCTACTCCATAAATTTTAGTAAATCTTTTTGATCCGTAATTCGTAGAATATTAAAAAATTATAGTCGGACGGCCCTCAGAAAGTACTCTGTTGACCTCAGGCTTTATTGTCCTTATATATCTTTCTTCATTTTTATAATCTTCATCGCGTAATTGCAGAATTCTTACAAAAATCAAACAAACCAAACATTTTTTTTATTATTTATTAGTACTTCTACGATAGCGAGAGGTAAAAAAATTAGGAAACCTTCCAGAAGCTAGAACATGAAACAAAATAAAATGCAATAAGCAATGTTGTAATATGAAACCATGTTCCACAATTGTTTATTAATTTGTAAATTATGTAAAGAAATAATAAAGTTTCAAAAATATACACGTAAATATAAATTTTTAATATAATTTAATAAAATATTTACTTTAGTAAGTAACATACCTAACTTTATTCTCGCAACCAAATTTTTTATCAGTTGGTTTTGATCACTCTGTATCTTTGAAATTTTGTTATTTTTGTTGTATTTTTACATTTTTTTAATTGAGGAGCGTTTAGCAAAAACAACCACAGTGTAAAAATTGTAAATATGAGTTACATCCAGCGACATCTTTCAAGGATACCAAATAGTTTGGTAATAGAGTTTCCCGCAAAAATTATTTTAATTATCCCCAGTTTTATAAAATATGGATAAGTAAATTATTAGCAAAGTAAAATTTACTCTTAAAGTAAAATAGTTTATTCCAGAGATTTTCGTTTTATAAAGCAACAATAAAAATACTAGCTAAGTAAATCTAGAGAATAAATTACTCCACCGATTTTCGAGGAAGTAAATTTTATTCTGTAGAATAAATTTGACACATCAACAGTAATTAAATTAAATTCATTTTAAATTTCATGTCTCGCATTATTTTTACATTTCTTTATTTATATCCAATATATTTGCTTTGTCTATTTCTGTGTAATTTTTTTCCCGTTCTCTTTTTTCTATGTTAGTTGACACCTGGCACTTTATGACACTCTTTAATTTCTATTTTGATTTTTGGATTTATTTTATGTCAGGAACATACAGAATACAATATTATTAAAACATTCTGCGGCACATTGCTTGGAATAGATCCTCTTCAGTTGGAGACTAACATTATCGTCAGTAGTGGTTTTAAGGGATACCGTCTAGTAATATTTTATCCTGGTTTTATCAATCTCTCTTATGCTCCAGTAGTGGAAAGATTAGCTGGTATAAGAAACCGTAGCCTGAGTGTGTGAATAACGCACTCTTCATGGAGGTTCTTTTCCTTGTCCCCAGTTAAAATTGAAGTTGCAAATTCATAAAAAACAATATTAAGAGGAATGGAACCCCTGCGTACTAGATATGTAGCGAAAATGAAAACAAATTGTTCCTTATTAGAACTATTAATATTTTTAAAAATTGAACATTAGACGAACATACTTCTAATATGAATCTGCATTTAAAAAAAAGTATCATTGAAATCTTTTAGTACTTGACCTTGATTTTGTAGGGAAAACGAGAAATGTCATTTTCCCCATAAAATCAGAGTCAAATAGTAACAGATTTCAATAAAACTTATTTTAAAATGCAGTTTCATATCAGAAGTATGTTCGTCTAATGTTGAATTTTTGAAAATGTTAATAATTCTAGTATAGGAACAATTTATTTGAATTTTCGCTTCATATCTAGTACGCAGGTGTTCCATTCCTCTTAAATATACATACCTAGGAATGTTATGCACATCATAACTGCCGCAGATGTCAGTTTGAAATCTGAGCTCGTAGAGCGAGGATTATAAGACATCTAAGGCTTGTTATGATTAATAACATCCGTGGTTTGTTCAATAGTTTATCGGTTTCAGAAAATTATGACATTTTTGATAAATATCATTTTTTGAAATTCTCTCATTAATGCTACTTGCAGAATGCTATGGTTAACAGAACAATTATTTTGACATATGCCAATATGACAAATATTCAAATTATGTGCTTTACTCCTCATGTTTATTACTTTAAAATAAAGTAGACCGTTTTTAGAACGATAGGCTAACGTTATCTGTATGTATCAATGAAGAGCATTATATTTTAATTTTGTAGACCGTTGTTGACAAGTCAGTATTATAATAATATTACCATACATATACAGTTATTATTTAGTTACCAGCCTACTTTTGTACATGTAAACAATGGAATAATATCCTGAAACCGAAAAAAATATTTATATGCAAAAATTACAAAATAATGACAGATGTCACGTCTCTGTCGATAAATCACTAGGATAAAATATTTGCTCTGCAAGTAGTTATTTTACTCTGTAACTTGTTTTATAAAACAGGCATTTTTATTTACTCGTCGATTAAATTTACTTTCAAAGTAATAACTCAGTACTTTATTCGATGTTTATAAAATCGGGCATTACAAGTTATTACATTGTAAAGTTTGAGTGTTTTTATAAAAAAGTCCTAATTTTTTTTTAATGAATATGGGTAATTTCTCACCAATGTTTATTTTTTTTATTACTTAACACCCAGTAAGTAATTTTCTATTTAAACATGATCTTGAGTTAAATTAAGTTACAGAAATCAAACTCCTCAAATTCTATTTACAATATTGTAATAGCTATTAATATACCTAGGAATGTGATATATATCATAACTGCCGAAGATGTCGAATTGAAATCCGAGCTCGTAGAGCGACGATTTTAAGACATCTAAGGCTTGTTATGAGTAATAACATCCGTGGTTTGTTCAACAGTTTATCGGTTTCAAAAAATTAAGACATTATTGATAAATACCATTTTTTGAAATTCTCTCATTAATGCTACTTTCAGATTGCTATGGTTAACACAACAATCATTTTGACATATGTCAATATGACAAATATTACAATTATGTGCTTTATTCCACATGTTTATTACTTCAGAATAAAGTAGACCGTATTTAAAACGATAGGCTAACGTTATCTGTATGTATTAATGAAAAGCATTATATTTTTATTTTATTTTATTTTCATTTTTTAGACAGTTGTTGACAAGTCAGTATGGTAATAATATTACCATACAGATACAGTTATTACTTAGTTACCAGCCTACTTTTGTATATGTAAACAATGGAATAATATCCTGAAACCGGTAAATATTTTTTTTAGATCTGTAAAATCTGGTTTCACTCCGTAAGTATTGCAAATTGTACTTTATTTCGTCTTTCCCTATGTACCTTCTTCTTTACCAAAAAATATAAATATGCTTTTTCAGCTTGTATAGCCTGATGGTGGGAATATAAAACTCCTGAAATCAATCACAATCATAGCAATTGAATAAAATATTTAAAATTACAAATAATGACCAGCAAAAGTTTAATAAAAAAGAATATGTTGTAAACGCGGCAACCGGCATTCTTGAAAAAAGCCGACGTTTTTGATAGTGTCCCTAACGGCAATGCGTTCACTTTATACTCGTATATTCCACATCGCGATAAAAAATATACAATGGACATAAAATGCCACAATAGACAGATCGTTTAAATTTAAACAAATATAAACACTGGCAAAGTAAAGTTAAATCAAATCAGTGTTTACTCACGTCCTACCCACGTTTGGTTTTGAGATTGAAAGTCTGTTGCTTCGCTTCTTATATGTAAGAGGATTTGTTACATTCGATCATCATTAAGGACGATAACTCAAAGTAAATTGTAAGACGACGGACAAAGGAATGTGGTTGCTGTTCGGAAACACTATTACCGGTTGACTAACTACAGTTGTTTCAGATTTGATATTTTACTTAATAAAGATTAATGTGAATTTATTGTAAGTGATTTTATATATATACAGGGTGTAATCATACTTCGGGAAAAAATGAAAGAGGATATGGTACTAAAAAATCTGTTAATTCATCCCATTTATAATTTGTTTCTATATGTAATTTTAATTTTGGCGCATATTTTGCCTTTTCTGCAAATGGCTGCCTTCCAGTTGCTTGCCTCACAGGTGACTACGTGCACAACATACAAGTTAGCAATCAAGTGTATATATTAATATCCTTGGGCAAAAGTAACCTGAATCGCAAATAGTTAACTTATTGTAAAACGATTCTATTCTATGCAATCTATAAATCTTACAATTTTTTGATCCTATTCTATTCCTTTCTTTATTATGTTCGATTCCATTCTACTCTGTGCAATCTATACATCAGGCTTAACTGTTCCAAGTAATATCAATTCAGAATTCAGACTGCTTTTAGACGACCTTGAATAGTAATCTTTCTTGAATCATATTGCAGATTAAATTTTTCATTACATTAAAATTTCTATGCAGGTTATATTTTAGAGTGGAAGCCTTTTCTATTTAGAAAATATTGAATGGAAAGGTTTAGCGAATGGGACCGCTGAATTTCCATGTTTGTAGGTTATTTTTATTTCCGGCTACAGTGGAGTTCTGACATTTGACGGCTTCGGTTTATTTGCCAAACATACGATCAACGATCACACTTCCCTAACCATTTGTTAAGCTGCATGCAAAGCATAAGAAATTTACATATTGCTATGCATTTTATTCAAGTGTTGATATTGAAATTTGTTGTGAAAAATTTACATTATACATCATTTTAAGTAAAACTCGAGTAGGACATTTCAATATGAAATATTTATGAGATTCACTATTAAATTTTATTAACATGTGTAATATTATGCTGGAACTTTAACAATGTAGTTAAAAAATTATAATATGTTCTCAAAATATGGAACAAAATAAATAAGGGTTAACAAGAAAATCCGTGACATACGAAATTTACATGTATTGTTTTAACCAGAGGTTCTCAAACTGTTGGGACCAACTTCGTTATTTTAAATAGAATCATATGTACATTTTTTATTTACTTATTAGATAGAGAATTTTATTCTGAAATCTTTCATATAATATTTGCATTGCAGTGGCGTTCGCAGGATTTTGGTCTAGGGGGGGGGTGCGATATAGAAGAGATTTATATATATATATATATATATATATATATATATATATATATATATATATATAATTTTTGTGTATTTAATTTTCGCATTTTTTTTTACAGTGGTTCAGGTAATGATTCCGCTTAATATTCATATTTGACCGTACTTAAATGCACTTGATTTTTCCCCATTTAAATTACACTGGGTTTTGACACATTTTGGAACTGTATTTTGTCAAAGGCAATAAGAGGTTTAAAAAATTCACTTAATATTGGAATATATACTAGAGTGACCCGAATATATGTGGAAAAAATTTAAAGTCTCAATCAATATACTTAAGACAATTGTAGATAGTTTTTTTTTGGTTTTTGGGCGATAGTTTAACCATAATAATTGGGTCTTCAAATTTTGTCCACATATTCTCGGGTTATTTTAGTGTATATTCCAATATTGAGTGGATTTTTGAAACCTCCTATTGGCTAGGAAAAAATAAAGTTCCAAAATGTGTCAAAACGCAATGTTATTTAAATAGAGAAAATCAAGGGCATTTTGGCATGGTCAAATATTAATATTAAGCGAAATCACTGCCGGCACAATTTTTATTTATTTACTTGGAACCATTTTAGGGGGAGGCCCGGTTAAAATTCTTGACCCCTTTTAAGGTCCACCCTAATATAAATATGTTTTAAACAATTTCATGTACTTATTTTCTCATATTTAAAATAAAAGCAAATATTTTTTAAAGATATCAAGGGATAGGAACGTTACATTGAAAATCTTAGAAACATTAAACAAGAAAATCTGTCACATAATAGCATAAATTATACTTGAAAATGGCTGCCTCTTCCCTAGGAATTCTAGCGCAATTTTTTCATCACGCCATTTTTTTCTTGATAACAAGTTGCAATGTCTTTTTTATTGTGTACGATACTTAAGTCGGATTTACTCAAGTGAGGGGCCATTATTAGAAGAAATTTCGAGATAAATGAATAAAACTTTTATGACAATTATGCAATTATAACTCCAAATATCACTATTATAAAAAAATATGTGTATGTCTAGGGGGGGGGGGCGACCGCCCTCCCCCTGGGTACTCCACGCCACTGTTGCATTGGTACCCTTAATAACATTTTTTATGTAAAATATATATTAATTAGATTAAAAATATGACTAGAATAAAAGGGCATTCTAATTCTATGTAAAAATATTAATATTTTTTTGCATATTTAATTACAATCTGTCAATGTAGACAATAAGTAAATATTTTAACAAATTGAAATTATCGTGTGGAAAATCCAGCAACATATTCTTCTTAGCTAGAATTATGTCTGTTCGCTTCGCTACCTCGTGTCCACGATCCACTGCAGTGCCCACACACTTTGTATGGACGCAGAGCAGCAAAACAAACACACCTATTAATGTAATAATAATATGAACAATAATAATAAGTAACTAAAATGTATATACAATATTAAATAAATCTAAACGAAAGTTCTAATTTGTTGTGTCGCTTGACTCTATACGTGTTCATACTATTTTCCAATAAATTTTCTGCATTTTGGGTTGGGAGCACGTCTAGTCTTTTTAGATATTTTTCACTGAATTATATTATATCTTCTTTTATTGTCTTTATTTGTGTGTTATGAATAACAATACTGTTGACAAACCATGGAGCACACACTATCATTCTTAAAATTTAGGGTTGAAAACGAAAATTTTGTCAATATTAGAGTCAATAGATGCTCCCAGAGTTGTATTGTAATACGAGGGGGGTCTCCTTACCGTCTGTTACTACTGCATCTTCTACTGCTTACTGATGATGATAATACTTCTTACTCCCAACGATGATACACTTTATCTTACTTGTGGACGCCTCTGATGGTTGGCGTCCAACACTTCGTGCCGAAGGACTGCGTGAGAAGGACTTCTTGAGAAGGAAAAACACACATACACTAACACTTTTACACTTTACACTGATGAACACTTACATTATGACAGGGATATTACTAACATATATTTTACTGATTAAACTAACTTTTTATTTACAATTAAACTAAATGATTACATTATTATTAATTAAACATAGCCTGACATGTTACATTCTGTAACATTGCGGGCGGGCGTTCTGCACACGCGCCCGAAAACTAAAACACTACATTCCGTCAACTAACGTCTTCACGACGCGACGAACTCATCTAGACTCTTACATTTTTATCCCATGACTATCTAAACTGGATTATCTTTAAAAACAGGACAGGATTACCTTAGGGGTACGGGGTGCATAGGCTAGGGCATCCAAAGTCACGTACGTATACATAATAATTTCCAGACTTAATTATCAACAAATAAATGTCGTGACTATCATAATACGATAAGAATTTCTAAACTGAATTTTGACATTTATAACTTAAACAGATAAACAGAGTTAAAATATGATTATTGAAACTATAATTTAGAAGATTTTATAAAAAGTTATTTTTTCTGTTATTGCGCTTACTCTCGTCTTATTACAGTATCCAAAGTCCAAATCGGTTTAAATACCAGTATAAAAAATATTAATAAGTGTTCATTTTTCCATTCGTGGCGTTCTATTGTGATCATTTTTTAAGCAAATTAATATAAAACTGTATATATTGTTATATAAGAGTTTAAAAATGTTGTATCATTGAATTCAGAATTAAATTCTTTAACGAATGAGCAAATAAAAATTTACGGTCTAAATTAAATAAGTTAGGTGATGTGCTTTGAGAAAAACTTGCCGAAAAAATTCTTTTCTTTAAATTTTTCTTGTAATAGAAACTGTTTGCCCATTGAGCACGTCTTTGTACATCTTCTAGACCTCGAGGTAGCGATAGTGGACAAAATAAAATGAACACTTGTATATTTTTTCTGTCAACAAAGTAATATTATTTGTTCTATTTTTTCAAATACATAATTTATTTATTTGCAAAGAAAATTATTCATAACATATTTTTCAATGTGTTTAACAAAGTAAGCCAATATTCTAGGGACCCTAAAACGTGTTTACTCATTGGAAAATTCACCATGAACTTTTTTGATCGATGACAATATTTCCTTTTACCTAAAGGTAAGGGAGAAATTGTCATTGAAAAAATAATAAATAAATAGCTTAACAATTCATTATTAGGATTGAATCTCAATTTTGTGACTGAAAACTTAATTACAACACAATGCAATCTCACCGACGACCCTAAACAAATGAAATCCGGGAACAATACCACAATGGAAAAATAAATGAATATCCAAGTCGTAACGTCAGACACAAGCACAACACAACAGCAGTATACGTTTCAGTGGCTGCAATAATAAGCATTCAAGTGGATTCACATTATTATATTGTCTGCTTTGTTGTATTTACTACTTAATTTGCTTGCACTGCTTTTATCATTTCTTTCCAATTTTTTACTAGTATATGCTTCAATAATAAAGTTTATTTTACCATAAAATACGTTCATTTCACTCCGACTCAAAAAAGATTTATTATATGATTTCTAAGTACTAATTTTAAAAGATATTGTTCTTTAAAGAGCCTCACATTTGAAAATATCATGAAATATCCATTAGATATTTTACAATTATTTTTTTAAATTTGTTTAATGTTTAGAAAAACTCACGTGATCTGAAACAGAATGTGACGGTAGAGCACATAAGTACAGTTTAACATGTCGCAAACTATCGCCTACTTTTATTTATATGAATAAAGTAAATTGTTTTCCTATTGTCTATGAATGACGTAATGTATGTGCTCCGACGTCACAGGAGTGGAGGGTTGTTTTTCATTACTATTTCTGGCGCCAATATTTTTATTTATTTACCAAAATAATAATAAATTATTATTATTATTATTATTATTATTATTATTATTATTATTATTATTATTATTATTTATATTACTATGAAAACTATTGCATAGACTTTCATTTAAAATACTTTTTAAAAATGTGAAATATTTTTGAAATACTCCTAGAGTGGGTATGTTAATATTTTTTTGCTAAGGTAAATTTATATTGCCAAACTGGAAATGGTTAATGATCAGTACAGTGTCACAATTTTCGTTTGTTTTTACCATTTCTTGCAGAAATTACCTATCATTCATATACAGAAATGCAATTAATATATCATCAGAGATAATTAAGAAGTTGATTGATGGAATGCTGAAAATAACTGAAAAAGTTAAAACAAACAACAGAGGGTCATGCCTTCATAAAAAGAAGGGGTAGCGAGGAAAGCAGTAATATTGATTTTATATTTGACTGGAGAAATACTTAATCAAGTTTTTAATTTAAAATTTAAAGCAAATTGAGGAATGAATCTACAGTTTAATTATTTTAAAGATGTCTGATCAAGGTCATCTGTATCATTGAACTATTAAGTTGCCATATACTACACTTGTCTCTTATTTGCATTGAGAAAAAGGACGCGTAATAAGGATGGATATAAACACGCTTGACTTTAAAAATTCATATGGTTTCGATTAAGTTACGATATGCCATTTTAAAACGATGCACGTCGTCAACAATACTGTCGTTGTAACTTTAGTTCATTTACTATTTCGGATATTAATAAGATTTATAGCCGTGTAGATAGCCTTATTTTATGTTAGTGATTTTATTTTTCACATATTTGATTTTACATTTGCTAATAAACTTACCAGCTGACTTTTTTTAGAATTTGAATGCTTTTACTGTAACATATATTTTTATAATAACAAAATAACAGTAGTATGTTATGAATAGTTTGTGTCAAGATAAATGCACTTTGACTTCTACTTCTTAAGCTCGTCCAACCTATCACCCCGGGGTATTTCGTTACCTGACTGGCCAGGAACGGATTACCAAATTTACAGCATTATTGTTGATTATTAACTTGTGTATATATTTTTAAGATTTGTAAACTGTAAAAAAATATAAACATTATTGAATAATAAATTGTAGTAATTTTATTATTAATTTTAATACTTAATTTGTACTTATTGTTTTAAATATTGTAATTGGAAAAAATTGTGAATACCTCTCTTTACTTATACCCTAGCAAATCGCTTAAGCAAATACATGCTGAGATGGGCGGAAAAGTCAATGTGCATTTATCTTGACACAAATTATACCTTCATAAGAACTAAGCTAACGATACTATTGAATTTGACACAATGAGCGGAGCTAAAATCTTACAATTCGGAGATTAGGTAACATGATCAGACATCTTTAAAAATTAAAGTTTACCTAGAAATAAAGTCTTGTGATATAGTTGTATGTTAACATATAGTATTTTTATAAAAACTGCATTAATATACTGCTGTTATGAAATAATTACATAAATGCTCTGAATGTGAACACACAGGCCCCAGTTTAAATAAGTTCCAGTATTTCCACTTTGATAATATTATTTTACAAAATATTACTGACGTATTTGCTCTTGAGGGGTATTTGAAGTTTTTTAATAAGTTGAACTCGAAACTTATTTCAAGTAAGTAGTATGTAATTTCGTTTAGATATTAAGATGATAAGATAAGTTTATTCAGAACGTCAACACAATTTTGGAACGGTATCTATGTTTGTATTATTTATAAAATAATAAAGTCTAGGACCCGAATACCCCACCAGAGTTTAAGTACATTTAACATCAGCTTCATTTTGATTAAATGTTTTGAGCAATATTTTAAGTCCCGTCCAGCAAACTATTGGGCCTATTTTGTAACTCAGTGGTTAATTTTTAGTAAGTTGTTAAAAAAATTCACCAATCAAGGATGTTGACATATAGCAAAAAATTGGAATTTTCAGTTTAAAATCCATTTTTGGACAACGGTTTTAAACAGTTTCTAAAAATTAACCTCTTTCTTACAGGATAAGTCCGTATATAACATATTGTGTAACATGTTACATAACGAAGTTTACTTAATGGTCCTATTTATTGGATCAGTATTTTAAGCAAATGATCGGTAACTTGTAATAAAAATTTAATTTAACCTAACCCAATTTAATCTAAACTAATCTCAATTAACCTAACGAAAACTTAAGCTAATCTTATGTAACCTGAACACAATATCTGATGTGGCCAGCACATTACCTTCCGTTAGTTCCATATATTTTGTACAAATTCCATACAGAGTTTCTTACACAAGATTCCATATTTCAAGTACATTACCTTCTGTCAGTTACATGTATTTTGTACAAATTCCATATAAAAAGTTTCATGTACCTAAAAGATTTTATATGTCCAGTAAAATTATAACACAAACATGTTAATTGCACTTGACACTGACATCCGTCAATCAGCATTTTCTTAATATAGTAGCGGTTTGAATGGTTATAGCATAGCTAGCTGCTTAATTTTTTAACTCAATATCCATTGAATATGAAGTATAATCTGTAATCAAATCGCACAGAGAATAAAATACACGCACGCACGCACGCACACACACACACACACACACACACACACACACACACACACACACACACACACACACACAACACACACACCATCGCAAAAATAGTAAAATCGTATTCTAGGGACTCTAAAACGTGCTTATACATCAAAAACTCACCACCGAATTATTTGACCAAAGACAATACCTTCCTTACCTAAAGGTGACGGAAGGTAAAAATAATCAAGTAAATATAAACTTTTTTAACAATGTTACACAATTTTCGGAGGTTCACACCTGCTTACAAATTCTACAGTTAACATGAAGATGTTTTGTGTGATTAGTGTAAATAAAAGTGAAAAGGAGGTTTTGGGTACACAACATTGCTCTCTAGAATATCGCACCAAGCATCATGTCTGCGCTGGCGATTCTTGAAATCTTTGCTCTTCGTCTCCCGCAACACGTTTTTTTCTTAGTAGAATCGTAGATTCCTTTGAGCACTCCATTTCTTTACGTACACGTAGATACAGTGTGTAAAAATCTAACTCGGATTACTCTATGAACACGAAACATAAGTCTGATCATTATTCAAATCAAAAGTCAAGTTGTCAAAATTAATCAAGAAATTTTCTGAAATTCATTGTAACAGGCCGCAAAAGAATATTGCCATTCGGTGTTTTCTAAATTATATCCATTTCTAAAATAAGATTCAAGAAGAAAAGCTTTAATTTCTTTAGATAACATTTTTGATCATATCTCGTGTCAAATTGACATTCAATTAAATAATAATTAAGACATACCTTTGTTTGTTCATAGCCTACTCCGAGTTAGGTGTTTTTTTGAACAAACTGTATAACCAGAAAAACTGTACAGCCACACACACGATCACACGACCAGTAGCATTCAACTGAACTTTATTAAAATGTTATTAAACATTGTGGACGTATTATAACAGGTCTGTTTTATATTATTCTTTGATCTTTATCGATCCCAAAGCGATAATAACACAAAATTTTGGTATATTTTGTTGAAATTTCTGTTATGCCACGGTTATATTACCGTGTTATATAGCATATATGTGGACGGATGCTTCAAAAATCATATTAGTATATGGGTAAACTCCCATTACGAATACATTTTGTTAACAATTTCCAATAAAGTAAATTTATAGCGCCTGGAAACTTTTGGCCTGTATTGTACAGGGAAACAATAAAAGTTTTCGGAAATTTATTCTGCTCGTATTATATTAACTTTTGACATATTCCTAGTGGTACATTCTCGTAGATCAGTGTAATTCAATAAAGCTGTACCATTATCTGTTGCTGTTAGCATATTTTACAGCCGAGTACTGGGGCGGACACATTGCAGCATGCATAATGCCCTGAGCTCTGCAGGCACAACGTCGCTATGTCCCAAAGCTTGCAGCTGTTTCGCACCCACGCTAACTACGATTCTGATCACATCCGCATCAGCCTAATTTATTGCTCAATATTACATCAGCTTTCGTTTTCCACTCATTGCCTAGATTGGCTTTGAGATTTCGCAAGCCTCCGCGGAATTACATCACAGGACAGGAAATTAACTAATGCCATTAAGACGAAGAAATGTGGGATGCATTCACTGGACAGTGGACTGTTGGTGATACTATCAATTCGACTTAGATTTTGTTACTTTCCTCACGATTTATACCCATTGCTGGGGAAAAACCATTTGTACATTTCAATCATTTTTAATTGTCACCACAGGAATTTTTTATCAGCTAAAACTTGTTTTCCTATTTTGCGTTCACAAAGTCAACTTTGTGCATGTTTTTAGGGATTTTTAATTTGTAAAGCTTGTAACTAAGTCTAAATGTCAAATTCATATCTTTCATTTTAGATGCCATAACCTGTCATTACTCATGGAAAATTATTGCAATTATATTTTTTTATACTTAGTAAAATAATTACATCAAACAATAAAGCACTCTTTTAAATTAAAATAAAAGCATAAAAAATAGAGCAAGATTAATTAATTTATTGAACATTATTAATCATTATTTAATAACACTATGGTATAGGTACCAGATATCGAAAATTCGCTGTCACTATCATTCATATTAATGTTTCATTCAATAACACCGGAATTTGCCGTTTGTGAAAAATATTTAAACAACCTTTGTTACACGAATCGCAGCTGTACTTTGCAAAAAACACAGGTCAAAATTTTCAAAACATAAAACATACTCAAATAATTTTATTAATAGACGTTTCTGTTTCGGAATTAGAATGTCACATTCTAGCACGCATATTGATGTCAGAAGGAGCTTCTTTCCTAAACGATTTTTGGTGATATTTTGTTATTTGAGATTGGCATGACTGCAATAAATACACTCAATATCTAGGCAAAAAATCTGATGTGGCCAGCACATAACCTCTTGCCAGATATTTTACCTGGTTGTACGCACACACACACACACACACACACACACACACACACACACACACACACCACACACACACACACAACTACACACCTACACACCTACACACACACACGCACACGCACACGCACACGCACACGCACACGCACACGCACACACACACATACACACACACACCTACGGATATCATCGTAAAAATGTTATAATTGGATTCTAGGAACCTTAAAACGTGCTTATTCACTAAAATCTGGATATGCGATTTTTAGCATGAATTCAATACCTCTCTTAACGAGAGGTGAAACTGACAAAATGAGAAGCGCAAATCACTGTCACCAACCTAATAATTCTACCAAATTTTCCTTAATATCCTAATTATGCAAAATCTATTATGAATTTTTAACTTATTTTTATCATGTTATTAAAAAAAACTTGATATTATGTGTCTAATTTTTTATTTAAACTTTAGCGTTGAAAACACACAAAACATGTCTCAGGTTTTACTAATAATGACTATAGGGTTGTGCGATCTTAGAAATTTAAAATCGATTTTTGATCTTTTGCTAAAATCGATTTGTCGCGATTGATCGACAAAAAACCGATATTTTTGAATATGAAATCATAGTACCATATCAAAAAATCTTTTAAATAAATGATCTAATAAATAATCAAAACATAGATTTTAATGGATTAAAAAATAGATTTTAAGAAAAAAAAACGCAAGACCGATTTTATTAAAAGATCGATTAACAGTGATATCAAATTTCTACTACGCATACGCACATTAAATTAAGAAACAATTCACGAATAACACAAAACGCCCGTGAAACGCCAAATGCTAGTGAAATCAATAGATATAATCTTGGAATAAATATTGTTTTTTAAAAAAGATCGATTTTTCGGAATTTGGATAAATGTTTATTTAATTGATCAATCTAATTGAAAAAATCGATCAATCGATCTTTTTTCTTGTCCTAAAAATATGATTGTATTTGTCAATCATTTGTAATAAAATTTAAACCCTCGCTCTTCGAAAACATGAAATTAGATACATAATTTTTGTAATTTTAAATATTTTTATAAAAAATAATGTAAATGAAAGCGTCAAGAGAGAAAATAGTATAAACACACGTCACAGAAGACAATTCAAGCACGCGTTCCTTCGCCCACTCGCCGCTGCGCGCTCGTGAGCGAATTTGTAACGCCTGCTAGAATATGTTGCCTTCTATAACTTATGTTTTAATATACTAGTATAAAATTAAATATAAAATAAATAATCTTTAGATAGGAGAAAAATAGTAATAGTATTAATGTGTAATACGTAAGACAATTCCACTCAAAATCTGTCGTCCAATTAAATCACAGTATTATTGTGAATTGAACCAATCACATTCGAATAACACTGACAATTTTCACTAGTGAGGGGACAATTTGCCGATAACATCGCTTCGCATTACCTTGCCGACCGTTGAATGTTTCAAAAATGACATAATGACATTTCATGTAAAAGAAAATGATTGATTGAATTGAAACCGTGTTGAAACCTTCATCAAATGAAAATAAATATATTCATGTATGAAAAAATGAGAATTGGAAGGGTTAATATTTATGTTTTGCTTATATTTTAAAGAGCGGTAAGTTAAATTTCGTCTCTTGAAATATTATTTCGAACACTAATAGAAATTTGTAAATCTTTAAAGGTTTAAATTGGTAACCATCAGTTGACAAAGAGGAGAATGGCATATGGATGAGCAGGAAAATATTTAAATATCTGCTGTGAACTAAAAAGAATCAGTCACTGTATTTGATCAGACAAAATTAGAAAACTAAAGGAATATTTGGTTGAAATCTATACAAACGCCAAATTCATCGATAAACTGGGATTAAACTACCACATGATCAAATCAAAGAATAGTTTTACAGACGGCTAAAAGAACCTCGAACAAACCTGAAGATAAAATAATATGATAATAGGTAATCTTTCATCCACATGTAGTTTGAAATGATTAATTATTTAAATTATTCTCAATACAATTATATCTAAAAACATAATAAAATAAATATTTATTTACAGTTAAATCAGTGGTTATAATTTAAAATTTTGTATGTCTATAAAATACCCACATATTTATATTTATAAATATCCATATGCTACTAATGGTGCGTTCGGCGTGTTAACTCTAATGGAGTTGGAGTGGAGCATGGGGCGTTGTCACGTGACCTCAAATCTTTCGGAGCAAATAGCAAGCGTTCGCCTTGCACGGGAGTGTGGTAAATAAACTGACAGCTATCATTTCAAATTTACAAAAGAGAATTGTAGGCACTGCATTTAAATAATAAAATATCTAAAAATTACCTATTTACGAATATACCCTATTTTCTCAGCATGATTATCTATTTAAAGAAAAAGAGGTAGAGTTAATGGAGTTAACTCTTTTAACTCCACTCCGTGTACCCGAACGATCAAGGAGTGAGATCTGTTTACTCCATCGTACATACCCGAACGGTTACAGGAATACTTGGAGTCAAAAGAGTGAAAAGCGTTAGCAAGCCGAACGCACCATAAATACACCCCTTTTGCATTTTAGTTCCAAGTTTGTTCATAGGGGTAGTGCAAAGTAGATAGATAACACGATATTATACGCGATTTTCACATCTTTGAGTGGTAGTGCGATCTATGGTTACCAAGTTGATATTTTAAAATTTCCTTCAATAATAATTTTGAAATAAAACTAAATTAATATAGCAAAAATAGTATGAATAGTCCATACTCGTACTATACGCGTAACTCGCATACAGCTCGATTAAGCAAAGTGTGTAGTATGACTAGCGAATGAAAGTTGACGTTTAGATTATTTAATAGATGTGGTTTCTTTTGAAAACATTTCCATATATTTGTTTTGAAAGAAAACTGACCCTTATATATTCCGTTACAGAAGATTAGAATTGTATGCAATACCAGGGGTGCGTTCCAAAACAAAGATACAGAGTAAGTGGATCTCCTACTTGGAGTAAGGTCACATGACCATATTTGCCGGAGTATTTAGGAACGGCTATGAGTAAATAAAATAACATTAACCTTAAAAATAAGAAAATATCTTTTTGATACGACATTTTCACTACCAAAAATTATTTATTGTGTGCACTTCCTGTTTTATCAAGACATTTTTTACAATTAATACGGGTTTTACTATTATGTTTTTCAAATGACTTTTTTATAAGATAAATAAACATCAATTACTCCAATGTATTGATAATTTTCAAGATTTTTTAAATTTCAAATTCGATTTTTGTATGTTTCGTTGTAAAAATTTGCGTATGACACGCAAATTCTCATTGGAGTATTTCGTACCTTACTAGCGTAGCAGAGTACGAAGAGAATGCTCTAGAGTTTTTTATTCTGTAAATTTGGGTTATCATTCTTTTAATGAACAATAATTATAACACAAACTAATATTAAAATAACATAATGCTATTTTCATCAATATTGAATGGTAATTGAAACTATATAAATGATATGAAATAAAACCATAATCAAATATTAATCCTTGTCAATAATTATTGAAACATTTGAATTAATATTAACAAATTATTTAATTTGAATAATTTATAACAGAGCGCGGCCATATTTCTATTTCACTATACATTTCCATTCATAAATAAACATAATACCCCAAGTTCATCCTTTTCATTTATTAATGTATTATACCAATTATTAATTATTAATTAGTTTTGTTAGTTTACGTTCATTTTGATTATTGGTTATTAGTTATTTCCATGAGTTTATATACCCATTGTAGTAGAATTAGATTAGTTTAAGGTGGCTTTAGACTATCAAATAATTTGAACTTTTATTGAACAAATATTTACAACATAATTTGTGATCAAATGATTACGCTTTTCACGTACAAATTATATGAACATTATTTTCTTATAAGTGGGCTATACGTATAATTATATAATTACATTTTATTTTGTTTTGATATTTTATCTCGCGGTTGTCGTTCGGTTTGTCTTTAGTGTGAGTTTTAATACAGTGTGTTCAGTAAAATTCCTAACTCGAAGTAGGCTATGAAGAGAGAAACGTATGTCTTATCATTATTTTATCCAAAAGTCAAGATTTCAAAATTGATCTTGAAATCTAATTTTAAGGAGAAAAGACAATAAAGAAGGATCCAGTACATTGACATTCGTCGTTTTCTAATTTGTTTCCATTTCTAAAATAAGGTTCAAGAAGAAAAGCTTTGATTTCGTCAAATAACATTTTTGACAATATCTCATATCAAATTGACATTTAATTAAATATTTTTAAATTGACATACGTTTCTTTGTTCATAGCCTACTCCGAGTTAGGAATTTTTTTGAACGAACAGTATTATGCGTTCATTTTTCTATGAAATTTGGTCAAAACAAAAACAAATATGACATTTATCAAAAAATCTTTATGCCAACATAACAAAATACTGTACATGTAACCTAGGATGAAATAATCCCTCGAAGTAACTAAAATTTGAAGTAACTGACCTTGATATTTAGAACATCCCTAAGTTGGATTTTTCTGATCAAATGGTTTGAACATCAAACGTTCAAATTTATTTGAATGTGTAAAGTCCAGAATCTTATATAGTACAGTGTGTTCAAAAAAAATCCTAACTCGAAGTAGGCTTTATACAAACAAACGTGTCAATTTAAAAATATTTAATTAAATGTCAATTTGACATGAGATATCAAAAATGTTATCTAAAGAAATCATAGCTTTTCTTCTTGATTCTTATTTTAAAATGGAAACAAATTAGAAAACGGCGAATGGCAATATACTGTGTCCTTCTTTATTGCCTTTTCTCCTTAAAATTACATTTTAAGATCAATTTTGACAACTTGACATTTGAATTCAATAATGATCAGACATACGTTACTGTTCGTAGCCTACTCCGAGTTAGATTTTTTTTTGAACACACTGTAAAATAAGAAGTCGTAAAAGTTGATGTAAATCTTTGATCGTTCAAAGCCATCTTTACTTTTTTTGTTACCTTATTCTGAGTTTTAATATTTGTTATTCACGTATTCTTATTAGAATTTATTCAGTGTTTGTGCAAATTCGTGCCCTACTATTTTTTTTTTCTAAAGTAAGGTTCTAACTTATTTTTTTTTCAAATGTTGTCTGTTTCTTTGCTTAAAAATACAAATTCGGTAGTTAATCACAAATTCGATAGTAAGCCATGGCCAAGAAGAACACAGAAGAGACTGGTTACATATTTAGAATTGATGTTAGATCTTATAGTCGCCTTGTTAAGTTAATAAAATTAATATTTGTACAGCTATTTTTTAAAGATGCCTGATCATGGTTTTTTTGTATCATAAATGAATTACCAAGTTGGTTTACATTTATGTATTCCTCTCATACATGCATTGACAAGAAGAGCGAGAGATAAGCACGAATATTATATAACACGCTTGTCTTTTAAAAATTCATGTTATTTCGATTACGTTATGACTTATGACATATCATTTTAAAACGATGCTCGTCGTTGACAATACACAATAAAGTGAAAATGGAACCTGTGACATTCTTTGTCTCATATTTTGGTTTACATTAATACGCTTTAAATTAAATGTATCACACTAAGAACAAGACAAATATTTGACATATGTCAGATAATTAATTTGAGAGAAAAGTTAACTAAATGTAACCCGGTTCTATGAATAAAAAACGCCTATTTACTTGATTCATAGCCATGCGTACAGCGTTATTTTATGTCACAAAACAAGCATTCAAGCCACAAATATTTCGCTTGTCTTCCTAAGTGTCAAATATAATGGCGAGAAATTCAAATTATACATACATAAAGAAGTTAACTTGAACTGTTTCTATTTCTTTGTGTTTATTAACCACATGACCCAAACAAAAAGGCTTTTAGAGTTTTGTGATGGATGTTTACAACATTATTAAATTTGAAATATTTTGTTATAATTAATATAGCTTCTTCCAAATTAATCACACTATCTGATATCTGCAAATAAATGCATAAATTCATTTTCCATAAGTTCACAGACAAAAAAAAAATACGAGAGATATTGGGATTTTCAAGTGTCAAGATCGCATTAAACAATGGTACACTCTTTGTTGACAATTGTGAGCGTAGCATTGTTGTCAATTGTGTTTCTTTAGTTTTCGTATTATTTTCTCATTGAATAGTATTTTTTATTTATAATTTAAGTATGTATACTAGAATTTTTGTAGTCATATAATTGTAGTTTCATGTAAATGTCAAATGTGTACCACTGTGTGTAGTTCTAATATTCGTCGCTAGTTAGCGTTTTCTTCATTGAAAATCTCATTACATCTTATATTTGACAACTTACATTTTTTCCGATGACAATTGTGGATGACAGTTTATGGTTTTAAGTACCAAACCGTTCAATATACTGAGCAACAAGTCTCGTTTGCTTACCTAGCATTTGCTTGATTTTCTTACTTCATTGAACGCACCTAGTATCTTATTTTTCACATATTTGGTGTCACATTTGCTAATAAACTTACCAGTTGACTTATTTTATAATTCTGAATACTTTTACATATATTTTTATAATAAGAAAATAATAGAATCTATACTGTATTTCAGATAAGATGGAGTGGTGAGAAAAGAGAAGCAGTTTGATCTTATTGTTTGATTGGATAATATTGGGGTATTCGTATTATCCTATTAAAAACAAGGTCAAACTGCTTCTATCTTCACACCACTCCATTCTTATCTGAAATACAGTGTTGTATCTTATGTAGTACATTAGTATCCCCGTAAAAAACTAAGTAAACGACACTACTGAATGTGACAGAATGGACGTAGCTAAAATCTTGCCATACAATTCGAATAACTTTCATAAATTAAACTGTATAAATTTAACTGATAACAGTTAATAATATTTGTAGCAACATAATAAAACAAATCTCTAACTTCAACATGTACCTACATAATTACTACATAGCTGTTATTCTGATACGGGCCCCCATATCTGCTTCCCAATGTCAACAAAGAACGAAGTCACATGACTGCTCGCGTCCTATATAAAAACAATAAATATATCCAAATTTTTGAAAAACACAAAGATCAAACTTTCTTACCTTCATTTGATTTAATATCTAAGCTATCTTTTATAAATTTGTTTGAAATTATCTTGTTTATAATTTTTTTCTTATGTATTAATTTTATCTTATATATGCTAAATATAAACTAATGAAAATATATTTATATATAAAAAATCAGATTTTGAATAAACGAACCTTTCCGCATAAATTGAACAGTCCATTTCTACAGGAATATTACGAATATTAAACCAATCTGCCACTTGACATGTCTGTTGACAAGATAGAATGTACCTGTCAATTAAGTTTGGAAGAGCCCGAAGAACCTCCGCCTCCGGTAAGTAATATTCGGATTTCAAAAAATTAAATAGGTACGTACGTAAATAATAAAAATAAAGATATTTTTAATAAAACGTTTTTTATGATATATATTTTTTATATTATCGTAGATAGCTTTGCAAAAAATTAAGATAAAACATTTGAAAGAGTAAAAATATGCAAAATTTACATTTTTTTCAGAAAACAAAACAGATATTACCAAAATGGCATCCGAACAGGACATTTTTTTATAAATTAATCGATTTCGTATCTCCTATAGTTTTAGTGGTTCTAATACGAGGGTTACCCAGAAAGTAAGGTTATAAGACGCGTAGTTCTTGCGAGGAAATGTTTTCTTTTCAAAGTTGGTACCACTGCTGTGTAATGGGGAGCCAGCCGAAACAAATGATTGGTTCCGGACGTTAGTAGCTTTTTAATTCTTGTGGTGAAGGTTTAAGAGGAAAGGTTACTCCTGTACTAAAATATGATGCAAACATTCAAATAAATTATTCTTGCTCCTACTAGAACTTTTAACGTTTTTAGAAATTCGATACACGACACTCATACTTCCGATACTAATCTGTAGAGCTTGGAATATATGCAAAATCTCGCCAAAATGCATATTAAGTGCATGCTTGTATATTTTTAACAATAATGCATATGCAAAATAAAATAAGTGCATATTTTGCGAATTTTTAACAATTGATAATTTTAAATTATTACTGCAAAGAAAACTGGCGGTTTGTACTTAGTTGAAGAATTTATAATAAAATTTTATGATCAGCCGGATGACCTTTAGGGTGCTACGAGAAATTTGTATTTAAATTACCAAATATTTTCCAGTTTTATTAAGGAATTTTCCCATTTTGGAATTTTAAAATAACTTATCTATGCAGCAACAAAAGAATAATAGAGAAATATAATTACGTGACTCGTATCTCGAACAGACATTGTCTTTATTTTACAAAAAATATACTACACGACGTTTCGATTGATAATATCTCCAATCGTTATCAAGTGTAAACTGAACAATAATCTTAAAGCTACGACATTTTATACTAGGAGGGATGTGATGAGCTGTGACGATTCCGTTTCAGGTGATGGAGTTGACCAATTAGGGGGCGCCACACGGTACGAATATCTGTGCTGGGATGGCTGAATACTCCACTGTTGTTGGTGATGTACGCTGCTTCTTTGAATTTTCTTTTAATACCAATGACCTCTGTCAATAATGTGGGCTTCATTACATTTGATGTGGTGTTGTTCTGTCCAAGCATGATGCGCAATACCTGACTTTTGAAACAAAAAGACCTCTAGCCGTAAGACTTAAAGAACATAGGAAGAACACGCAATTGGGAGAAACTGAAAAGTCAGGTATTGCACATCACGCTTGGTCAGAACAACACCACATGAAATGGAATGAAGCCCACATTATTGACACAGAATGTCATTGGTATAAAAGAAAATTCAAAGAAGCAGCGTACATCACCAACAACAGTGGAGTATTCAGCCATCCCAGTACAGATATTCGTACCGTGTAGTGCCTCCTAATTGGTTAACTCCATCTGAAACGGAATCGTCACAACTCGTCACATCCCTCCTAGTATAAAATGTCGTAGCTATAAGATTATTGTTCAGTTTACACTTGATAACAATTGGAGATATTATCAATCGAAACGTCGTGTAGTATATTTCTTGTAAAATAAAGACAATGTCTGTTCCACATACGTGTATTATTACTCCAAACAAATATAATTACGTATTTATCAAAAATGCTGGATTTGAAAAACTTACACAAATAAATTAATAAAATATAAAATGGCGAGGGCGATGTTGAGGTTAATGTTAATTTAAACTTAATTGCAAGTTTTAATTGAGCCCCTATAATTTATTGCGTGGTCGAACGTACAGTCAGTGACATGAAAGAAGGCGGGTGCAGTAAGGGAGAGTATTCGTTGTGTCAATATGTGTCAAAATGGGTACGGAATTTCAATAAAGGAAGGACGAAAGTTCATGATAAAGAGAGAAGTGGACGGTAGTCCGTGGTGACTCATGGCGATGAGCTGGTGAAAAAAAATGAAAAGCATAAGTATTCTTTCTGATCGCCATTCGACCATTGATGACCTGCAACCTTTGTCCTGAAATTTCACAAATTATTGTTGATGAAATCATGAGTAATCGACTTGGATATTACAATTTGTGTGCGAGATGCGCTCACTTTGCATTTGCAGGGAGACGAGACGAGGAACTCATCTTAAATCTTCACCCGATCGAAGGTTAGGAAGCTACTAACGTCCGGCACCGCTCGTTTACTTCGACTGGCTCCCCTCTACTCAGTAGTGGTACCAACTTTGAAAAAAAAACACATTTCCCCGTGAGAGCTACGCACCTTACATACATCATACATCATACTTTCCGGATAAGACTCATACAATTGCACACGTTATCTATGACATTTATGTTTTGTAGATGTCCGGTACCAGTAGGAGAAGAGTCTCCCGAGATGCGGGCTGTGACAAATTGATCGAGGCCGAACGTGCGAAGGAAGAACTTCGTAAACAATTGGAGCGAGAATGCAAAGAAATGGCTATGCGCTATACTTTACCCACTAGAATGGGCAACTGGTTTGAGGCCCAGGCCGTTGCCGAGGTTAGTAAATGATTGTTTAGGAATTTGCATTCAAATCAATCGAGCGATCCGCCATATACACGGTGTCCCCTGAGAAAACCGTCAAACTTTAACAATATATTCTGGGAGTCATTCTGAGTAAAAAGTTCAAATAAACTATAGGCCAATTCTTCTCCGTTTTAGAGATACCGACAAAAATAAAATAAACAAATAAATAAACAAAAAATAAAATAAATGTTATTACAACCAACAAACTTTAAATATATATTCTAGGGGTCGTTCATTTTAGAGATATCGACATAGCATTCTTATAGGGCGCGAGCAGACAGGTGACTCGAGCGACCTTGAAGTGCTTGAAATAATATGTGTGCGCTTATCACTTTGAGAACAACAATGTCACTTTGATAAGACCAATGTTTTGATTTATTTTAATTTTCGATTATGAAGTTATTGGCTGGTAGCACGAGCGTGGTTCTAACACCGGTTTTAACTAAAACCATACTAACGACTTAGCACATACTTCAGGGTTATTAACAAAATCAGTGTTGCCAATGTACTGAATAAGCCGAAAATGTACTGACAGCCATATTCAGTAAATTTGACGGCATTATTTAAAACTGTTTAATAAGATTTTTGTCTTGCCTTCTGTAGTATAAACAATTTAAAATAATGAAGCCAAATTTATTGAATATGGTTGTCAATACATTTTCGAGTTAATCAGTATATTGGCAACACTGATTTTGTTAATAAACCTGAAGTATGTGCCAAGTCGTTGGCATGGTTTTAGTTAAAACGGATGTTAGAACCACGCTCGTGCTACCAGCCATTGTTTTTAATTTCATGTGTTTTACTGCCTGAAAATTGTACAATAATAATATTTTAGCAGTTCAAAATCAAAATAACTCAAAAAATATGGTGTGACCAACACAATACCTCCCGCCCGAGTCAGAAAAAAGATAAGTTAATTCTTATTTTTGGATTAGCGAATTTTACTCCAATTTTGACAGTTTATTTCTTAAAATATACTCTAATCTAATCCAAGTAACTACCTCAACAGGATTAAATCTAAATTACAGAGTGGGTTCACATTCACACAAATCCATGCCTTAGTGGGATTCGAACCCAGAGCCACCGGAGCTATAATAAAATAAAGATTAAATTTTAAATACCGGGATAGAATAGAATTCACTAATCCAAAAATGATGATTAGCTTAAACATTTTTGTGAATCATTAATTTTTATTAATCTAAATACATACCTACATATTTACTTATGCTGAATTCCTTTTCTATTGTTCTATTTACTTTTTTCTTTTTAAAACGTTACTGTACTCTATCCGTTTTAACTATAGACTAGATGGTGTTTCGAGCGCGGCCGTTTTTACATGTATTAAATAAAAAATTCAAATTTTGGCGCCATTCCTGGATTTAATAAATTATACGCCACTTTTTTTGCCCGCTTCGAAAGGCCTTTCCTTTTGGATATTTTAAAACATTGGCAGAGCCAAGTGCAGGATTTTTATCCATAATATTAACGAAGAGAACAATAACAAAACTAACGAAATACTAACTAAAAACTAAGAAAACGCGCACAATGAAAACTATGTAATATGAAATATAACGACAAAACACTATGAAAATTATATAAACGAAAAACACAAACAAACAGAACTGAACAGAAACTGATAGTATGTAATAAATCGTGTACTATTAACTTTGTTGACATTTATATATTTTATGTCAGACGGCAAAATAATTGATACAGTTGTCAAGCAAATTTAAATTTCGCGTCCATTATTTTACTGTGTAAACACGGTTCACTTTTGAACCAATCAGAGAGCTAGAATCTTAAGCCCTATCTCACCCAACGCTCTATAGTTAAAACGGATAGAGTATAATATTATTTTGAGTGATTAGTTCTTTGATAGTGACGTTTATCTCTCAGTTACATTTGAATAACTGCGTTTTATTTGTTTAAAGTGCAGGCTCTGGGATTTAAATTATAGATATTTTATAAATTTATCCATAAAATATATAGAAAAAGTATTAATGTATATCTATAGAAAATTTAATAATCTTTAATTTTTATAATAACATTAATCTCGAAAAAATAACATTTAAAGGTATTTTTCGAAGAACTATTTTGAGCTTCTAGTAAAGTGCCATTTCCGATTATCCGATTTTCACCAAAATCTAATGGGCTCTTTTCATTACATAAAAAGTTCGAAATACAAGGTTTCAAAATTTTCTGAATGATATTATTTGAGTTAGAGTGGAGGATCCACACACACAGACATCATCGTGAAAATGTTAAAATTGGATTCTAGGGACTTTAAAACGTGGTCATTTACCAAAATCTCGATATGCGATTTTTAGCATGATCCCTATACCTCAGTTACCAAGGATAGCGGGAGGTAAACATTGGTGTTGTCAAAGTGACATTGTTCATGTTAAAGTGATACGTGCACACATCAGCCGAGTCACGTGACTGCTCGCGGCCCATTAGAATAGACTTTTTGGTTATTAAAGATTTTGCATGTTTCTTTCGATATCTCCAAAACGAAGAAGAATTGACACATAGTCTATATGAACTCTTTTTACTTAGAACGACCTCTAGACTAGAACAGATGGTTAAAGTTTGTCGGTTACTTTTATCAATAAAAAAAGGCTACATGGTCCACGTAAAGTGTATTTATTTTGAAATACGGACGTTTCGGGTTTACAGCAAACCCATCCTAAGCTATACATAATAATAAATTTTTGTTGGAAACATTACAAGAAAATTATAAAATATATTGCTTACCTAATTAACAAAGTTGTACAATAGTTATAAAAATATTACAGATGAACTGTTAAACAACGTGGTCTAAATATTACGTTGACTATTTCACTTATAAATATATAAACCAATCCAAATTCAGGATTCTACCTAGTTACCAAGTTTCACTTCGACAAAACAATGACACAAAATTTTTTTCGCCCCCTTTAAGCCAATAAGATGTATTTTTAAAAGTAAGTGAGTTTTGATAAGCGAAGTTTTTTTGACGTTTTAGAAATATATTGTTTACTTACCTGTTAAAGTCTGTATAATTTCAGTGTTATCAGTTTTTATTAAAAACGAGTAGATTCGGAAAGGAATCTATTTAAAACGTTGAAAAAGCAAACTGAAACATAATACCTCTAAACACAATAAAAATTAAAAGATTTTTGTCAAGAAAATAATTATGTAAACGATTACCTGATTTTTATTTTGGAAATAGTCATCCGAATACCATTCGTGGTTAAATTTTATCCTGGAAAAATTTTCCGATTGCTTTACTTGAGCCTGTTGCCAATTTATCTCGTGACATTGATCAAAAATCACTCGTTTGGCAACTCGTGATTTTTTTGTCAATGTCACTCAATAAATTGCTAGGTAACCGGCTCTCGGAACAATCTGAAAAATTTTCCGGCAAAAATTTACCACTTATGATATTATAGGGCCTATTCTGTAACTCAGTGGTTAATTTTTAACCACTGGTTAATTTTTTTAACCAATCAAGGGCCCTATTCTGTAACTCGGTGGTTAATTTTTAACCACTGGTTAAAATTTTTATCCAATAGTTATTGATTTGACAACTAAAAATCTCTTTTTTTGTTATATGTCAACATACTTGATTGGTTAAAAAATTTAACCAGTGGTTAAATATTAACCACTGAGATACAGAATAGGCCCCCAAGTATGTTGACATGTAATAAAAAGAGATTTTTAGTTGTCAAAACAAAATATATTGGATAAAAATTTTAACCAGTGGTTAAAAATTAACCACCAATTTACAGAATAGGGCTCTAAATATGAAAAAACTAAGTTTTCCGTACTCAACCAACCGAACGTATAATATGTAGATCACGTTGTTTAACAGTTCATCTGTAATATGTTTATAACTTTTTTAAAACTGTATGTAAGCAATATATTTTATAATTTTCCTGTAATGTTTCCAACGAAAATATATTGTTATGTATAACTGAGGATGGATTTTTTGAAAACCCGAAACGTCCGTATTTCAAAATGAATACACTTTACGTGGACCATTTAGCCTTTTTTATTGAGAAAACAACATATATTTCACGTTCTGGTCCTTCAATCCCATTTTGTCGGTTACTTCAAGGAATACCCCCCTGTATATGTAAAAAAAATTATGTACGAGAGTCACCAAGAATTATTTAGAATAAAACACATATTATAGTCCCTTCACCATTCTTACCTTCCACTTCTTGAAAACTCCCAAGCAATTTTCTTTTGGAATGTTTTCAAAATAATCATGAATTGTAGCATCACCCTCATCTTTATTCGAAAATATAAAATAGAAATACCCGAAATGCTATGCCACAAATGAAAACTTGGTCCCTAAACAAATGGCGGACACTAGGCGATCAGCTAATAGAACTTGGCTTCACGGTTTGCCACCGACACTCCTATATACGTAGTATAGTTCTATACTCTGAGAGATAGATGGTCTGTGATACAAATTTATCCATAAAATATATAGAAAAAGTATTTATGCAAATCTGTTGAAAATTTTATAATCTTTAATTTTTATAATATAACACAAATCTTGAAAAAATAACATTTGAAGGTATTTTTCGAAGAAAATCTATTTTGAGTTTCAAGTAAAGTGCCATATCCGGTTATCTGATACACACCAAAATCTAATGGCTTCTTCCCATATTAGAATAAGGTAGAAATACAAGGTTTCAAAATTTTCTGAGTGATAGTATTTGAGTTAGAGTGGAGGATCCACACAAAACACACACACGCACACACATACACACAGACATCATCGTGAAAATGTTAAAATTGGATTCTATGGGCCTTAAAACGTGGTGATTTACCAAAATCTCGATATGCGATTTTTAGCACGATCCCTATATCTCCCTTACCAAGGGTAGCGGGAGGTAAAGAACAAAATATTAAAGAATTTCACGGAGATAAATCTAGTTGAAAAACGTGTCGTAAAAACTCAATAAATAAAGATCTTTTATATAGGAATGGCTTAACCTTAACGAATGGGAATGGGCTAATATTGAGCGCAACATTTTATATACCCAGAGGCACATATTCCCCAAGACGGTCCTGTTCTTATATAAACATTTACAAAGTATAAATTAGTCTTTGAATCCGGACGATGCTGCAATTAAAACTACGCCGGACTTATATAAATTATTTGTTTTTCAGGTGAAAATGAAAATGTTGCATCGAAAGCTTCAGGCTTGCGCTACTTTCTTCCAGAAGCAAAATCTCGTTCGCGAACATTTGTTTACACCTGTAAGTTCTGTACTATTACTAATTTTTAAATACTTTTTATAAGTTTTTCTGTCACGTAAATGATATATTTGCTGTATTCTTTTTATCTGAGCGCCCACTTGCGAATTTTCTGAGCAAATTGGGAGTGAACAGAAAAAATCTGATGTGGCCAGCACGTAACCTCTCGCCAGATATTTTACCTGGTTGTACGCATAAAACGAAAAATATTTTCAAATACAAATACATATATTCATGTCTCGCTACAAAGTAATTATTGTAATATAAATTATGTACCATACATACATTTTCTTTATATGTATTCAATATCCTGAAATTTTCTTTTTCTACTTTCCTTTTCTTTTTCTTTATATTCGTCAATTTTTCGCAAATTCCTCTTACATTGTTTTTTACGTATATTCTTTTACGTTGTTGACTTTTTTTATTTTCATAATCTTCATAATGATCTACAAATATTTTTGACAGTGGCATACAAATATTTTTGACAATGACACTTATGTGTGAATTACAAACATTTGAATTTCTTGCCTTGAAGTAGTTTGATCTAAGAATTTTTACATCAAATTATTTTATATGCATTTCTTTATCTAAATCTATAGAAGATATAATAATAAATTTATATTTATCGAATAAAGAATTTAACGTTCTTTAATATAAGTACATAAATTTTCGATAAATAATATTTAGATGATTTTTTTCTTGTAACTACTACTTTCGGTTGTCCAATTGTTACCAAAACTGGCTCGACTCTTCCCATTATTGTTAGATTGAGGAATCCGTAGTTAAAAATGTCTTAAGTCTTATAGTATTTGAGTTATGGTGAATCCAACATCCACACACACACACACACACACACACACACACACACACACACACACACACATACGAGTACACACACACACACACATATGGACATCATCGGAAAAATGTTATAATCGGATTCTAGGGACCTTAAAACGTGCTTATTCACTAAAATCTGGATATGCGATTTTTAGCATGAATACAATACCTCTCTTAGCGAGAGGTAAAAAGTGAGCGATCACTTCACAAATAAAACAACTTATTTAGGCAATTGGGATCCGCAGAATCCGTTGGCGGCGCTGTAAGCCCACCTGACATGGCGGCCAGTAGGACATGTCAGATTTTGAATGGGCGCTTTCTGACCCATAATATTGATAAAAGTTCAAATTAACACAATTTTTAAGTTTGTTCAAGAAACATAGTTGAAGGGTAACAATTCGTAAATCTGTGTTTAATTACTATCTACTTGTGGCGTAATTTGATTTATGGCAATTCTGACTTGAAACTGCAGTCTACAGGGACAAATATTAGTAAAATCAATGAATCTACAAATTTTATGTATCATTACTGTCAATAGTTGTATTAAAACTACATATCTGCAAAATTTTATTCTAATTTCTTTTTGTGAAATGCAAAGAAAAGGCATTTTTATTTATTAAAGTTTTGCGATATATTTAAATATCTTTTCCATATGTTCAGTCGATCAACTTTATATTCTTTGCCAAAAATTACGGAATATGTCTTGGATTTTTGTTGTACTCGTACACTTTAACACAGCACTTTTTGGTGTATATTATGTTAATTTTCTTTAATTCGCTTATTTTTCACACATTTTCAAATGAAATTATAAAATGTAAGCGTGAGAACATCTTTTTATGTTAAACGAAATGATGATTCTTGACGTTTACATAATTTGACATGTCCTAATTTAGTTCCCTAAAATTCCGCTGATGTCGCATGCATAATACATTTCTTTTTTTAAATATTATGACTTATAATCTCCCCAGAGCATTTTCTTTCCGGAAATTTTGAGTGCATTCCAACAACGTATTAATCAGATCAGATTACGTTGTTCGAATGCACGATAAAAAAATTTCCGGATATGAATTAATGCTCATGGGTAGATTCGGTAAGAAAATCGTAACGACAACACCAAAGTAAAATTAATTTAGAATTTATATTTTGCTTAAAATAATCAAGTTCGGATAGAATAATATATCCATGGCAACTTCTATAAAGTATATAAAATTGACAATTAAAAAACAATTTTGTCAAAAATGTCACGTTTTGACCCCGAATCGTTAGAAAATGTAGATACAAAAAGAAGTAAATTTTCTGTATGGGGTCAGTTTTAACATTTTGTCAAGAAAATAATTACAAGATTGATGCACCACCTTCTAGAGAGAAATTGGCGAACATATTAAAGGACTGGGGTTTTACCATGAAACGCAAAAATGGTGAAGAATATAAAGAGTGAGTAGTAAAAATAATGTGGAATTCTACAGCCAAGCAACTACAGGAAATGTACTACAATAATTTTCACATCAAATTCAACCCTTTTGTTGACAGAGTTTAGTGGTGCAGAGATACTGGAATTAAACGAATTATTTAGTATTTGTAAATAGTTATTAACGTCATAAGGCTGATATGAAGCAAATTACAATCAACCGAGTCAGTTATTTGCATATCAGCCGTGTGATGTTCAGTATTTTTCATAATAACATAAAATATCTTCTGAAAATTCTATTTTCTATCGCATATTGACAGGTGACAGCTCTTCATGACAATTTCATGATGCTGCGATTTTTTAGGAACACATGATTTTTAATAATTGTACTGTTATAAAAAATAACGGCCGTGGCTGTTTTGACGCATATATTGGTTGAGCATATAGTACTGTTAAAGCACATTTAACAGTATGGCATTATGAAAACATATATTTCTGATAAAATGGCAATTCAATATATTTTCTAAAAATGTCAAACTGACATTTTTGACACGAAAAAATTTCCACTTACTAGCTGTATTCTTTTTGATTGTAATTCAGCTCAGTACATAACTGAGTTGAGCTGAAGTGCTGAAGTGAGTTGTGATGCATGCAAAAAGAACAAGTTTTATTTAATTTTATCATATCCATCTTTACCGGTAGCATTTGGTGTACCAGCTGTCAAATTTATATATATATATACAGGGTGGTGGCGGTTAGGGGTGAACATAGGGATTTAACATAGGATTTTAGTTTTTTGCAATTTCCTGCTCTCCTGTTTATTTTACGGCAAAAACTGTAGAGTACAAAATTGTTCAGAATTAAAAATTGCATATAAAAATGTATTTACATTTATTATTATGTTTTTGGTTTCTTTACAATTTTAAAAAGAAATTTCAAAATTTGTGTTATTTTGTAGCAAAAGCCATGGAATTTATTTTTTTCTGGTTGTCAAATAAAAACAAACAACTTTTAATTTTAATACGCATTTTTTATTAGGTATACCATTTAAGAATAAACCAATTCCAGATGTATCAACTACGTAGAATTTTGATTTATCATAGCCAATACCATTTCTTCATTCACTTCTTTATGACGTCTTCTATTATTATTATCATCATTATTATTATTAATATTATTATTACTATTATTATTATTATTATTATTATTATTATTATTATTATTATTATTATTATTATTATTATTATTATTATTTCCTTCATTACCTTCGTTCACAGCTATATTAGCGTGTTCTCAAATTTTTTAACAAGTTTACAAATTGTTGCTATAATAAGAACTGATGTATTTTCGTACTTTATGGAAAACATATCACGTTTTCTTCTGAAACTATTTCCACCATAATAATTTTTTATAACTAAAACTCGTTCCTTATTCGAATAAAGATTCATTATTAAATTAACTTTTTATTAGAAAATATTTCGAAAATTTTACAGAAATTGAATGACATTATTATGTTTAAACATTTGAGTTATAAGTCATGGCTATTGCTACAAATTAACAGAAATTTTGAATTTTCTTTTTAAAGTTGTGAAGAAACCAAAAACAATAATAAATGTAAATACATTTTTGTATGCAATTTTTAATTCTGAACAGGAGAGCAGGAAATTACAAAAAACTAAAATCCCATGTTAAATCCCTATGTTCACCCCTAACCGCCACCACCCTGTATATATATATATATATATATATATATATATATATATATATATATATATAAACGAAAAATGGATAATGTTGAAAATATATTATTGTAAATATATCTGTATATGTGACTATAAAATTTCTTGTATTATATAACCTTAAAATGCAAACTGAGTGTTTCAAATCAATTCGAGTTTTGTTAACTGATAGTGTAGCATCGGAAAGGGGGGAAGTGAGTTTACTCAGAACAACTCAGATCAATTATGTCAAAAAGAACAACGATTTCCTGAGTTTATCTGAAGTGATCTGAGATGAACTCAGGAAATCGTTGTTCTTTCTGACAAAACTGATTTGAGTTGTTCTGAGTAAACTCACTTCCCCCCTTTCCCATGATACACTACCAGTTTACAAAACTTAAAATGATTTGAAACATTGAAACACTTAGTTTGCATTTTAAGGTTATATAATTTAACAAAATTTATATTCACATATACAGATATACTTACAAGTAATATATTTTCAACATTATCCATTTTTCGTTTATAAACAGTATCATAGATCAGAAAAATGTCAATAAATTTGACAGCTGTTACAGCAAATACTATCGGTAAAGAGGGAAATGATAAAATGGAATAAAACCTGTTCTTTTTGCAAAATCACAACTCACTTTAGCTCAACTCAGTTATGTATTGAGCTGAGATACAATTGGTTCAACAAGAATACAGCTATACTATTATTCACAAAAGATGACTATTGAAGGTCATTTGTTCGAAGAAAGAATACACATCACTTTACAAGTAACTTAGCAACATTTTGTATTAAAAAGACAAAGATTATTTGACCTATGTCTATTTAATTTATGTGATGTGACAGATATACGTAAATAGTGGCATTACTTTCTAACACACTATAAATAATAATAACGTATGTCGTAAAATTACAGACACCTAATTATCTACTACACTGCCCTCTGTGCTAATATTTACCTAGTGGCGTTGACGTTTAAATCAAATTATTATTCCTTGGTTTTAAGTTAAGTCCATGATTTTGTATTTTGCAAAAACATATGTGAAAAACATAAATCTTTCAGAAAGGCATTATTTAGAAAGAAACATAATTTTCAAATAAATTACTCTTATTCTTTCAGTTAAAATGTATCCATAAATATTCCATGTTGTACGCCTATGCATACGAAATGCAATGAAGTTATCTGCAAGTAATATTATATCAGACGGCTCATAAATGACCTTGAATGCTTGAATAGTCATCTTTCGTGAATAATAGTTTATTAATTTTGCTTAGGTAAGCTAAGTAATACAATTTTTCTATTGGCTGTTATTAGTGTCGTACGATTTTCACTTATAATATCCCCAGAGCATTGATTCTTTCCGGAAATTTTTTTCGAGTGCATTCCAACAACGTATTAAATGATGTTTTAAAATATTGAGCTTTGCTTCAATCATAATTTCATATTAAAATACGTATAAAACCAATGTTTACCAATAATTAATTGCTCAGTTGCTTACACAACTGATCCCCCCTCAAAAGTTGATCACTAGCGGAAAGGGTGAGGTAAAATACTCACTTCGTAAATAGAAATTGCACAATTTTCAATTCCACTATTTTGCTTGAGCAGAACTGAACGCTCAGTTAAAAAGAATACGACAACGATTATTTACTTTTATTCAACTCTGTCGCACAATATTTAGACCTACTGTCTATCCAATATCCACTATGACAGATTTATTAGATAGATACTGACAATTTTTGTTTTTTATAGTCTGCGATTGCGAAATACGATATTTACGTTATGTACAACACTCCTATGCAAATATTAAGTGAGGTGAACAAACGAAAAACTGATGACAAACCTTATAAGAAACTTGTTTTGTCTGTCCTCATCACGGAAATGCAGATCGAATCATTTAATTCCATTAGACTTAGCGATATATCTGTAGTGAGCATGGCTTATGAAAATAATCGTCTGCGTCGTAATGTCTTCATTGTTGAAAGGTAAGAAACATCTCATTCAACCGATTTCACAAACGATTAACTAATAGGAACTGATCAAATTATTTATTAGGTGAATAAATTTTGTTAGCAACTTCAACTAGCTAATAGTTTATTTCAGCGTTCCTTAACCTGTGGTTCGCGGACCCTAAGGGGTCCGTGAGACATCTTTGAGGGGTCCATAACTGCATCGAGAAATAATATATGTAGAATACCACCGAATACATGAACAGATGAAGTTGTAGAACAAATGTTCAAGGAATAAAGTCCTGCGAATGTTTAGATTCCATTATTCAGGGCCGCGCCGTGCGGGTGGGCAGGTTGTGCCCCGCACAAAGGCGCCTGACTTTAAAGGCGCCGTTTAAGACATTAAAGTAAATTATAGTAAATTTTTATAAAATGCTCTTATTCGTAAAAACAAAATTACTAGAAAACTTGCAAATTAACGTGATAGAACAATATATTTTTTAATTTGTTTGCATTAGAGCTCTAGTTATAAGTAAAATAATTATCATATCAATCGGTTCATTATTATTGTAGCATTCTTATATTGAAATAATGACTCTAAAAATGTTGATTACGACAACGAATATATTGATTATAACTCAAGAATATTGATTACGAGAATGAATCCCACAATGAATCCAATATTTAAATACCTATTATCATTTTGCAAAGTTTCAATTGTATATACAATTCTGAAATCTGTTGTAAAATGGACCTTTCCAATTTAAAGAGATAGAATATATGCGCAATGGGGATCTGCGCATAGTAAGAACTGAGATCTATGAGGTTTGATTCTAAAAAAAATAGACGTAAAATGTAAGATAACTTTAAAAAATCTTATCGAAATAAGTTATAAAAGCTTTTATTGAAGGTAAAATGTCTAACGATGCAAATTTTCACTAAGAATACAGGTATTTTAATGACTGCAATATTTTTGACGTTTCGTTTGACAGCCCAACTGGCAGTTGTTCGCGCCATTTTCTTACTATTTGCAGCGATAGAAAGAGATAGCCCTTAAATTGCAAAGGTCCATTGTTGATTTCAACAAACGATTTTGACTATAACCTATAGATTACAAGAATGAATCTAGGAAAATTTCATCAATAAATTAAATCTAGCATTTTTTTAAAACAAAAAGTATAGTTTAAACTTTAATTTGCTAATTTTACATCATGAGGGGTAGGGCCGCTGAAATGTAACATAGCACAAAGGTGCCTAATACCCACGGAGCGGCCCTGCCATTTTTAAATTGAATAAATTTTTATACACGGCAGCAACATAGCAATATACACCGATTTTTCTTATTTGACCCTCACGTCATTGATTTCTGAACCACAAAATATCAAGTAATTGTATATTTATCTCTTTTTTACTTATGGTTTCTATATTCTATCTTCGATACGTATGTCTAATAGCTTCAACTTTATCTTACTAACGCATTTAGAGAAAGATAGTTATACGAAATTTGAATATGACATTCGACAGCAGTGGTAACTTAATATTTTTGCATGCTCTTTCGCAACCCAAATTCAGGAGAAATTAGATAAGGTACCATTATGGCTCACTCTGTTTACGTAAAGTGTCGTGAAGTATGAATTTCATTTTGGGAATAAAATGTGTGGAATATCTCAAATATAGGTTTGACATTTTAGATGTACATATTTGTCAATGTCATTGTTATTTTTATAATTTATTGACGATATTTACCCTTTCCTATAATTACTACGTTTACAGGCAGTTTTGAAAATGGTTTCAGTTTTCAGTGAAAATTACGCGAATCTGTTTACATGCAATTTTCAAAACAGGTTTATAGATTGATTTGAAAACAGTTTGGGCGCATGCGCATTTGGCTGAAGTAACTGACAGATCCTCTTCACTCCAAAATCTTCGTTTTGACATTTTTCCAATTATTTTTTCTACTTTGTACCATTGCACACTAAAGGCGATTTCGGGCGACATGTCCTTTCACTTCTTCGGATTACTTACGGTTAGTTACGGTATGATATGGTTAATGGTGGCGCCAAAAATCGTTGGTTCACTTGTTGACACCGTGCTCGGTGGTTATGTATATTCTGCGACATTTAAAACTGTCAAAAATAGTGTCTGCCAATTAAAATGCATTAACGGAGAAAGATAGTTTTTTTCATATTTGTCAAAAAAGAGTCAACGAAAATAATGTCACCCTGTTTGACATAAGACCAAGACTCCGACTGTTTTGATTTTTGACATTTTAAAAAGACATGATAAAAAGAGATAGAAATAGTGAACAGAGAGCTGACCCGACTCGCAAACCCGTTCAGCTGTGAGCACTGATCCAAGCATACCGGGTATGTTGTTCCTAGCGCCCGAATGTGTGAACGTACCTGAACGTTGCATACCGCAAGTGAACGGTTGTCGCCCGAAATCGCCTTAAAACTACACAACTGTCAGTTTATTTATAGGTTACTAACACCAAGTAACACAAAGCGACAAAAACGTTATGCTATGTACGCATGTGCAATATCGAAACTGAATTTTAAGGGTTTACATGAGTAGTTTTGATACTAGTTTTCAAGTCAAACCCATTAAATTTAGTTTCGATTTGTGAGAACGCAAAAATAGGATCTTAGTAGTAATCGTAAAATGGTGTACTAGTTCAGTTTAAGAATGAAATAATTCAGTATAAAATTTACAAATTTTGAACAAATTTTGGAACACTCGAACACATGGATTTCAAACGACAAATTAAGCTCCGAATGTGAATAATTATGAGTATGGCCTGGAACTGAAGAATCAAAGAACAAGTTGCAACCTTTTACTAGCCGCAAGTGTAAACATGTAAAAATGAAGAAAATTTTATTCCAACTAAAATTTCAGCTCTGTAGACCGTTAAAAAGTCGGTTAAAATGGTTTGTAAAAAGTTGGAACAGACATAAAAACAGGCAGACAGACAGACAACGTAAGTTAAATAAATGGATGAAAAAAATGTGTTTAGTGATTATAACTAAAGATGTATAAATACGTACACAACTCGGTACTACACTATGAAGGTAAAATATATAATTTTTTCTATTTTGGTTCTTCAATATGTACTTTATAAAACAACTGAAATTGAAATTCCTGGACATGAAATAACGTACATTTTTTGAAAAAATGACCAAAATAGAAAAAATAGTATAAAATACACGTTTCATAAGATTCCCTAGAAAACTCGCGGCATGCCGCTCGTTTCTAAGAATGACGCGTGCGCTAAAATCATGTCTTATGAAACTTGTATCTTAATGTACTATTAATAATAGTTATATTATTTTGGAAAATGAAAAGGTCAATACATTTGTGTAACCATGGTTAGTATATGACGTATTATATGACGTAATTGCCCTGTACACAAAACTGTTTGAGCTCTGCTGGTAAATCACGTTTCCATCACTACCAGTATAATTTGATTCATACCACATCAAACTACGACGTGAGGGTCAAGTGAAAAAATCGGTGTTTACATGGTCCGTTTGGCGACTGTGTTGCAGCCGTTGGCCGTACTACTTATGCACGTAACAAATCGTGCTGCCATGTTGAATCAGCAGTACAACCGAATATCATTTTTACTCAGGTTGCTAATTAGCCTGCTCTAGGGAAGAAGACATTGAAAGTACTGATCCTATTTGTAACTAGGTATTTGTGTGAAAATGCATTTTCTGCACTGGTTTATATGAAAATCAAACAGGAATATATTGAAAAATATCAATTGTGATCTCGGAATGTGTATAAGAGTGGCGGCTCGTCAGAGGAGGCAAGGGAGGCTAAGCCTCCTCATAACTTATCAGGATAAAAACTTTTTCAAAATATTTTCATTCATGTTTATTCTTCTTTCTATTTTATTAATTTTGTATTAGTTACGTAGGTGTAAAATGATCTTAATGCTTAATTTTTCTGTATTAATTGTGCATACAAAGGAGGCTACGCACCTCTGCACCTTAAAACCGTAGATCTGAAAGGCATACTCCACACTTGTATGCATACACGATACGTGAATCAATACATTATAACACCGTATAAGTAGTATTTTTAGCTATTAACATACCTAGGGATATTATGAGTATCAAAACTGCCGCAGATGTCGGTTTGAAATCCGAACTCGTAAAGCGAGGATTTTAAGACATTTAAGGCTTGTTATGATTCATAACATCCGTCGTTTGTTCAATAGTTTATCGATTTCAAAAAATGAAGATATTATTAAATATTATTTTTTGAAATTCTTTTATTAATGCTGCTTTCAGAAAGCTACGATAAACAGAACAATTATTTTGACGTACGTCAATATGACAAATAATTCAAGTTATGTGCTTTATTCATCATGTTTATTATTTTAAAATAAAGTAACCCGTGTTAAGAACGATACACTAACGATATCTGTATGTATTAATGGACAGCATCATACCTTCATTTTATTTTATTTTCATTTAGTTGACTGTTGTTGACAAGTCTGTATTGTAATATTATCGTATAGATACAGTTATTACTTAGTTACCAGTCTACTTTTTTACATGCAAACAAAGGCTTCATCTCCTGAAACTAGTGATTCACGACGAAGCGAGAGTACTCTCGCTTCTCGTCTCGTCTCGTTGCATTTTTCGAGACGAGAACGAGATTGCAGTTTAAAATTCGAGGCGAGATCGATATAACAAATGCGAGAAGCGAGAAATCTCGCGAGAGTCTCGCAATAAAAACTATTTGTAACTTTATAACTTTGATTCATAAATTCAATTAAAAATGCACCGTACAAGGAGTGGAGTCAACGCTAATTCGTGCATAGAACACGCGAATGTAAAATTATATGAATTCACTATATTTTTTGAGTGTATCTAGAGTCGATTGGTATCGCTCCCAGTTTTCTCCAATAATTCATCCCAGTTAAACCACGGTTAATAAAATTCTTGCCGCCTCTGAAAAGTAAAGGATGTTATATTAAGCGTCGTTGGGAGCCAACACGGAGAGAAGCGGAGTGATTGGTTGCCGGCGGGTTACCAGTGTAGCGATTTTTTATGACTAAATCTTACTTAAATAGTAGCATATGTTTAATGATAAAGTGTAGGTATTTTTAGAAACAAAAAATATTTTTTTAATATTTAATTTGTTTTACACTGATGACAGAATGTGTTAACAGATGTTCGCGTATTGAAATAGTTTAGAGATCATAATTTGGTGATAAATTATGTATTTCAGAGGTAAATTAAATTATTTACTAACTTATCACATTTTCTGGTGCCCGTAAATGAATAAACATTATTTGGGAAAGAGGATAATGACAAATGTCAATAAAGTATATAACTTAGGAAGGTTTTTTGAAAAATCAACTGGCACCGCTGGTTGCAAGAGAAATCAATTGACATCGTCGGAGGCCCGTAGCTCAGTTGGTAGAGTTCCCGCCCGGCAAGTGGGAGGTCCCGGGTTCGAGCCCCGGCGGTGCCAGTTGATTTTTCAATAAACATTATGTTCGTATTGAAATAATTTGAGAACCAGAATTTGGTGTTTCGTCCCTATTATACAGTAGTTATACGACTGCAAATATGCGAAAGACGGTGCGATTTGTGCGAACTTGTCTCTTGTAGTTAAACTGTTACGTAAATACGTAGTGCGCAAGCGCTAATTTTTATAGCGAGACTCTAGTGCAAGAACGAGACGAGACCCAAAAAAAATGTACGAGAACGAGATCGAGATTACTGGTCCGAAAACGAGACGAGATCGATATTTTATATTTCTCGTCTCGTCTCGCCTCGCGTGCATCACTACCTGAAACCGGTAAAATAATTTCCCTCTTCATTATTTATCCTT
Source organism: Harpalus rubripes (assembly GCA_963082715.1). Taxonomy (NCBI): domain Eukaryota; kingdom Metazoa; phylum Arthropoda; class Insecta; order Coleoptera; family Carabidae; genus Harpalus; species Harpalus rubripes. The sequence goes on along the minus strand of OY720456.1, from coordinate 15,432,130 downwards.
CTATGATATATCAAAGGTTTCATATCTACGGGGTGCGTTACCTCAAATATCCGCGGTTTAGAAAAGGTTAAGAAACGCTGGTTTACTTGATTATTCTTTGTTCATATAATTAAATATGCTTTTCATTTTAGCATTAACGCCGCCAATAATAGTCGTCCTGTGTTTTATGGCGAAGACTTCTATATTCGACTTCATGACAACGAAAGCCCTCTCTACTTGATGGGCGATGTCCCAAGCTTGGATAATTTTGGAGAAAAGCTTGGTAAGGTCCCGATGGGTTTAACTTATCATCCAGGGCGCTTCAGCAAGTTTCGAGTCGTTGATCCCAACATAAAAAACATGATTTCTCTGGTTGGAACTCCTGTTCCGGTAGGGAAAAATCACTTCAGTGGGTTTGTTCCAACATACTATCAAATCAGTACGGAACTGTCTGAGGCATGCGTAGTATTAAAATGGCGTTCCTATTTTAATAATGTGCATGCGTCGAGCAGTACTGATTTGATTGTATGTTGGAATACACCTTATGTTTACTACCGACTTTTTATATTGAAAAAGAAATCTTTTACAGACCTTCAAAACAGTGTGCATCGCTCATACTTTGTCTAATAGGTATTTGGGGGTATACTTAAAAGAAGACATCACGACATTGTTCAGTTGTGTAAGTATTAAACTTCTGTTTTTATATATTATTTATAAATGAGCCATTGAAAATACAGTCGAACTTCGATAACTCAAACCATGACTTGCTACAAAAAAAAGTTCGAGTTATCAAGACTTCGGGTTATTAAATAAAATGCTTATGAACAAATATTATTTATGTAGGTATTTATTTGAGTAAAAATCACTTACCTTATATACAGATTGATACATGTATCAGCAAAGTTATAAACATTATTTTAGTGTAAAAAGTCAGTTATTTGTGACTGACGAGAGAATTTTTTATTTTGTTTTTCAATAAAAAAAGTTTCAATGTTATTTAAACCATTATACAGGGAATCGGTTGTATGTTCATTGGTTTTTAAATACGAACGTAAAACGCTCAACGAATTTTCAACCAACTCGTTTGTAGGTGGTTGCTGCAAATCATCCTCCATCATATCACTTCCGCTGTTATCTGTATTGTCGAGCTCTACAGATTCGGATTCAGATTTGTAGAGCTCGACAATAGCTTCATCTGTGGAAAACTCCGAAGTAACAATATCATCATCCACATGTATAAAACCATTTAAGGTGGCACCTTCTGGTGTAATTTTGGCATTTTTCCAAGCTTCATATTCCAATTGCAATTGAATTTCTTCCTCACGTTTTTCATTCATACGTTCACTTATAAAAATCAAAGGAATTTCATCCTCTTCGTCCCACTTAGAATACTGACCAAAGCCGGCTTTTTAAAAACTGTAGGCACTGTACTTGCCGGAGCATCATATTTCAGAGCTACATCTTTCTTCCGTGAACCACTTTCCACTTCTTTGATCAGTCTAAATTTTTCATCAATAGATAAAGTTTTTAAAATACGTTTTAATGACATATCAGCAATGAAAATGATAAATCAAGTAGGCATAGTATTTTTTTTTTCACTTAATAATAATTATCAAAGCATATGTTTGAACTTCAGTAGTACAGAAACCGAACTGCCTCCATCATCATGTTACAAAAACACCTGTTACAAAATCACATAATAGGGGATTTTCCCCAGAATTCGACTTATTGAAGCTAGCGCCAAATATTCTGTTCGAATTATAAAAATATTCGAGTAATCGAAGTTCGAGTTATCAAGTAAAAATTACCCATAATTCTCACTCTTGGCGCTATTGCCAACCAGATTGATACGAGTTATCCAAAATACAAGTTATCGAAGTTCGACTTACTGAAGTTCGACTGTAGTAACGAACGATAGGCAAATGTAGTGATTCGCTTAAAAAAATTTCGTTTGCAATTCAACTAAATATAACTTCAATAATTTCACCTAACGCACAAAATTTACACCGAGATTTCCAAAAGTGACTAGTTTGAAAATTAGAGTGGTGTGAGTGTGAGTCAAGTTTTTGTAGAAAAAAATAAGTTAAAGCATATGATGTCAATTTCTTATAGAAATAGAGAAGCTATTCAGTATTTTACGTTGTAATCAATAGACATTGTTAATTCACTACAGCACTCTCATATTTTGTTATATGCAGATGGCATAAAGGTCTATAAAATTATTAATTCCATTGAAGATACCAAGCTCTTGCAGGCTGATATCAATTACATATAGCTTTATCTTTAACATATTTTTTGCATCTATTTAGGATAAAGGGGTATACTGCTACGCGTATATTAGTGATCGCTATGAAGTTTCGCCAAACTACTTTCAGTTCGTTACTCAAGCTGACAATGAAGGCGGTGCAGCTTCGGATACAGCCAAGGGTGGAAAAGGATCAGAAGGCCAATAAAAAAAAATAACTGATTTCATTGGAATCATAATAATATCCTATGAATTGTATTGATACTTCAATTAGATCTTGGATCTTAATAAAAAAGTCATACAGCCGGATTTTAAGGACGCGGGGCTCATTATTTTGGGGTAGTTTGTTATACACTTGAAACAATTGATGAACTTTTAGCAAAAACAGTTTTTCCATTTTTGTGAATTTGAAATAATAAAAAAAACCTTCTAGCTTCCCTTTTAAAGAATTCAGAAACTTACGAGGAAACTTAATTTAACTTAGGATCATGCTTAAATATAAGAAAATTATTGATTGATGAGAAATTACATATTAATTAGTAATTTGTATTTTTGTAGAAACGCTCAAACTCAAACTTTACAATCTAATAACTTTTACTATACTGTTTGGCAGCCTTTGGACCATGGTTGTTTTTGCTAAAAGCTAAATTTTAAAAACATAATTATAGGTAAAGTCTGTATTTTTATTGAAAATCCATAGGTTGTTTTCTGGTCACATTTACTTTTCAGCATTTGTTACCTTCCGTCACCTTTAGGTAAGGAAGGTATTGTCTTTGGTCAAAAAATTCGATGATGACTTTTTAATCAATAAGCACGTTTTAGGGTCCCTAGAATACGAATTTACTATTTTTACGATGATGTCTGTATGTGTGTGTGTGCGTGTGTGTGTGTGGATGTGTGTGTGTGTGGATGTGTGTGTGTGTGTAACAAAATTTTCGTCTGCGATAACTCTAATACTACAGTTTCACAAATTATAATTTTTTCGTATACTTCTTCGTTACATCCATATGAAGAGCTGATTAGATTTTGGTTACAATTGGTCAACCGGAAGTACCATCATTTGAAGATTTTAACAGTTTTTCTTGAAAAAACTATGTTAAATATCATTTTTTCACATTTAATGTTATTATAAATATTAAAGAATATTTTATTCTCTATACGATTTGACTGCATTTTATACTTAATATTAAATGGATATAGAGTTAAAAAATTGTAAATAAATTAAATTTCATAAAGTAGCTGTAGCTATGAAAACAGCTACTATATTAAGAAAATTCTGATATTCTGATTGAAAGATGTCAGTGTCAAGTGAAATTGACATAGTGTGTTTGTCTTATAATTTTATTGGAAATATAGGATCTCTTGCTTTCTGTGTGAAATTTGTATAAAATACATACAACTGCTTTAAGGTAATGTACAAGAAATAATAATAATAAATCTTTTATTTCTGCAGATACATTACACTGTATATAGAAAACGTCACAAAATAATAATTTAAGACATAAATTTTCTGTATGAAATTTGCATAAAATACATGCAGCTGCCGGAAGGTAATGTACATGAAATAGAATATTTAGTTTAGCAAGGAACTTTCCGTATGAAATTTGTACAAAATACATAGAACTGACGCACAACTGACGGAAGGTAATGTGCTGGCCACATCAGATTTTTTATCTTATTATACTCTATCCGTTTTAACTATAGAGTGGTGTGAAAATAGGAGCAGTTTGAACTTGTTGTTTGATTGGATAAAATCGGGGTATTATCCAATCAGAAAACAAGTTCAATCTGCTTCTATTTTCACACCACTCTATAGTTGAAACGGATAGGTTCATACCACGAGCACGGTTTTAAATAAAACGTTGTTTTAAGAAATGTCAAAATCAAATTTCAATATTTAATTTCGCCCTTATGTATAAAGAACGATTTTTTTAAAAATATTTGTTTGTTTATAAACCATGTTCTGCTTTAAAATCATATTTTGATAAATTTGTTATTATGTATTATAAATATTAATGGCCGGTTTTATAAACGTCCAAGTAAATTTACTTCCAGAGTAAATTTATTCCATTGAACAAATGCAACGCAATTATTTGACAGCAATAATTTTAATGTCATAAGAACATAAAAATTGATTCGAATTTGTTCATTGGAATAAATTTACTATGGAAGTAAATTTACTTGGACGTTTATAAAACCTGCCATAAATAATGTAAGTTGACATTTCTTAAAACAGCGCTTTGATTAAAACTGTGCTCGTGGTATGAACCTATCCGTTTCAACTATAGAGTGGTGTGAAAATAGAAGCAGATTGAACTTGTTTTCTGATTGGATAATACCCCGATATTATCCAATCAAACAACAAGCCTATGGCTCGTACCACGATCACGGTTTTAACTAAAACGCTGTTTTAAGAAACGTCAAATTTCATTGTTTAATAATGATAATAAATAATATAAAATTTATCAAAATATTATTTTAAAGCAGAACATAGTTTATATTCAAACAAATATTTTTTTAAAAATTGTTCTTTAAACATAAGGGATAAATTAAATATTGAAATTTGAATTTGACATTTCTTAAAACAGTGTTTTTGTTAAAACCGTGATCGTGGTACGGGCCAGTGACTTTAGTAAAGTGAATATACTTGTGAATATATCGCAAAACGTCAGAAAACTATTGTCATGAATATTTGAAATTTAGTGCAAGTTTTATTGAAACTTTCAGGTACATTTGAGCAAAATGTGTTTGCTAAACTAAATTTTACACAAATTAAGTTAAGAAACAGCTAAAATATTCATGCATACATGTTGAAATGCTTTTATATATAATTTAAGAGCACCTAGTCTTCCATTTCAAGTAGTTTTATTTGTAATTACCTGACTACGAAATAGAAGAGTGTACTCGTATGTAAACTTCAAATGAATTTTGTATAACTTTTACATACATGATCTCATGAACTGAGTGGGTTTATGAAATTACGCGTTTTAGTGTAGAGAGCTCATTTATAATAATACTTAATTGAATATTTTACGTTTACATTTTGTGATACGGTATATAAATACCATTGCTGTGCTAACTTATCACGGTATATAAGTACTATTGATGTGCTAACTTATCATATATTCGCGATACGAGAACGAGATTGCGAATCCGAAAACGAGACGAGATCGATATTTTACATTTCTCGCATCGCGTGCATATTTTAATTACATGAGACGTAAAAACTCTCGCATCTCGTCTCGTCTCGTAGCGTTATGCGAGACGAAAACGAGACGAGATCGATATTTTACACTTCTCTTCTCGTCTCGCGTTGATCACTAGCCGGATGTATCAGCGTGTAAGGTGAGAAATTAATGTTCCCGACACATAACTGTCATTTGAATTGAATCAGGGCCTTCTTATCAGATTTTTGTGCTCCCCTTCCCACTGAACTCAATATATACTACTGGAATGCGCCGTCAGATTGTGCGAAGAGAGAAAGCATGACGTGGGGTTTTCCGTCTTTGTTTTATACATTCTGAGTTAGAAAAATTATTTTCATTGACAAATGTCAAATGGTTAATGTCCAGTGTACGTTCAATACAGTTATTTTTACTCTTGTCGACATTAAGGAATATTCTACTTCTATTTTCTCTTGTATTGGAGTCAAAACGGTTGGAAACTATTTATTTCAAAAACCTACGAAAAATATCTTATAAATAAATGTCTAGATTTTGAAATGAATTTCTATAATTTGGAGTAAAAATTTGATTACCTGAAGAAAGAAATATTCAAGAATGGACCCCATTGGGTTTTACAACTATTTATGCAATAACTCTTTACCATATTGCGACTTAATTTTTATATTAATTTTTTGACATTGACATTATAGTAAAAAGTAGTACACATCTTTATATGTTTATTATATTCTTAGATTTATGAATGTGCTGGGCTCATGTGAGCGCGGGGCCTCGGACAGAATTTCGAAAAATCGACATCTGAGTCCGAGCTTTCCAATAAATTTATCATCCAATAATAAGTCTAGGAAATAATATCTGCACGAATTATACATTGGATTGGCCATGGTAGAAAGAAAGTAGATCCTTTATATATTTGAATAGGGCGCGAGCAGACACGTGACTCGAGCGACATTGACATGCTTGGAATCAGCTGATTTGTGTGCGCACGTCATTTTGACAATGACTATGTTACGTTGACAAGACCAATGTTTTGATTTATTTTGATTTTTAACTGCTAAAATGTTATTATTTTTAATTTCATATGTTTTACTGCTTAAAAGTTGTAAAATAATAACATTAAAGCGGTTTAAAATCAAAATAAGTCAAAACATTAGTATTTTCAACGTGACATTGTTCTTGACAAAATGACAAGCGCACACAAATCAACTGATTCCAAGCATGTCAAGGTCGCTCGAGTCACGTGTCTGCTCGCGCCCTATAATAATACGTACGTTCTATCGGTGTCAGAAATCTTCCTACTTCTTCTAGTAGTAGCTGAATGGTCGTTATTTTGCGTCAAAAAAATCTGAATATTCCTACGAATCATTCCAACTTCAGAGCTGGAAGCTTTGGTAGGAAGATCTATGGAGTAGGTATAAATTCAAAATTATACTAGCTGAGTTTCGCGCGCGCCTTTTTGACACATTTGTGAATGTTTAAATTAGGCTGTGCTCAAAATGGATAATTTAAAATGGAAGACAATAAAAAAATTAATTAAATCTAATCTATAATTTTTTTCTTCATTTCAATTTGTAATATTTGCATAACAACATTTTGAAGATCCAAAATAAACATACAAAGTTATCTTTAGTTGTTAACTAACCTCTGTTCTATTTATTTATTACTTAAACTATTATAATTACCCCTTAACCTTAAAATTAATTTTAACAAAAACTATATACGTATTTCGAGAACTAAGTTCAGTAGTGGCAGCACGCACTTTAGAATTCTATTATATGAGGCATTTGTTTTCGCTTTTCGTTACGAAGCGAAAATTTGGTAGCATGCGTGTCTCAAAATATTCGCCTGCAAACGTACGACTCAAGGCGAAAGTATTAAACTAAGGTCATTATTTTGTAACAATTCAATTCCAAGCAAACTTATATATTTATTATATACAACTGTCATAATATTTTCCATTTTAATAGTATAAAATCCGAAAATTCCCAAAATAAAAAGCGAATATAGAATTCTTAAGTGCATGCTACCAAGATTCGTAAAAGTAAAATCGCATTCGCCTGTTTTCTATGATAGAATTCTAAAGTGCGTGCTGTCACTACAGACTACAGAGGTCCTAACAACTCTCAGAGTTGTTAGGACCTCTGGCATGGTTGACATGTTGAGTAATATTGACTACTCTGTTTAACTTTCACTTGTTGTATTACTGATGATGAGAACTTAGTTCTCGAAATACGTATATAGTTACCTTCCGTCACCTTTAGGTAAGGAAGGTATTGTCTTTGGTCAAAAAATTCGGTGGTGAGTTTTTGATGGATAAGCACGTTTTAGGGTCCCTAGAATACGATTTTACTATTTTTACGATGATGTCTGTATGTATGTGTGTGTGTGTGTATGTATGTATGTATGTATGTATGTAGTGTGTGTGTGTGTGTGTGTGTGTGTGTGTGTGTGTGTGTGTGTGTGTGTGTGTGTGTGTGTGTGTGTGTGTGTGTGTGTGTGTGTGTGTCTGTGTGACAAAATTTTCTAATGCGATAACTCTAATACTACAATTCCAAAAATTATAATTCTTTCGTATTCCTCTTCGCTACATCCATGTGAAGAGCTGATTAGATTTTGGTTATAATTGGTCAACCGGAAGTATCCTCATTTGAAGATTTTAACAGTTTTTCTTGAAAAAACGATGTTAAATATCATATTTTCACATTTAATGTTATTATAAATATTAAAGAATTATTTATTCTCTATACGATTTAAATGCATTTTATACTTCATATTAAATGGACATAGAGTTAAAAAATTATAAAGAAATTAAATATCATATATATTAGTCAGCTTTGCTATAACTCTGGAAACAGCTGCTACATTAAGAAAATTCTGATTGAAAGGTGTCAGTGTCAAGTGCAGTTGACAGTATGTTTATGTTATAATTTTACTGGAAATATAGTATCTTTTGTTAGAAACTTTCTGTATGGAATTTGTATAAAATACATACAACTGCCTAAAGGTAATGTACAAGAAATATAATCTTTTCCAAGGAACTTTCTGTATGACATTTATACAAAATACATAGAACTGACGGAAGGTAATGTGCTGAAATTAATTTTAAGGTTAAGAGGTAATTATAATAGTTTTAGTTAAATTTAACCTTAGACTCCATCTATTATTAATATTTATTACTTGACAGATATTTGCTACTGAGTGTTCTATTGCTGTAAGAATATTCTTATTCTAGTAGGAATATTTCTGACACCGATAGAACGTACCAAATATAATAATCAAAATTGAAAAATAAAGTAGATAAAAATTATTTCATAGCAACCGGGTCCTAGGGGCGTGCGGGCCCCATGTCAAATTTAATTCTGATAACTGTTAATTTATATACTGACGATAATAACTTTACTATAAATATCTTTGTTTTGCAAACAAAACTCATTTGGAAGTTGAACCTATATTTTGGGACAGCCAGATATCCGGTATATTTTCTTAAAACATAGAATTTTTGTAAAACACGTGTTCCTATACAGCTTTTTTTAATAAAATATGAAAAGGGAATTCAATTTTTATTTCGTTCACAGATCAAAATACATCTTAAAAATCAAGCTAATTTACATTCCTTTCAATAAAAATCAATCGAAGTTTGCTGAATACGATTTTTCCTTTATGTGTTTTTCTAAAAGCCTCTACGTGTTTATTTAAGGTAGGTATGTTGTTTATTTTGTTTTCATTTAAATTTATATTATTTTTTAAAAAAATTCCTAGATATACCTATTATTGATTTCATTTACAAAAATAAATACTTATATCGCGATATTTTATATTTTAAACGTAAATCTATTATTTATGTCATCCAATAATTTATTTTGATTGTGTTATAAAAAGAGATTTGGTAATTACTACGAGTACATTACTATTTATTGTATTTTGGTTAGAAAATAGAACATTGGATCAAAAAGAAATCCACAAATAATTCAATGGTATCATTCTATAATCTGTTTCATTTAAGCTATTGAGCTGATGGCGTTGACATCAGCGCCAGTTTTAAGTAGCCGAAATTTCATTGGGTAAACTTGTCTCTAGTCTCCAATCTCAGCCAATCAGAAAGTTTAAAACTATGCCCTATTCCCTATTCTCTACAATGCTGAATGGGTTAAATGGAACAATGTATAGTTTTTTTGCCCGATTATTACAAGTACAGTAGGCTGTTTTTGTTTGCTGATGACTCGATTATTAACCGCTCTTATTAACCCACTTGATAGTTAGATAACAACTATTGATTGTTCTGCCATCTACATATAACGTCTTTACATTCCCCTCTGTGTATAAATTATAGTGGTCGTTAAAAATAGAATATCGCAGGCGCCTCTGAAACGAAAGTAAGTGATTATAAAAGGATTTGTGCAACCACAACTTTGTAAATTAAAGACAACAGATGCCTACTGCAATGAGAAGTTTAAAAGTCTGACATTTTTCATTTTTCTTTGTTAATTGGATCAGAAACAGTTTATTTTACAAATTTTAACTGATTCTAGACAAAATTATAAAAATACAAAATTAATATTTAAATTGTTTAAGGGCCCTCTTATAATGTCCAGTTAAAATTTTAACTTCCAAAAAAATAAACAAACCGGTTACGTATGGTTAACCGCGCGTAACCTGTGTGAATAAAATATGCCCCGTTACTACGTATCTGTCAAATTAATTATCTGACATTTGTCAAATATTTATCTTGTTCATAGTGTGATACATTTAATTTAAAACGTAATGATGTAATACAAAATACGTTGACAAACAAAGTCACAGACAATTTTTACTTTTACTGAAAATTGCCAAACTGCCAATATGTTAGCGTTTTGATAGCTAGAAAAGGATAGCAATAGTAACCTGACATTTAACCGCCCAGCCTACTGCGGTTATATGTACAGCTACTAGATAATACATAGCTAACTCGTCCGCCATATTGGTGCCAAAATGAAAGCAGTAAATTATGAAATAAAAGTGCATTTCTTACAAGTTTATGTAGTAACTATTTTTCATAATTAAATATAACTTCCATATTTGCCATTATATTTATTTAAAATAATAATACAAGAAAAAATACCGTTCGTTAATATTTTTGAGGTTAGAGAAAAATATATGTATTGCATAAGTACCTGTAAAAATTAAAACCATTTCTCAAATGATTTGCACAATTTGGAGCAGAACAACCCGTCATTATGGATAATTTCAATGATTAATAATATTGTAACGCTGATATTGAATGATCTAAGTGGCTCCAAAATGGTGGACGAGTCAGCTGTAATTTATCTAGTAGTTATAGTTACGAGTACGTGTTTGACGTAACCGCAAGTAACCGGTATGCTGAATAAAATATGGTTACCATGTAACCGGAGGTAACCGGTCTGAATAAAACACCTATATTCTAGCATAAATGCAAAAAATGTCAAATTTTCAATGCCACATTTTTCGTTCAAGCTGAAAGTTAAGATAGCTGACAGTTTGGCGAGAGATGAAAATATCGTATCTAAAAGTATGAAATGTCTATTTATTTAAAAGGTTATAGATATTAGTTTCAAAATACTAGTAAATAATTGCTCAAGTAAGTAATAGCTATTAACATACCTAGGAATGTTATGTATATCATAACTGCCGCAGATGTCGGTTTGAAATCCGAGCTCATATAGCGAGGATTTTAAGACATCTAAGGCTTGTTATGATTAATAACATCCGTGGTTTGTTCAATAGTTTATCGGTTTCAGAAAATGAAGGCAATATTAATAAATATTACTTTCTGAATTTCTCCCGTTAATGCTACTTTCAGAATGCTATGGTTAACAGAACAATTTTTTGACATATGTCAGTATGAGACATATTCAAATTATATGCTTTATTCTTCATGTTTATTATTTTAGAATAAAGTAAACCGTATTTAGAACGATACATTAACGTTATCTGTATGTATTAATGAAGAACATTATTTTCATTTCATTTTGTATTCGTTTTGAAGACTGTTGTTAACAAGTCAGTATGGTAATAATATTACCGTACAGAAACAGTTATTGCTTAATTACCAGCCTACTTTTGTACTTGTAAACAATGGATTAATATCCTGAAACCGATAAAAAATATAAAACATTTGTATTCATAGATTATTAAACTTATCTTTTCATTTAACTCCTTTTAATTTTCATAGTCAGGGTAACAGAGATCCTTTTTTTAATCACTTACTACAGGTTCAGGGTGCGTCTGCGACTTTTTTTAATGACCATCTTAGTGTACATGTGTTTGTTTTTCGAGACAAAGGATAACGATGGCTACTGGAACAAGTGACAAGTGACGGTTCGTTTGTCAGGATAAATCTGTGCTGTGCGCCATTCATGCTCGAGATGGACATCACAACTTACGTCTTGTTCAGTCGACCAGACAATGTGATAATTGTGTTTGGTAGCTCATTATCTCATCTCTCTCATCCTCTTCATCAAACCACACCCTCAGGCTTACAACTCATGTCCTAACCAACAATGGCTCAAGCAATGTGAAAATCCTATGAAACCACTTGGACATAGTCGGACTAATAATTGTTGGTGAATGCGGGATTATAGCCATAGAGCGGTAGAATGAACGTTGTTTGGTAGTTTTAAATCTCGGCGTAAAATTGAGTTCTAAATTTCAATAGGCTATTCTACTATTTTTTAAAATATAATTTTACTTGATATTGTTGATAGAACTAAGACCAAATTCCTTTTAATAAACAAGTTATGGTCCCCAGAATTTAAAAACATAAATGTGACGTTACGAAAATGAGCTTTCATCTCATACTGTTTTCTTAAGCTGTGTCCGACGTCGCATTTTGTATTTAGGTCTACTTCACGTTAATGCAACTTCGAATGAAAATTATTGAGATCCTTTGGTTTGTATGGGAACACTGACAACAACAAAAGTGAATGAAACAATTCAATTTAATTTGATGCTTTAAAGTAATTGTTAACATATTTCATAAAATAGAAGCCGGAAGCTATTCTTTAACAGTAAATTTCACATTTTGCACAAATTATAGCAACGAACATGATTTGTTTAATTAGTGCGCAACAAGTTCAAGGCAGAGTGTGCTCCTATAAAACTTAAAATCCATTTTAGGATTTAGACATTAGGATGATAAAAAATGCAACATCGGGCACATCCTTAGTGGACCTAAATGTGTATGATTTTCTTAAATTATATTTATAAAAAATAAATTAATATTATAATACCTGTATAAGTGTAATACTTTAATGGATTAAGTGATCTTGATCAAATTAAGAAAAAAAAATCTAATGTGGCCAGCACCTTCCGTCAGTATATTGTACAAATTTCGTACAGAAAGTTCCTTGCAAAAGATGCTATTTCTTGGACATTACCTTCCAACAGTTGTATGTATTTTATACAAATTCCATACAGAAAGTACCTAACATAAACATACTGAGTCAATTGCACTTGACACTGACATCTTTCAATCAGAATTTTCTTAATATTGTAGCTGTTTCCATAGTTATAGCATAGCTGGCTAATTTATGATATTTAATTTTTTATAATTTTTTAACTCTATATCCATTTAATATGAAGTATAAAATGCAGTCAAATCATATAGAGAATAAAATATTCTCTAATATTTATAATAACATTAAATGTGAAAAAATTATATTTAACATTGTGTTTTAAAAAAAATTGTTAAAATCTTCCAATGCGGGTACTTCCGGTTGACCAATTATAACCAAAATCTCATCAGCTCTTCATATGGATGTAACGAAGAGAAATACAAAAGAATTATAATTTTTGGAATTGTAGTATTAGAGCTATCGCAGACGCAATGTTTGTCACATACACACACACGCACGCACGCACGCACGCACGCACGCACGCACACACACACACACACACACACCCACCCACACACACTCATTTCTGTTACACCCTGTATTATTCTGTTCTGTTAAAACATAAATAACCAGTACTTCGAAAATCCATCGCAGTTATGACCAAGCGAATCCAAATATAAATCCCAGAAGATCCGAATATTAAATGGAAATGTCGAAAAAACAATGAAAGCGACAACGAACGAATAAGACGTGTCTTTCAAAGCATGAAAAAATTCCTCTACTCATTCCGACAGCTGTGTAGATCGGAATATTTCATATTCAATTTACCTAACGCGTTTTGCATCCTGTTACACCGCAAAATTTTAAATTTAAATGAAAATTAATGCCACCGCGAACATCTGATAAACGAGAGTTAGAATTTTACATTTGGCCACGACTTAGCGCAAATATTTTCTTTGTTTCTTTTCGTTTTGTTTTTGTGCATTAACGAAAACTAAACAAAATGGTTGTTTATTGTGAGAGTACATTAACTTAATGTGAATGAACGTTTTTCATAGTCGTTAAAATAAAACTCCCCGTGACATGAAAAATTTGTATAAAGCACGTAATTTATTTTACTGTAAACTCTAACTTTTTTCCAAATGGTACCTACGTACATATATCTTTTATTGCTGTCTACTATGACAGAAATTTTAAATTTATTAAAAATAGGTAATATTACAATTGATTAAATAATAGTCGTATATCACGGGTGTTCCTGCAATATATCATCAATTCTCTATTCTAAAGTTTACGGGAGTTTCTGCTAATATCACATTTTCGCCAATAAAATGTATGTTATGTAGTGATGCTACAAAAAAATTCCTGCAGGGAATTTTGTTTTTTCACGGGAAGATTCCCGGAAATTCATGCAACTACGATTTGCAGGGAAAAATATCTTTTTTCTCGGATTTTTTTTTTAAATTTTATTTAGATAATATTATACCTTAGCGCCTGTTATTTTGCTTTGAATGTTTGTGACTTGTGATGGGTCATTTCCCGAAATTGAATGACGAGGAAAAATTCCAGGGGATTCCTAGAGAAATTCCCAAGAATTTTTTTTTGAAAGTTTCCCAAGTAATTTCATATATTTCGTCGCACCACAATATTTGTTGACGGAGTAAGAGTAGGTAACAGGCAGGTATACGTCACAAACATGCAAAGCAAAATAACGGGCGCCAAGGTATAATATTATCTAAAATAAAATTTCAAAAAAAAAAAAAATACGGGAAAAAAGTCAATACATTTTTCCCTGCAAATCGTAGCTGCAGGAATTTCCGGGAATTTTCCCGCGAAAAAACAAAATTCCTTGCGGGAAATTTTTTAGTAGCACATCACTATTTGTGACTTATGCCTGCCTGTTACTTACTCTTACTCCGTCAACATACATTGTGGTGCTACGAAATATATGAAATTACTTGGGAAATTTTCAAAAAAATAAATTCTTGGGAATTTCCCTAGGTACCATTTACCAATCGAGGAAAATTTTGCGCCCGAGCGACAGCGAGAGCTGGCAAATAAGTTCGAGAGTGGTCAAATGTACCTACATCTCGTGTAGCATATAAGATTTTTTCCACTCCCTATGATTTATATTTAACCTGTTCATTATCACTGCCAGATATGTCAAAGAATACAGTTGACTTTTGATAGATAAAAAAAATAAGAACAAAAATAAAATGAGAACAATTTGATAGAAATCTAAATCAAAATCATAAATTATAAGAATTATAAAATATTTGACACAAATTTAAAATATCTAACGGTTGGTATTTCACAAAGAGGGAGGTTAAGTTCAGCTGTAGGGAAGTAAGGACAATTAAGAAGAAAAACGCTGTCATCTGTCACATTTGTCACGTCCATGGTAACTTTTGAATGGAAATATTTATGAAATGAGGACAATTTGAAAGAAATTAAATACAAAACTATAAATTAGGTATAAGAATGAATAAATATTTGACACAAGTTTATCTAACGGTTGGTATTTCACAAAGAGGGAGGTAAGTTCAGCTGTAGGGAAGTAAGGACAATTCTTACTTCCCGTCGCTAATAGAAACAAATATCTTGACAGTAAAATAAACATACATCCCTACACACAAAGTCCTAGTAGCCTACTTACGATATCGGGAGTGGGAATAGTTATTTATATTACAAGAGATATAGGTACCATTTACTAATTGAGGACAATATTGCCCCCGAGCGATACCGAGGGCTAGCAAATAAGTTCGAGAGTGCTCAAATGTACCTACATCTCGTATTGCATATAAGATTTTTTCCACTCCCGATGATTAATTTTTTACCTGTTCATTTTCACTGCCACATATATCAAGACTGTCAAGGAATACAGTTGAATTGAAAACATTAAAAAAATAATTTAAGTATTCCATGGAAAATTTAAGAAGAAAACCGCTGTCATCTGTCACATTTGGCACGTCAATGGTAACTTTTGAATGGGAATATTTATGAAATGAGGACAATTTGATAGAAATTAAATACAAAATTATAAATTAGCTATAAAAATGAATAAATATTTGACACAAGTTTAAAATATCTAACGGTTGGTATTTCACAAAGAGGGAGGTAAGTTCAGCTGTAGGGAAGTAAGGACAATTCTTACTTCCCATCGCTAATAGAAACAGATATCTTGACAGTAAAATAAACATACATCCCTACAAACAATGTCTTAATAGCACTTACGATATTGGGAGTGGGAAAAAATAATTAAACATTTAATCATTGTTCATACATTACATAATAATGTTTTTGATACATATTAAACTAGTAAGTAGTATTAATATTATAGTTCGTTCGCTCAGACGAGATAGTATGGAGTATAATTATATTAGATACGTATTTATTTATTTATTTTATTTATTTATTATCAATCTGACCTACAAGATGTAAAATCCCAAGTACAGGTAGATTATATAAAAAAGCAATGAAAAATACCTTAATTAGCACAAGTAGCAATGTAATAACAAAATAAACTCAGATAATATTGGTTTTGATAGCACACATATAACAAAATAATTATTTGAAGCATTATACCTCATAGTAACAATATACTGCGTTCTCAAACTTCACGAACAAGCCAAAAAAGATGTCAATGTAATGTGGCAGAGTATTAAAATTTAACATTCTTACTGGTGATTTTATTTTAATTCATATAGCATGTTCCGTAAATAAATCAGACTAATCGTAATCGGTGTTTTCGGTGATTAGTTGCTTACTGTAAGTGGTGAGTATTTTCGGAACAGCTTGACATTCAAGTTCCGTCAGAAAAACTTTCATGATTCCCAACAATATTCAAATCATTTATAATTCCATCACAGTGTGCACAATTGTATTTACCTTATTATTCACTCTTGTAAAAAGAAAAATATATTAGCAATTTTTATTTCAATAATTTAAACGTAGTCACGAATTTTCGATATCACAACCTCACAAAGCAAACAACAAACTTAAAATCATCTTCAAACAGCACCAATGCCATTTGTCAAATTGATGTAAATTGCAAATAACCGAAGTCATCGTGCTTTGAGCGCGATGAGTTTAGTGACTAACCAGACTCACCAATTTCTGGTCATCGCGTTCCATAAATCAAATCTTTTCAAGAATTGAATATTTACGGAACGGAAAAACACAAATTGGTGACTTTCGGGTATTTACGGAACATACTAATAGTAATAGTTAGTACGCGCTGTACTGCAATGAAAGGTTCCTTTAATACGAGAATTATGTCTAGGAACAAATATTGGTATTTTCGCAAGTATAACTGGATCATTCAGGATGCAATGTAAAACCTTATACAAAAATAGAGATAACTGATTTTTTCTCCGCTTAATTGAGTGAGACTATATTCAAGTATTGAACCCATCCTGTATTAAATATGAGAAAATATCGGCTAACTTTCTCCAATTATTTTCTGTTATTTTGAGGAATAATGAATAAACAACATTACCACAGATGTATTCCATTTGCCACATTGTCACTTGGTTCCGCTCAAGATCAGCTGGTAATGGCAAATCTTCGTTTCAAAAAGCACATTTGCACAAATCTTCGTTCGAGTCAGTTGCTCATTTATCACTAACAGAAATATACGTCTATCCACTGCAATGTATCACAACAAACTACGTCAAATAATAATACCACCTTCACCTTACTATTCCAAACTTGTTTTGTTAGGCACAAGATAGCACTCATCATATTATAAAGTATTTTCATTAACAATAAAATAAAACAAAACTCCATAAGTAAAGTTTAAATTATATTCTTCTTAAAACAATGCCGTTAAAGTCATATTAGATACAGAACAGATTTTTTAGCGTCAGTTTTAAATATAAATGAAAAACAGCTCACATTGTTGTAAACTTTGAGTTTGCTATCTTGAATCTCTGTCACAGCTCTGTCAAAGTACGAGACAATATAAATGTCTACCCTGTTAAACTAATTAGAAATATAATTAGTATTCATGTATATTTTATTTTGTTCATGTACGTAATAATTCAAAAGGATAAAATATTCTAGACTAAGGTCTAATAACATTTTCAAATTTTATTCCGACATCCTATCATTAATCATCTGTATGCAAATTTTCCTTTTTGTACTCATTAATAGATGAGTCCTGGATTCATTATATTTTTAAATTTACATATAAAGCAGGTCCTTTTGAAAGACATTTATTTGTTCCTATGTAATAGTTATGTAGGTAAGTCAGTAAGTGCAGGTTGAAGATACGATACCGTTAGAAGAGCACTTACTGACCGCAATGCTTATTGCGTTTTTTTGCACGATCGACGCATAAAATTAAAAAATCTGATGTGGCCAACACAATAACTCTCGCCATTTAATTTTTATTAATTTCAATAGAGCCCGAGCAGACACGTGACTCGAACGGCTTTGAAATGCTTTTAATCAGCTGATTTGTGTGCGCGTGTCATTTTGACAAGACCAATGTTTTGAATTTTTTTGATTTCGGACTGCTAAAATGTTATTAATTTACAATTTTCAGGCAGTAAAACACATGAAATTAAAAATAGTAACTTTTTAATTGTTCAAAATTAAAATAATTCAAAACATTAGTCATGTCAAAGTGGCATTGTTGTTGTCAAAGTGACACACGCACACATATCAGATGATTCCAAGCACTTCAAGGTTGCCCCGAGTCACGTGTCTGCTCGCGCCCTATATATATCTTTTCATATTTACTTATGCTGGAAACTGTATTCCATTCCACATAACTATGGTTCTATTTACTATTTTCTTTTTAAAACGTTACTATTATTAATTTGAAATGATTAGTTTTTTGACAGTGACATTTATAACTGTGTAACCAAGGAGTTGTGTTTGTTTAAGGCATAGGCTCCGTTGCTTAAATTATAGATAATTTTATAAATTTATCCATAAAATGTATAGAAAAGTATTATTGCCAACCTGTAGAAAATTTAATAATCTTTAATTTTTAGAATAACGTAAATCTCGAAAAAAAAACATTTAAAGGTATTTTTCGAAGATAAACTATTTTGAGCTTCTAGTAAAGTGCCATTTCCGGTTATCGGATTTACACCAAAATCTAATGGCATCTTGCCATATTAGAATAAGGTAGAAATTCAACGTTTCAACTTTTTTTTAAAGAGTTAGAGTGGAAGATCCACACACACATACACACAGACATAATCGTGAAAATGTTAAAATTGGATTCTAGGGACCTTAAAACGTGGTCATTTATCAAAATCTCGATATGCGATTTTAGTAAAATCCATATACCTCCCTTACCAAGGGTAGCGGGAAGTAAAAAAAAAGATTTGAAAGTAAGCTTTGATCGTTGTTTTTTACTTATACCGCCTCAGACTCCTGATCGGTCAGTGATACACTTCACTTACCGATTAGTAATAAAACCACAATAAAATCTACTGCCTTGGAAATTCTATCCGTAAACATTAAAAAAACCCGATCGTGTAAAACAGTTATTTATGCAACAAAGTGTGTAAAGTAGTACTTTTTTGGCCGAGTACTAAGTTTTACGTATGAGACGCAGCCGTATGCGGATACTGTAGCACGAGATTAAAAACACTATTTTACACACGTGTTGCATACAACATTTTTCCTACAACCGAAATGTTAGTGATGTTTCTAATACTACTGAGTTTACAGGCATCTAGCATCTTCAAATGCTGTTAGTGCTTTTTCTCATAATGCTGTACAGAATGTAACTTAAACACTTGGAAGAATCTCAGACAGAAGTGGATTATTCTGCTATAATTATACAAATTGTACATTTAATATTAATATTAAAAATTAGGTTACGTTAGAATACATGTTAAAAATATTGATATTCTTAAAAATTAGATTAGTACTCAAACTGTTAAAATTTTTATTACATTTGTTTCATTTACAGTGTATATTCATATTTCTTAATAAATTTTATTACTTTTTTTACTGCCTAACCTACTTGACAGGTACATTAACCGAATTTTAATGTTGCCTAGCAACGCCTATTTACTTTTCAAGCTTAGTGCGTGAAAAGTACTTTTCACGCACAAGTGCTTGAAAAGTGACTCTTTACATACTATAAAGAGTGCATGAAAAGTACTTTTTACGCAGGGTTGTAGGAAAAAGAATTTATCATAATATTTTATTAAGAAATTAATGTAACAAATAATAAAATGTATCAATAAAAAAGCAGTGCTTCCGCAACTGGCGTCGCTTACCGTTTTGGCGACCGTCAGCGATTACCGTTAGCTTTATATTATGCTTAATGTAATGTCTCTAACTTTTCAGGAACGGCAAGAATTACATTAACCATGGTTTTGATTGGGATAAAGGAGGGGCTGGAATTAATGTTGGACAAAAATTAGTGTGTTGGACCCTGTAACCCTAATAATTTACAATGTGCACATC
The DNA here is from genome assembly GCA_963082715.1 of Harpalus rubripes. Classification (NCBI taxonomy): domain Eukaryota; kingdom Metazoa; phylum Arthropoda; class Insecta; order Coleoptera; family Carabidae; genus Harpalus; species Harpalus rubripes. The sequence goes on along the minus strand of OY720456.1, from coordinate 15,411,935 downwards.
ATCCCACTATGCACTTTTACTGTCACATTATACACTATTCACTATTGCATTATACCTACGCAACGTCGGCACCTAAATCGTATATCGTATTATATGTTCGGTGATCAAAGTTCGTACATCGGCTAGATGCTAATTGGAACTGTCAGTTGACTGCCGGCTGCCATTGAGTTTGTGTCGGCTTCCGTTGATCATTTTTATTTTTTTTTTTGAACAGATGCTACTTGCGGAAGTACTTCCATAAAAATAACATTTTATCAATAACCTATCTTTAATAACAGTATTCTATACTAATTATTCAAATATTTGATCACAATTTCATTGCATAAGAAACTCATTCAATATAATAAAAATGAATACGTTTATTAATTTATTGAGTCTTTTATTATTTAATAAGCACTCTTTTAATTAAAATCAAATTAGGTAAATTAATTGATGAAAAATCATTGGCGTGAAGAGCTTTTGATAAAATTAATTAAAATAGTAATCAATTAATAATTATTAAACAACTTCTTTGATCCTTTTCTTCTGTTTTCTTGTTAGAAAATAATGTTTATTTTCAAGTTTAAATTAGTTTTATTTATCTATTTATTACTTTTTCGGTAATGTGAAATTTGATTCCAAGTAATTAATTCTTGAAAAGTCCAAACAAAAAGTTCATGAGACAAAATTAGAACTATAAAGTGGATGTGACAGAATCGATTTATTTTAATGATTTCCAAGGTTTCATATAATGCTGTTTTTTAAAAGCACCCTTTTGTTGATTTGTCACTGGTTGTTGGTAACATTAAGTGAGAGATACACATTATGTCTAAAATCATCATGAAAACTAGGCTGTTTCAAAATATAACTAAAAACTATAATTATAACTATTTGAGCTATTATTACAAGCTGTAGATGAATATTATATTTATTTTTAAACCTCATCTACTAGCTAATACAATATGTACAATACAAAAAAGTCACATACACTCAATTTTGGATAAAAGTTGCAAAATTTTCAAAAATTTATTTTTAGACTTTTAAATTTTCAAACCGCTAATTAATATCTCTAGTTCCTAAAATATTTGCGTTCAAACTTTATTTTTGGCCAATAACCCAAAAATGGGTGGAGATACACGCCTGACGACTTCGCCATTCGATTCTGCGGGCATTACATACATATACAAATTTTCAAAAAATTTTAACAGTAGATACAATTTCTAGAGTAAAATAACTGAAAATGGCAGAAAATCGTATAAATCTAAGATGTCCAGTGTTTTTTTTTGCAGTTCTGAGTATATTCAAGTATCAGTACTTTGGCTGTGCATCCGGAACTAACGAAATAAATTTTATAAAAATTGATACCTAAACTTATATAGTTTTACACGTAGCATTGAATAGCAAAGTCGTCAGGCTCATATCTGGACCCATTTTTGGGTTATATGTATCCCATAAATAGGTTTGAAATTTTGGAATCAGATCGTTGAGATGTATCTAAATTTATAAAAATTAGAAAATGGGTTTAGGTAATAAGAGCTAAATTAAAATATTGGCATCAGAAACTCTAGAATTTGCTAGAATAAAATAAGTGGATGTATCATGCGAATGTATCTATCTTAACTGTTATTAAATCTAATATGTTTCTTCTTCTTTCGCCAGATATGAAACACTAATCTAAATATGTACATATTTGTTCATAAAGTTATTATTGCTTTGAACTGAATATATATGAAGTACCTACGTATGTATTTATGTATGTAGGTATTAATAAGTAAGGCTATTGTAACTAATGGTGGTATGACGTATATATGTAGTTCAATAAACTATAAGCTTTTCAAAGTGACTTGTAAAGTAGCTTTTAGGTGTAAAACAACAATTTACAGCCATGGTTCAAAGGTAGCCTTCGTTTCATTCTTGATAAATTTAAACAATGGGGTATTCTATCATGGCAATAAAATAATAAATTTCAATAATTATAAGGTAGTATACTTTAAATTAAAAGTTTCATTAAAAAAATTATAATGAAATATTACTTTGTTGTAATAAAAATGCTTAATTACTGTAAGGCTGTGCTAGCCTCCCGCCGCCGGTATCTGTATTACTCCCGATTTTGAAATAACCTCACACGGTAGTATGTCGTAGCCAGATTGTAAAATGCCGCCAGATTGTGAAATCTTCATTGATCTAGCGTTGATTTGCAATCTGGCTAGTCGTGTAGGCTTAGCTTATATATTTCTCTAAATATTTTTGTAAGTTAGGGACGGTTATTGATGTTATATTTAGAGAAATTGCAAGCGAAAATAATAGCCGTATTACAGTGGTTGTAAGCTATTCGTCGTTTCATAAACGTCTAGCCATATTGTAAAACGCCTAGGCATTCTATAATCTGACTAATTTTACAATCTAGCTACGACATAATTACATAACCGGGATTAATACGTATGAAAACCGTCGGGAGGCTAGACACAGACTATGTTTACACGTATAGCAAAAAATTACTTTGACTTGACTTTGACTTTCAAAATGCGACTTTCGCCTTTGTGTAAACACTCTCGCCTATTACTTTTCTTCCTAAAGTCAAGTCCAAAATAAAATAGATTTGACTTATATAAGTGACATCTAGTTTTCATCCACAAATTCCTATTAATTGGATATTTAATTACACAATTTTCTGTTTTATATCTGAATCGAGATCTGAATTTAAAATTTTCTCGAATTTTTAAATATATTATGGGATTATTTATTAATCTATTTCGAACCAATATTGTTGCTGCATAGTTATATTATTTAAAAATATCGCGCTTAAATTTAGTAACTGTAGTTTACTATCCATTTTTTCTATAAATAATTTATTCTTAATTATGATTATATGATAATAGTTAAATAGGTAACTTACATTACACGTATTATTATAACCAAACTTTACTTTGCTGTCAAAGTCAAAGTTGAGTGAAGGACAAGTAACAAACGTAAAGTGAAGTAGATTTGACCTTATGTATAAACCACCATTAAATTGATTTTCCATAAGTCGCCTTTTGAAAGTCAAGTCAAAGTAAATTTTTCTCATACGTGTAAACGTAGTCACAAGCTTATTGTAACCGGAAAGTCAAGTCACTGGCCCGAATCAATTTATATCGCAAAATTTCGGATGAATTCGGGCGAACTAGGCCTAATATTCGTTGTTTTCGCGTTTGAATTCAAATGTATCATACTAGCAACAGTAACGCCATGAAATAGGTAGAAAGTATTATTTTAAATATTTTATGTATTTTAAACATTTTTCTGTATCTGTTTTTATTACAAATCAATTTTATATAAGTTTTAATAAAAATAAATGTAAATATTTACCTAATGCAGAAAAAGCAGATACCCCTAGAAATAACTGTATATGAATCACCAAATTGGAAGCGGGGCCCGTGACGTCACATATAATTTGAGACATTCAAAAATTAATACCTCGCTTACCATTTCCAATTTTCTTTTAACATCACGTTGTCACCAATTCTCCTGATTTTTAATACGTAGTTAAATTATGAGACAATATTTAAAAAAATACGTTAGAATGTTCCATTAAAGTAACAGACCTTTTCAATTTAACAGCTCTCACTTTCTATTTCTGCTTACAGTAAGTAAAATGGCGCCTGCAACTACCAGCCGGGTCAAAACCTCAAAAATATTGCAGTGACTAGAATACCTGTATTCTCGGTGAAAATTTGCATCGTTAGACATTTTAGCTTCAATTAAAGCTTTTGTGACTTCTTTCGAGAAGTTTTTTGAAGTTGTCAAAGACTTTCCTCGCATTATACGAATTCAAATTTAAAAAACAAACGCCACGTAACTCGTGATAAGCGCGTAACCATGACTCCCACCAGGGGTACGTTCTAAAACGCGGAGTAATGGGGTAAGAGTGCACTCTAGTCGTTCTAAAACACAGAGTGAAGTTAGACGGGTAACATTACATCGTATTTGTGAACGATGTAGTGTACACTCCGAGTGTCCTTTTCTTTCCTCACTCAGTCAGTGCGGTAATATTTACCCGTCATGCGCAGTAGCAATGTTTATTGAAATCCACATGTTTTCAAGTGTTTGACATTTGAGTTTTATTTCTTATTAAGTTCCTATTTAATTTATATTTTTAAATTAATTTAATACGATCTATTTTATGTTGTGTAGGCCATTTTATAATATTTTCTGCTATTGAATTGAATTTTAAACCTTCACTATTCTAAAAAAAGTAGACGATAATGATTATTTCCCATGTCAAATATTTCGCCAGTACATCTAAAAATAATTAAACCATAATTTTTTGCTTAATATATAAAAAATTCTGCTAATAATTGTATTTTTCAAATCTATTTTGAACTGATAAAAGGAGTACACTCTTTTCACACTCTGCATCGTTCTAAATGAACAAGAGAAGAGAAATCACGTGATACTACATTCACTCTACCTTTCCTCTACCTTTTCACTACGTTTTAGAACGTACCCCAGTTGTTATCTTACTATCAGGGCCGGCCTGATAGGTGAGGAGGCGAGGCGACCGCCTCAGGCACCGGATTGAAATAGGCGCCAAAACGACATACTAAAAATATAAAATTTTAATAAACGGCTGAAAAATTTCTTAATAATTTAATGTACTTATACCATTTATAAAATTATATTAAATATAATTACAACCGATTCCTCGTTTGCCACTGAGCATTCTAACATCGTTTGCCTTTTTTGTAGCGATAACATACAAAGTACAAGACAAAAATATTGAAAAAGAATTTTTCAATATTAAACGGTGTACCTATTAATTCTTTGAATGATTTAAATTTTAAACAATTTACAGTTAATGTTAAACGATGACGCAGAAGCCGATATATCTGCAATTGATCTCAATGAGGAACTAATAAATATTTGTCTAATTTTATTAAAGATACTAAAAATTGCACAAGAAAACTTGAATTTTATTTGTAAATATGATTTTCAATGTAGGTACGATTATATTACCAAACATTATTGTAGCTTTAAGAATATTTTTAATATTCCCGGTAACTAGCAGCAGCAAAAAGCTGAACATAGTTTTTCGAAAGTGAAAATTATAAAGAATTATTTTCGAAAAAGAAACAAAAGAAGGACTAAATGATCTAGGCTCTATTTCATTAGTTCCATAAAAGCAATAGATAACAAAACTATAAAGATGCTATCAAGCTAGGTATATGTGGTAAAAACAACTCGAATAATTATTTAATAAATAATGTTTTTTTACTATGCAGTACTGTTTTAAATGTTTTATTCCTTACTATGCGCAGACCCCATTGCGCACATCATATAATCTCTTTAAATTGAAAAGGTTTATTCTACTTCTGGTTCATTTTTAAGAACTTCAAAGGTGAATAATCACAAAAAATGTAGAAACTTCTATCTAACTGACTGACCTGCCCTCTGCATGTCCTTCTGGCGGTGAAGTTATTCCTGGTCCGGAAGACAAGCTCTTTGACACTTCTTCTGAAGTTTCTGGTCATGAAGCAGTAGATGATAGGGTTGATGGCAGAGTTGGCATGCCCTAGCAGAATGCAGTAGGGAAGTATTTTACGTGCGTATTCATTGTCGCTGGGGTCGCTAGTGTCCAGCAGTAAGTTCACGACGCTATGTGGTAACCAACAAGCAGCAAAGAGCAGCGCCAACAAAAGGAGGATCCAGGCAACGCGTTTTCGCTCTCTTACGAGTCTAAAACCCTAAAAAAATTGTTTGATATAATGTTTTTCTACAGTCTATATACAAAGTAGCCATTTGCGTTCTCTTTCGTCAACGCAAAATGTCACTTTGCCGTTCTAGAGCGACAAAGTAGAAAAAACGCTCGCTCCTCAAATTTCTAACTATACAATGTTGAGAAATGTTACTTGGCTACATTCTTAATGGAAAAGTTTAGTCAGGAATTAATGACACTGTAGTTACATATTACCCACTTACATAACCAAACAAAATGCCGCACTGCTGTTAAAATAAAATAGGGCATTCATTTACAAAAACGAAAGAATAAAATGCTTAGATTAGATTGAAGCAGTAGCTCAAGAAGAATGGAAAATACCGATAAGTAAAAATAAATAAAAAACAAATTTTTGTTATGCTGGAGGACCCCATTGTGGTGCCTGTAGAAAGAATCTTGTGTGTGTTTCGAGCGCTAATGGACATTGTCGATTTCGAGAGAATGCCTCGCTCCTGCGTCGCGCGGCAACAACCTCTCAATCGACAATGTCCCATTTTGCGCTCTGAATACACAAATAGCTATTTTATTGTAGTAATGTAGACATTAGATAGTTTAATTTATTCTTATTGTTGTAATCAATGATAACATTTGTGCAGTGATCCCTGGTTCAGTGGCATTTGGCACAGCCAGGATGTCTTCCTAGGGTGGATTTTTTTCGAGGCGGGGGGGTTAGATATAAAATTAATCCATTTTTAAATATTATTTTACATTTTTGCATCGTTAAATCAATACAGGATGCATGTACATTTGCATTTGTTTGTTATGTCACATTCGTGTTTGTTTAGCCCCGTTCTCACTTTTCATGTCCCAATTTTATTACAATTTTTTTTCGGAATCTTCCAGATTCTTAGAGAGGGGCGGGGGATTATAAACCACTGCATTTGTTATTATCTAAACTATATGTTTAATTTCACTACAACTCAAGTACAATACTTGTTTGCAAATACATATATGTTTTACAATTACATCATTATAGACATCTGTTCAAAGTATGTATAATTAGTTGCTTAGTACCCTTCACAAATAAGACTCTTTTCTTTCAATTAAAAGCTTCCAACCAAACGTATTTTGAAATGCTTTTAGTAATTTCTGGGAGACTAGAAAACTCTTCTTAAAGCTATTAAATTAATTTCTGGTGACTTAAAAACTTCTAAACTTGTTAAACTAATTACTGGGAGAGTGGGGTTAGAAAAATTATTATTGTCGAAGACGTCAAATTATAAATCCTGATTCGTAAATACTCTCAGATTAATTTCATATTTTCACTTACAACAATATTTTAAAAAAAATTGATCCTTAAGGCCCAAATAGTTTATTTTACGTTTAATACTTATATATGGAATCACAAATAGTCCTTATCTATGTTAAATTTTAACTAACTTAACTTTCGATGAGATATTTCTGAAGCTTACTTGAATGTGAGAAATTTTTTGGTTAAAAACTTCGAACGTTGTTGTAAGTATTTATTGTAAACTGTCGTAAATGACAACTTTTTAAAGCAAAAGCTGATTTTCTTAATCTTAATAACTCTTGCATGCCACTGGAATGCACAATAGCCTGAGAACAAGAACGAAAAAACTTCCAATTTCCAACCTCAAATTTTGAACCAGAACATCAACTACACATAGTTATAATTGATTATAAATCTGTTTTCTACGCAGCATACCTGTTGAGTGCTGGCCTCGCCCTCATGAGTGTCGAAGGGAGGTCGCACAGAGCACAAGCGACGTCCCATGAGAGAGTAAGCCACAACCATCAATAGCCCTGAAACAAGTCCACAAATTAATCATAACTTCCAGGAATCAACGGCATAAAAAATACAATTCACTCAATAACGATTGAGGGGTTTATTATGAAAACTAAACCCGCAAAAGTTCAAATTATCAGGAAACAAAAGAAACTTGCCATTTCAAAACCGTTCATTCGTTTCTTAATATTAATATGTAAGGTACAATAATTTAGATATATTTTTTACTCTGTGTAAAATTTCCAGTAAACAGATAAAACAATGAACGCATATTTAGTGGCAGTTCCACCTTTAGGTCATTTGGTCAATGACCTCCCAAATCTATTAAAGCAGAAAAGAAATAGTGAAAGAATAAAAATAATAAAATATTTTGAATATATAATTTTTTTAAAGTCAGTCCATCGTGTCGTTAGCATTGCTTGCACACGACACCACTGTTGAAAGTAAGATAACGAAAGGCACGAGTGCGCGCGCTGCTTCGGTTATTATATCCAAGCGCATGTGTTAGAGGGAGACAAATGAATTGTAATTTTGCTTGCGAAGATAACTACCACCCTATTCGCTTACAAACGGTCAATGACCAAGGCATAAGGCATCAGTGTAGTAGTGACGTTGGCTACGCTAAGCATAGAAAAGATATTTATTAAAAATATCTCAAATTTCAATGATCTAGTGATAAATAATTTTGAAAAGTATACTGAAAGAAAAGTAGACAACATTTAAAACTGTTTAAATAAATTTTTCAAACTAACAAACGTATATATTCCTAATAGGGCTGTTGCAAGAATTTTAATATGACTTCTAAGTACTAAATTTGAAAAGATATTATTCTTTTAAAAGCGTCAAATTTGAAAATATTACGAAATATTTATAGATTTTTATTTCCTTGCAAATAGTAAAGGAAATATTATAATCGCGAAAAATTTGGTTTTCAAATTTCAACGAAAATATCCATTTTGACCATCCCTGAATCCATTTTGACTAATTTCGTCGTGACGTCTGTACACGTATGTACATACTTATCTCGCATAACTCAAAAACGGCAATCCTTAAGCTATATTCACAAATGAAAATTAGGTTTGGATTTATGGTTTATACTCTACGTTTAAAGACTTTGGCCGCATATTATTTAATGACTCCATTCACACTTCAGAATTTAGTGTCCCTAAATCCAAATCATAAAGCCATCATTGGATTTGACGTCACAAACGTTACAATAAGAACGAGTCTGAAATGATATAGATATATACACCCATCTTTATTTAGTATTCACAAAACAAATGCAAGAACATAGAACTGTCAAAATTTAATTGCTGAAATATAACCAATAATGACAAGCGAATGACCGTTACACGGCGCACGGGTATCTATTAAGTATTGCTCTACCGATATTTTAATCTTGTTTTTGAAGCATTTACATAGATGTCAGTACAATCAAAACTAAATTAGAGTTAAATTAAACTTGCATTTATAAATGACAATCTAAACAAAAACCATAAACTTAATTTTCATTTGTGAATGCACCTTTAGAAAGTTGAAATTTTGTATTTAGGACTGTTATAACATCTAGTTGTTCACCTCCCTTTTTGGTCATTACATAATTTCCAGAAGGGGTGCCTTACTTAAAGACTATAATAGATTTTAATGAAAAACTATTTTAAAATATAATCCAAAACTTTTCAAATTTGGTATATAAGACTTTTATCTCAATGGAAATAACATAGTAGATTTTGGTTATAATAGGCTAACCGGAAGTGACATTGCCTGAAGTTATTAACAGTTTTTATTGAATAAAATGGTCTTATTTTGGTTTTAGTAATAAATGCTTCAAATAAGAGTTTCAGAGAATTAAATTCTGCGTTTATCAAATCAAGTATTATTAGCCCTTTATATAAGCGAGATATGTAAATTTGAAAACTATATACTTTTTGGTGTTTGTAATAAAGCTTGCTATGGATTAAAATAAATAAAAAAATTAATGTTAATGTCAAATTACGTTAAATACGTGCAATTTTATAATTGGGTCTATATTTTATGTTGGTCTTGCGTACAAGGACGTCGTGTGGTGTCCACAATTAATTATAAAATTTGTGTAATATTTTGAAAAAGTCATGTGATCTGAAACAGAGTGTGACGTCAGAGCACATACGTTTAATATGTGACAAGCTTTCGCCTACTTTTATTTATATAAATAGCGTAGATGATGAACAAGCTGTTTTCCCATTGGCTCTGAATGACATACTCTATGTACTAAGTCGTTTTTCATGATGACTATATCTGGCGCCAATCTTTCTATTTAATTATTTACGAAAATAACAATAAATTAATATTATTACTTTATTACTATGAAAAATATTGCATAAACGTGCATTTAAAATACTTTTAAAAAAATGTGAAACAGGCTAATTACAATGTGATCTGCAATCCACGAGCCGCTACTGCGCATACTTCTGATTTTGCAAAATCATCACACAGCAAATTTAATATATTGTATTTTCTACTTTGCTTATTTTTTTCATAAATAAATAAAACACTAATTGCATTCTATTTATTTTGCAAAAGCTCCGTAAAGATCAAACTTAAATTTTTAAATTAAAATTTCACTTATTAAAACCCATTTTAACTCACAATACGAGTACTATTAGAGTTAGTTTTTTTTTTTTTTTTTTAGATAACGAGTATTTGTTCCTCCTAATGAGAGGAAACAAAAGCTACAGGGCATCTGTCAGCAAAAATGTTGTCCAGGACCGGAAGTCCAGCAAACATCCTGTTACGATATTATTCGACTGATTACCAAGGCCCGAGTTGTTGTAAAGAGCTTTTTCATTATTTGTTGTCGTTATCAATGACATAAAAGGGTTGAACATATAATAATCGTGCAGTGGGGAAAAGACATTGTTGAAAATAAAAGCTTTTGCTTGGATTTTATTATGATTTTTACTTTGCAGTAATAAAAAAAGGCATGAGATTTTTTATGAGTTTCGATTTATTTCTCAGAAATTTTTTGTTTTATTCCTTGATTCTTGGTGAAATATTTAATTCTAGAAGGTAATCATAATAATTTTTGACCCATTTTTAGGCTCGGCCAGAAATGAAAATATGTTTCATACAAAAAATATTAATAATAATCGGTAATTTTGATCCTAATAAGTTCGTATATCTACCTATTTTACAGTTAAAAAATTACCCAAGTATATAAATTTTTAAAACCATTAAACAATGGATATGTTACGGGTTACGGATAAGTACATAAGCACATTTCCCGGCAAGTGTTACTAAGCCTGTCAAAAATTTTAAAGTTATATAGTTAGTACTACAAACACACAGTACTGACCAAAATGAGTTAAAAAAGCTTAGTCTTCATATCTCTGATCTTCAAAACTGTCTCCAACCATAACAGAAAATCTAAAATAACTGACAAAGATAGTGATCGAATAAAATTCTGTCTATGTCAGTAAATAGATTATAAAAAACAATCAAATTGTAGTAAGCAGTTAGAAGTTATTTGGAAATTATATTTAATTTCTGGACAAGGTCGCCACAAAAAAACTTAGTGCAATTATTAGATTTTTTTTGAAGAACAAAAGCATGAGGACCTCTGAAAAGGTATAAAAAATCTGACTTCATCAAAGCCATAACTTTTATAGTTTTCGAGACAGCAGAGGTAAACCACGTACAAAATAATTTTTTATTGCCTTATATCCAGAAATTATTGAATATCGGCCCCATGTTGATTAAGATTTTTTTGTGTAAAGTGAAATTGCTGCGAAAATGAGTACATTGTCCTTTTTCCTAATTCATATATGTTAATGGCTAATGTGTATTGACTGTACACACAATGAATGTACATTTGTCAAATGGGGTAACAGTAATATATTTGCCATTTGCCGAAAAATCTATACATTATTCCTAATGTTCACTTATACCGTAACAGATACAATGTTTAGAGTAAAATAATTGAAAATGACAAAAAATCTAAGGTGTACCTTTTAAGTTTTATTGCGATTTGGACCATTTTTAGATAATTCAGTTTTCTGGATTTGCAAACTGAACTAATGAAACAAATTTTATGAAAATTAGTATATTTATGTAACTTTACCCATATATAGATAAGGGTGAATTCGCCTGGCTCGTATTTCTACCCATTTTTGAGCCACAAACCCAGAAATGGAAAAGTTTAAAATGTATGTAGAGAACCAAAATAAATATCGACCTGCGGTTTGAAAATTGGGAATAAATTAATATAAATTAGAATATTTCTAATTTTAAAGGTTTTGGGGAAAGTGAGTATACCTACTTGTTTGGTTGTTGGCTCGCGAACATTTATGAAAGATATAATGAATGATATGAATAATAATTCTAAATATTTTTATTACATATGCATAATAAATTTTTGATTTATGAAAAAAAATCAATACTTTTTTTGGAGTGATCTCATTTGTAAGAAAACTTTAGTATAAAAGAAAACTTCACATTACGAATGTATGAAAAAAATGAGCTGGGTGTGCCAATTTGTTTTATATACAGTATTTAGCAAAGTCAGGTGTGCCACAAGGGTCAAATCTTGACCCTTTATTATTTTTGCTTTTCATTAACGATCTCCCAAATTTTATAACCTGTGAAGTGTTAATGTTCGCTGATGACGTTAAAATTTATAATAAAATCACATCAACAGAAAATTGTAATCAATTACAACAAAACATTATATATTTTACAAGCTTGGTGTGACAGAAATAGATTACAGTTAAATATTAATAAATGTAAAATTGTATCGTATTGTCGTAAAATTAACCTAATATTAAATAATTATACCATAAATTCCAGACCTCTACAGCGTGAATACAAAATAAGAGATCTAAGAGTTATATTCGATCCAAAATTTTCATTTGTTGATCAAACTCTCAATGTTACCCAATCAGCAAATAAAGCAGTTGGATTTATAATGAGAAACTGTAAACAGGTTACAAATGTACATGCATTGTTATCACTTTTTTATGCGCTTGTTCGTTCCATCTTAGAATATGCCTCCATTGTTTGGTATCCGTTATATAATCCTCATAAACAACTAATTGAGAATGTTCAAAGAAAATTTTTGAAATTTATTTGGTTCAAAATCTATAATAAATATCCAGAAAGAAACTTTAGTCAGAATACTTTACTAACATCCCTCGGAGTAACAAGTATTCAAGGTCGTTACATACTGCAAAGTCTTTCTTTCGTATACAAACTGTTACATAATCATATAGACTGTAGTACCTTACTGTCCGAAATTAATTTTCATGTTCCATCATTCGCTTCCCGTTAAGTTTGTATTTTTTATAATAACACAGCTAAGACTAATTTGATGCTCAAGTCGCCCATTTTCATTTGTTGTGAACACTATCTTCAAATATGTAATTTATGTGCTCAATCTCGGAGTTACACAAAATTGGAACATTGTTCTTTGAACCAATTTGTCTGTCCACATAAAATGTTTATTTTTATTTATGTATACTTTATATTTATATTTGCTTTGTAAAGGGATTCATTTCTGTTAAGCAATAAATTATTATTATTATTATTATTATTATTATTATTATTATTATTATTATTATTATATACGCGCAGATGTCGACAATGATAACCCGTGCGGTTATTTACCAGGCGTCACAAGCACTCATTGCTGGCATGGAGAGTGCACCATAGGTGTCACTCAGATCCGCGACCAGACCTTCAAGCACACTGCCACGAGAATTGTGAATCATGTCATTTATCATTTTCTAGAGAGGTTGATCGTATTTGCTGTGAAATTAGGTAAATCAGTATTCGGCACGGCAGACAGTGTCTAATTCGCGGTTCGTCCATAAGCGCAGTGTGGCACGATCGTCACTTAATTAACAGTAATTCGCACGGGGATTTCACTATAGTTATCAATTGCAGTAACCTGCGATTTCAACTCGTGCTGCTTCGTTACCGAGTGCAGTAAGCAGTGGCGTACCTAAGTAAAATGGTGCCTAGGGCAAGGGTCGTAATTGTTGAAAGATCTTACACAGCTAGCGATGGAATAGTGAATATTCTTTGCATGGCTATTCGAAGATTTTTCGCCGTTGGCGTTTTTCGGTTTCGATATCCCAGTGGTGGGGCAAACAGGGCAGGTGTCCTGGGCGCCAGAACCAAGGGGGCGCTGCTTGGTATCCGTATGTAACTTCGGTGCCAGAATTTGAAGTGTTAAAACTGTTGATAACTGTGCGTATTGACATTTTTCGGAACTGTTGAAGCTCTCTATATGTTTTTTTTATCGTCTACTCAACGCTGGGAAATACTCAAAAACGCTGTGCCCATAGTTATTAAATCTGAGTCTAAAACAATAGCGTGGAAGCAGTGAAGCCCATAAACAACTACCTTGACGGCATATTCCAAGTTCTCGAGACTATAATGGATGATGCAAATGAAACGAGTGAAACAAGAAGTGATGCTACGCAATTGTACAACCGTATGTTGACACTCAATTTTCTGACTCTAGTTGGAGTTTGGACGAGAGTACTCATTCCTATTGATAGAGTTCAGAAAAGACTGCAAGATATAAATAGGAACTTTTATGATGCCGCCTTAGATTTAAAAGGTTTAAGAGATTATTTTCGCAATAAAAGAGAAACTTTGGTGACTGAAGCTCTGAGAATTGAATTTAGTCTCTGTCAAAACTGGTAGTAAGTCTACTAACACTATCAGATCTTTTATAATAAATACGTAAAACGGTAGAAGATATATTTAATTCTTCATGAAAGAATCGAGGGGAATCGACTTTTTTTGTACACCTACAGATTACGACTATTTTATTATTAAGTTAACTTTGCTTATTGATTCAGATGCAGAATTTTATACTCTACAACTTTTATTTGAAGTTTTTTTTCCCAAAATAATTAGGGTAGCAGGAAATTACGAAAGTATGATTTTAGATGTTAAAGTTCGATGTTCGAGAGTCCCGATCACGACCCTGTATATTATAAACTATTCTTGAGTTTAGAAACATTTGAATTTCTCTTCTCTCTCTCTTTTTTGAGTTTACAAACATTTGAAAATTGAATTACTATTCCCTACTGGTTTCCTTAAAGTACTATATGGGTACGGTGACCATATTTTCTTTTTTGAAAAAAAAGACAAACCTTTAACCTCAGCAACCCCAAAACAAACCCTCCTCCTCCCGGTACAATCTAAGAATCTCAAATTTGTAGATATGATGTGTTTTAAGATATTTACAAATCTACATTCCTTCGTAATGACGCGGTTCACCGCAAAACAGCATGGTATGTACGATCCTATGCATCAGGGGGGAATTAGCAAAATTTGGGAAAACGATGTAGCGCTACTTTCTCAAAATCCCGCTACTTAATATACCCGTTTTTACCTTCCGTCACCTTTAGGTAAGGAAGGTATTGTCTTTGGTCAAAAAATTCGGTGGTGAGTTTTTGATGAATAAGCACGTTTTAGGGTCCCTAGAATACGATTTTACTATTTTTACGATGATGTCTGTATGTGTGTGTGTGTGTGGGTATGTATGTATGTATGTATGTATGTGTGTCCGTGTGTGTGTGTGTGTGTAACAAAATTTTCGTCTACGATAACTTCCATACTACAATTCCAAAAATTATAATTCTTTCGTATTTCTCTTCGTTACATCCATGCGAAGAGCTGATTAGATTTTGGTTAAAATTGGTCAACCGGAAGTACCATCATTTGAAGATTTTAACAGTTTTTCTTGAAAAAACTATGTTAAATATCATTTTTTCACATTTAATGTTATTATAAATATTAAAGAATATTTTATTCTCTATACGATTTGACTGCATTTTATACTTAATATTAAATGGATATAGAGTTAAAAAATTGTAAAGAAATTAAATTTCATAAAGTAGCTATAGCTATGAAAACAGCTACTATATTAAGAAAATTCTGATTGAAAGATGTCAGTGTCAAGTGAAATTGACATAGTGTGTTTGTCTTATACTTTTATTGGAAATATAGGATCTCTTGCTTTCTGTATGAAATTTGTATAAAATACATACAACTGCTTTAAGGTAATGTACAATAAATAATAGTAATAAATCTTTTATTTCTGCAGATATATAGAAAACGTCACAAAATAATAATTTAAGACATAAATTTTCTGTATGAAATTTGCATAAAATACATGCAGCTGCCGAAGGTAATGTACAAGAAATAGAATATTTAGCAAGGAACTTTCCGTATGAAATTTGTACAAAATATATAGAACTGACGGAAGGTAATGTGCTGGCCACATCAGATTTTTATTCATAATTTGTGAAAATTTGGTATAATGTCATATTCTTTGTTCTGTATTTTTACCTTCCGTCACCTTCAGGTAAGGAAGGTATTGTCTTTGGTCAAAAAATTCGGTGGTGAGTTTTTGATGAATAAGCACGTTTTAGGGTCCCTAGAATACGATTTTACTATTTTTACGATGATGTCTGTATGTGTGTGTGTGTGTATGTATGTATGTATGTGTGTCCGTGTGTGTGTGTCCGTGTGTGTGTGTGTGTGTGTGTGTGTGTGTGTGTGTGTGTGTGTGTGTGTGTGTGTGTGTGTGTGTGTGTGTGTGTGTGTGTGTGTGTGTGTGTGTGTGTGTGTGTGTGTGTGTGTGTGTGTGTGTGTGTGTGTGTGTGTGTGTGTGTGTGTGTGTGTGTGTGTGTGTGTGTGTGTGTGTGTGTGTGTGTGTGTGTGTGTGTGTGTGTGTGTGTGTGTGTGTGTGTGTGTGTGTGTGTGTGTGTGTGTGTGTGTGTGTGTGTGTGTGTGTGTGTGTGTGTGTGTGTGTGTGTGTGTGTGTGTGTGTGTGTGTGTGTGTGTGTGTGTGTGTGTGTGTGTGTGTGTGTGTGTGTGTGTGTGTGTGTGTGTGTGTGTGTGTGTGTGTGTGTGTGTGTGTGTGTGTGTGTGTGTGTGTGTGTGTGTGTGTGTGTGTGTGTGTGTGTGTGTGTGTGTGTGTGTGTGTGTGTGTGTGTGTGTGTGTGTGTGTGTGTGTGTGTGTGTGTGTGTGTGTGTGTGTGTGTGTGTGTGTGTGTGTGTGTGTGTGTGTGTGTGTGTGTGTGTGTGTGTGTGTGTGTGTGTGTGTGTGTGTGTGTGTGTGTGTGTGTGTGTGTGTGTGTGTGTGTGTGTGTGTGTGTGTGTGTGTGTGTGTGTGTGTGTGTGTGTGTGTGTGTGTGTGTGTGTGTGTGTGTGTGTGTGTGTGTGTGTGTGTGTGTGTGTGTGTGTGTGTGTGTGTGTGTGTGTGTGTGTGTGTGTGTGTGTGTGTGTGTGTGTGTGTGTGTGTGTGTGTGTGTGTGTGTGTGTGTGTGTGTGTGTGTGTGTGTGTGTGTGTGTGTGTGTGTGTGTGTGTGTGTGTGTGTGTGTGTGTGTGTGTGTGTGTGTGTGTGTGTGTGTGTGTGTGTGTGTGTGTGTGTGTGTGTGTGTGTGTGTGTGTGTGTGTGTGTGTGTGTGTGTGTGTGTGTGTGTGTGTGTGTGTGTGTGTGTGTGTGTGTGTGTGTGTGTGTGTGTGTGTGTGTGTGTGTGTGTGTGTGTGTGTGTGTGTGTGTGTGTGTGTGTGTGTGTGTGTGTGTGTGTGTGTGTGTGTGTGTGTGTGTGTGTGTGTGTGTGTGTGTGTGTGTGTGTGTGTGTGTGTGTGTGTGTGTGTGTGTGTGTGTGTGTGTGTGTGTGTGTGTGTGTGTGTGTGTGTGTGTGTGTGTGTGTGTGTGTGTGTGTGTGTGTGTGTGTGTGTGTGTGTGTGTGTGTGTGTGTGTGTGTGTGTGTGTGTGTGTGTGTGTGTGTGTGTGTGTGTGTGTGTGTGTGTGTGTGTGTGTGTGTGTGTGTGTGTGTGTGTGTGTGTGTGTGTGTGTGTGTGTGTGTGTGTGTGTGTGTGTGTGTGTGTGTGTGTGTGTGTGTGTGTGTGTGTGTGTGTGTGTGTGTGTGTGTGTGTGTGTGTGTGTGTGTGTGTGTGTGTGTGTGTGTAACAAAATTTTCGTCTACGATAACTTCCATACTACAATTTTAAAAATTATAATTCTTTCGTATTTCTCTTCGTTACATCCATGCGAAGAGCTGATTAGATTTTGGTTAGAATTGGACAACAGGAAGTACCCTCATTTGAAGATTTTAACAGTTTTTCTTGAAAAAACTATGTTAAATATCATTTTTTCACATTTAATGTTATTATAAATATTAAAGAATATTTCATTTTCTATACGATTTGATTGCATTTTATACCTAATATTAAATGGATATAGAGTTAAAAAATTATAAAGAAATTAAATTTCATAAAGTAGCCATAGCTGTGGAAACAGCTACTATATTAAGAAAATTTTGATTGAAAGATGTCAGTGTCAAGTGAAATTGACATAGTGTGTTTGTCTTATAATTTTATTGGAAATAGGTATAGGATCTTTTGCCTTCTGTATGGAATTTGTATAAAATACATACAACTGCTTTAAGGTAATGTACAAGAAATAATAATAATAATAAATCTTTTATTTCTGCAGATACATTACACTGTATATAGAAAACGTCACAAAATAATAATTTTCTGTATGAAATTTGCATAAAGTACATGCAACTGCCGGAAGGTAATGTACAAGAAATAGAATATTTAATTTAGCAAGGAACTTTCCGTATGAAACTTGTACAAAATATATAGAACTGACGGAAGGTAATGTGCTGGCCACATCAGATTTTTTTAAATTCAAGTGAAACATTAAATTCCACACAAATATTTCGTGTGTTGGATTTCAAATATTTTGTTACAAGCTTGTCATGTTACCCATCAAGCCCATATAAGAAGCCACCTGCTACGTAAGTCGAGGCAGTTAGGAAACGACATATTACTATAATGATTGTGAATAAAGTTTATTACAACAGATTATTTTATGTATTTTTGTATTTCTAATCTACAGATAGAGAATTTGAAAGTATTTAATTAAATGTCAAATTGATACGAGATATTCTCAAAAATCTTATCTAAAGAAATCAAAGCTTTTCTTCTTGAATCTTATTTTAGAAATGGACATAAATTAGAAAACAGCGAATGTGCCTACTATGTCCTCCTTTGTTATCTTTTCTCCTTAAAATTACATATCAAGATCAATTTTGAATTGAATAGTGATCAGAAATATGTTTCTCTGTTCATAGCCGACTATGAGTTAAGTTTTCTTGAACACACTACATAAATGAAAATTTAAGTGTAACAGACAAACTATCAAAAAATAATACTTAGACGTATTTTTTTTTCAGAAAAACTATTTACTTCTTTATCTATACAACTATTTACAGTTATGCAAATGTAATCAAAAACTAAACAGTTCTTCCCAATATTGTTAAAATGAGGAATATGATCTACACATATATATGGACATACAGACATCATCATAAACATGTTAAAATGTGCTTCTAGGGTCGTAAAACGAGTTTATTCACTAAAATCAAATAAGAAAAAGTGTAAAGGTAAATAGAACTGTACTGTACTGTTCCATATTACTTATTTTATTTTTATTTTTATTTATCTAAAACTTCACATCACTAATTTTTCAAATATATATTGATATTTGCTATTTAATCTAATCAAATAAAATTCAAACATATAAGCAGATATGTTATTTAGACAAATATTAAAAATAAATAATAACCGAGATTATAGTACAATCCGAAATAAAAATTTAGTGAGTATAGACAATATTTAAAATAATTATAATTATTAATAATAATCATTAATACGAGTATTTAATTATATCTCACATTTTCAATATTAAAATAATATATGTATTTCTAAATGCACATATCGTACATATTATATGATACATTATTAAAAATTTATTTGGTAAAATATGATTTACTTGAGCCTGATTGTACACATTATTTTCTATTGGTTAGAATCATAAAATACTTAATTTTATCCACTTCCGAAATTTACTTTATTGCGATTGCGTATAACAAACCAGCCATTAGCAGTTTTAAAGTTTATTCTTGTCATTCAGTTTAACTTGTCTGTATTGTGTCAAAATGGTAGAGGTATCAATCGATATTCTCGAAGATCTAAAATGTTCTTTGTGTGAAGGATTTCTATCTGTATCACCAGTGTTTTTATCTAACAATGGTGACAACATATGCGGTAACTGCACTATTCTGGACGACTCCGATGAACCGAAAGTGAGGAACAAAGTCTACGAACGCTTGGCTTCGGTCATTTTCTTCCCTTGTCGTTACAAGAAGAATGGGTGTAACGAAAAACTGCTGTTCGGAGATGTCTCCAATCATGAAAAAGGCTGCGAGCATCAGCTACATGTGTGTCCCCTAGGGGCCTACGAGAACTGTACTTGGGAAGGCAAAACAGATGAATACAAACAACATTTTAAAGATAATCATAATAATCTAATTGTGGAACATCCATATTCTTTCCAACCTAACATATCAAAAAGTAATGAAAAGTGTATGCTAGTGGAAGTTTTAAATTTTTTGTTCTTGGTACAAATTCAGTGTAATGTAACTGCTGCTAAACTGTGGTTTTGTGTTCGTTTTATAGGAAACCCAATATTTGCACCTCTCTTCACATTTAAATTAAAAACTGGTGACAGTAGCAACAAAATTACAATGAGACATGATGTGCTAAGTAATGAAACATTGTTGTTGAACAGCAAAAATGTAGTTGAAATTGATATTAACTCTTTGTTACGAATCGCAAGAGATGTTCGAAAAGTGTTTTGTTCAATTAAAATTTCTTTAAAGAGTGAAAATTGTTTGGAATGCTCTACGAATGTCATTAGCTCAAAAATATTTTTAGTTGAAAATGGATATTATTGTCAAGATTGTAATAGAAAACAAACTCAGAATTGTAAGTTTGAAGATAAGGGTTGCAGGTATAAAGACTTTGCTATGGATGTGGCAAAACATGAAATATGGTTTTGTAAATTAGCAAATCAATGCTGTAATTTTACAAATAACTGTAATATTAAAATATCACAATCTACATGTCTTATGGATCATATAATTTCGCAACATTGTGACAATAATATTATTTTCTTATTTCAAGGTAAAACTGGAGGCATAGGAATGCGGGCAAATACAATACACATAAACTGTTTGAATGCATACGATTTTCTTTTTGTTGCAAATTATAATTTCACGGCTTCTAACACTGAAAAAGTTTTAAATTTTAAAATAATTTCAAACGTCCCTAAGAGTGAAACTAATAATTTTATATGTGAACTTAAACTTGTTAATTCATCAACAAATTTTAATAAAACAATACCATTTACATTAGATTTAGAATCAACAGAATATGATTGGTACATAAAATACTCCGAAGAAATTGATGATCGAAATTCGGCATTACGAATAGTAACAAATAATAACCCAGAATATTATATTTACAATTATAACTTATGCATATTGAAAGTAAAATAAAAAATATGTTATGTATTAACGAATTGATTAAATATATGTTTCAAAAATATTGCAATAAACGTAAGGCTATATGTATTATCTCTGATGTACTAATTATAATACAAAAGGAATTTTTCCAAAATTCGCAAAATTACGAGCATGATTTTTGAAATACCTACATTTTTTGAGCCACTAGTCGACTTGAAATTTTTAGTAAAAATAATTTTGAATTAATAAATCTATAAAACATAAAACATCAGTTACGTGTTTTGGTAACTTATTATTTTTATTAAAAATTACGTTTCGATCAGAGGCACTAACAAAAAAATATAAATTCAAAACCTTGCCCGTTATTTACGAATAATAAAAATATAATTATATCCTAATTTTGTTTTGCGATATTTTTGAACAACCTGTATATCATTTTGCATTTTTACCTTCCGTCACCTTTAGGTAAGGAAGGTATTGTCTTTGGTCAAAAAATTCGGTGGTGAGTTTTTGATGAATGAGCACGTTTTAGGGTCCCTAGAATACGATTTTACTATTTTTACGATGATGTCTGTATGTGTGTGTGTGTGTGTATGTATGTGTGTGTGTGTGTGTGTGTGTGTGTGTGTGTGTCTGTGTGTGACAAATTTTTCTAATGCGATAACTCTAATACTACAATTCAAAAAATTATAATTCTTTCGTATTCTCCTTCTGTACGTCCATATGAAGAGCTGATTAGATTCTGGTAAGAATTGGTCAACCGGAAGTACCCTCATTTGAAGATTTTAACAGTTTTTCTTGAAAAAACGATGTTAAATATCATTTTTTCACATTTAATGTTATTATAAATTTTAAAGAATATTTTATTCTCTATACGATTTGGATGCATTTTATACTTCATATTAAATGGATATAGATTTAAAAAATTATAAAGAAATTAAATATCATACATATTAGTCAGCTATGTTATAACTCTGGAAACAGCTGCTATATTAAGAAAATTCTGATTGAAAAGTGTCAATGTCAAGTGCAGTTGACAGTATGTTTGTGTTATATAGGATCTTTTGTTCTGTATGGAATTTGTATAAAATACATACAACTGCCTTAAGGTAATGTACAAGAAATATAATCTTTTACAAGGAACTTTATGTATGACATTTATACAAAAGCCGCTTTCTTTTTTTAAGATCAACTCCGAGTAGCACACATCTACCCTAAATCGTTCTTTTTAAAAGGGGATAAATGATCTTGTACTACCCAGTTTCTTCGTCCCCGCCCCCGCGAAGCACCACCTTTGAAACAGGATCATATAGCTCCTGAACTGATCCCGAATGTCAATCTCACGTCAATATGACTGACTGCTTTGTATTTTGTCTTTTTTGTAAGTATTTGATATTAAAATGACATGAATAGAAGAAATTAATTAGTTTGAAATGTTATATCATGTTTCATTACCATAAGAAATACTTCCATACTTAAATACACAAAGGCAAAAGAATTTGATGTCAAAATCAAATTAACAGACTATAACTTCTTATTTAAAAAAAATATATACTGTTCTTTTTAGGAGTAGTTCAGTTCAGTTCAGTACGAGGTAAGATCAGTTCATTTTCCCCCTAAAGAGAAAGCGCCTAAAATACATAGAACTGACGGAAGGTAATGTGCTGGCCACATCAGATTTTTTTACTTTATAATAAATTGTGATTTTATTTTAATACTGTGTTGAAAACAAAATAAAATATAAGGCTTATTACCTATGTATGCAAATAAAAATATTTTTTTTTCTTAATTTACCTTAATATTTTTATACATTTGCAGTATGTCTCATTTCTCGCAGGCGTAACTTATAAAATCTAAAACTTTAGTTAAATGGAATAATTTTTGTGGTAAGGTAAGTAAATATCTATGCCTTACTTTATTCGAATTTCAATATATATAAAAACTAACCTCTGTAGCTTCTCATTGTAATAACAAAAACTAAACATTAATTTGTAATGATCTTGTTATTAACAATTTCATGTTTTGGAGAAGGTATATGTGCCGTAAGTATGTGGACGAAGACAGATAGACTGCGGGAAGGAAAGAGACAGTTATAAATCAGCCTATCAGAGTCGCATTTATGGTGTGGTAGGTGTGGTCGTATGTGGCATGGTCACATATGTCTATAACTATCTCTTTCCCTCCCAGTCTAACCGTCTTTTTTCACTCTTCTACCATTGTCACGTCACAGATCCCTTCCCCAAATTATTAATAATTATTTTCTCGTAAAGTACGAATAATTAATCGATGTAAAAAATACGGGTATTTTATTTTTTTGTCTAGTATCATGTTAAGTAAAAATAAAAATTTGGTCACATACTCCATTAAAACATTATAGCACGGCGGAATGTTTAAAGTTCGTCGTGTTGCGGAGGATTTCATTAATTTCCCGAATTCTATAATCTTAATTATTCCCACGTTTTATTTTATTTTGGTTTTCGAAATTGAAATATTCATTTAGTACTTATACCCATGTATATTTGGCGTTGTGAATTTTTAGTATGCTGTATGCTGTGGTTTCTATGTTGTGTTGCTATGTTGTCAAAAACGTGTACAAGAATACGAAATGTATGGCGATATTAAAAAAATGTATTATGTTGTCTCACATTTGTATATTGTTTCGGGATTTTCAACCCTTACATGTTATATTCCTAGGGTGGCTTGACCCACACAACATCTAATAATTATTTTTCCTACAACAGTGCGTGAAAGTACTTTTCACGCATTCATTACAGTGTGTAAAGTGTCACTTTTCAAAAGTACTTTTCACGCACTAGCGCTTGAAAAGTAAATAAGCGTTGCTAGGCAACATTACAATTCGATTAATTTAAGTATATAATTAGGTAGTAAATAATAATGAAAGTAATAAAATTTATTAGGAAATATGAATATACATTGTAAATGAAACAAATCTAATATTTTTTTAACAGATTGAATACTAATCTAATTATTAAGAACATTAACATTTATTTGACATGTATTCTAACCTAACCTAATTTTTAATATTAATATTAAATGTACAATTTGTACATTATAAAAGACTAATCATCGTGTGTCTGAGATTCTTCCAAGTGTTTAAGTTACATTTTGTACAGTGTTATGAGAAACAGTACTAACAGTATTTGAAGCTGCTGGATGCCTGTACACAGCAGTATTATGAGAAACATCAATACCATTTCGGTTGTAGGAAAAATGTTGTATGCAACACATGTGTAAAATAGTATTTTTTGTTTCGTGCTACAAACATCGCACTCGACCAAAAAAGTACTACTTTACACACTTGTTACATAAATAACTATTTTACCATTGTCACGAAGTTTCTTGTTTGTGAAATAGTATATTGTGTTATTAGGAGTAGAAAGCGGTCTTTTTGTGTTGAACCCAGTTATTACGGCCGAGGCGCTAGCCGAGGCTAGGCAAGTTGAGTAAAACACAAAAAGGGCGTTCTACTCCGAATGACATATACTATTTTTTCTTCAAGTGTTTAAAAGATTTTTTTTGACATTTTTTTTGGAATTTTTTAATTGTAGTGTTTGCAATTTCAGCCAAAGCTGGCTGTGTACACTACAAAACAAAAACGATACAACTGTCAAATAACAATTTTCAGTATAATCTGTGTTGCTGTGACGACTGCCGCCGCCAGCTGTGAACTAAGACACTAACATTTTTTTACTAGTACAACAATAACATTTTTGTACTAGTAAGACAATCTTCTATAGAGTGAATACAGTAGCATAATATGAATATTATAATACGCTCGAAGAAAAAGTACTTTTCACGCATTAGTGCTTGAAAAATAAATAGGCGGTGCTAGGCAACATTAAAATTTATGTCAAGTAGATAATTAAGTAGTAAATAATAATAAAAGTAATAAAATTTATTAAGAAATATGAATATACACTGTAAATGAAACAAATGTAATATATTTTTTAAACATATTGAGTACTAATATAATTTTTAAGAACTTTAACATTATTTTAATATGTAAACTAACCTAACCTAAATTTGTATATTTTTAAATGTAGGTACAAATTGTACAATTATTGAAGACTAATCCACTTCTGTCTGAGATTCTTCCAAGTGTTTAAATTACATTTTGTACAGTTTTATGCGAAAGAGCACTTACAGTATTTGAAGATGTTCCATGCCTGTACACTCAGTATTATGAGAAATATCAGTAACATTTCACATGAGGTGCACTCGACCAAAAAAGTACTATTTTACGCACTTGTTGCAAAAATTTGTTTTAAGTTTCTAATTTTAAAAATTGGTGTTTAATCTTTTATGTTTATCATCTTTATTTACTTGTAATACCAACTTCCCTAATTTAAAAAATATTTGCCTGCGCAAAAAAAACAAACTAAATATTATTCTTATTGCAACTGATAAGATATGAACATAGTATAAGTTGTCAAAAATTAGCTCCGTATTTTGTTTACAAAAATGTTTAAGATAAAAGAAGATATATTGGAAAAATTGAAATGCGTCCTTTGCGAAGGTTATTTATCAACATCTCCAGTGATATTAAAATCAAATGGTGAAAATATTTGTGGCAAATGTGCAATTATGAACGAAAATGAAGGCGTGAGAAATGAAGTATATGAAAATCTAGCTGCAAATGCCTTGTTTCCTTGCCAATATCACGTAAATGGATGTGAAGAGAGGATCTGTTTTGAAGAAATTAAATACCACGAGTTAGGTTGTAGATATAGACCATATGTTTGCCCTGTAAGTGCTCTGAAAAACTGCACGTGGGCAGATAACCTCTCAAACTTGAAGCAACATTTCGAAGAGGACCACCACGAGTTGATAATAACTCATCCGTATGACTTTAAAGCAATTATTAGAAGAGATAATGAAGAATGGCTACTCATGGAAATGATGAATTTTCTATTTTTAGTGCAGATTAAATGTAATGTAATTGCGGCTAAACTCTGGTTCTGTGTTCGTTTTATAGGGAACCCTAAATTTGCTAACTTATTCGATTTTACACTTAGTATCTCCAGTGAAGATGTGATTTATAAACGAAAAAAAGAAGTCCAGTCCATTCAAGGTTTATTACTGATCAGGAATAAAGTATTGGAAATAGATACTAATTCACTTTTAAACTTAATTTCTAATTTTCGTAGTAGAATTTGCACAATATCTGTTAACCTCAAAAGTGAGCTATGTAGTTCTTGCTTGACAAACAATAAATCGAATTCAATTCGTCTTATAAACAATGGTTATGTCTGCTATGATTGCAACAACAAAATATTTTGTTGTTATAAACAAAAAGGATGTAGATACAAAGATATAAAAATGAATATGATGAAACATGAATTATGGTTTTGTCAATTTTCCGGTTGGTGTACTATTGCCGAAACATACTTTCCAAATCACGGAAATCTTTTTGAACACATATGCGGAAGCCACTGTACAAGCAAAACAATTGAAGGAAATATTATTAATAGTAAAAACGTGACGATAAACAAAAGATGTTGGGGACCAGTTAAGTTTAACAATTCCACATTTATTCGAGATTACTGTTGTGATGGAGAATTATTAAATTATAAAATTATCTCTGATTTGACAAAAGAAGAAACTAAGGAATATAAATGCACTTTGACTTTGTTTAATGTAAAAACAGGCTACATGCTGAAAAAAGAAATGAAAAGAGATTTACAGTCTCTGGAGTATGATTGGATTTTAGAGATTGCAGATGATAAAAGTAATTCATACCTTAGAAAGAAAACTGTTGTAAATTCTGACCAAACTGTAACTATCAAAGTTTATAGCTGTGAACTGCAAATTGAAAAATGTACAACATAGATTTTATTCATATTCTGCTTTTACAAAAATGTTCAATTTTGATATTTTGATATATTTTATATATTGTTTATTTTTTTAATGTTTTATTTGTAAGTAATAATTTTTTATTTGTATGTTATAATCTAGAAAAATGTGTATGTACTATATTATTCTGTATTTTAATAAAACAAAAAAAAATGTGTGTATTGCTTAAAATTTTTGATATAACCTTATAATATTGCAACGTTGTATAATATTTTCTTGACTATTTCACTCATAAATTTATAAGCCAATCCAAATTTAGAATTCTACCTTGTTACAAAGTTTCATTTCGACAAAACGTCACAAAAAAAATTTCGCATCCTTTAAGCCAATAAGATGTTGTATTTTTACAAGTAAGTGAGTTTTGATAAGAGAAATTTTTTTGACGTTTTAGAAACATATTGTTTATATACCTGTCAAAGTGTGTATATTTTCAGTGTTATGAGTTTTTATTAAAACGAGTCGATTCGGACAGGAATCTATTTAAAACGTTGAAAAAGCAAATTTAAATGTAACACCTCAAAACACAATAAAAATTTTTGTCAAGAAAAAAATATATAAATGATTACCTGATTTTTATTTTAAAAATAGTCATCCGAATACCATTCGTGGTTAAATTTTATCCTGGAAAAATTTTCCGATTGCTTTACTCGAGCCTGTTGCCAATTTATCTCGTGACTTCATCAAAAATCACTCGTTTGACAACTCGTGATTTTTTGTCAATGTCACTCAATAAATTGCTAAGCAACCAGCTCTCGTAACAATCTCAAAAATTTTCCGGCAAAAATTTACCACTTATGATATAATATATGAGAATATAATTCATTAGTCACGTGACATGTTTTCCGCCAATCAACATTCAGAATCTGCCTAATTACATGTCTATCACAGCGATGATAAAAAAAACAAAGAAATTATTACCTTATTTATATTTGTTACTAAGGGATTTGTTTTCTTTATTTGACATTGACAGTTAATTTTGAGTATAAAAATATGCGATAATCGTTGGGTTGATATCAACATTATCAACAACGATGAAAATAATATGGCAATTACCAAATTAACCATGTCATAATACAATATATTAAAAGTTAGGTTAGCAAAACACAGTGTGTCACAAAAATTCATTATATTCTCTTGTGATATGATTATTAATAATTCGGACTCGTGAAATCTGCAACTCGGTTTCACTCGAGAATAACATCGATGATAATCATATCACTTGTTATATTATGTATGAGAATATTCTAATTCATAATAAATACACCATTTATATTTTGATTTTATTTAACAAGTTTTATTGGTTTTTTATAATTCATTTCATTCAAAGTTATCTTTGTTTGTTTCTGACGTATGCACGTATTTTATTACCTCTGATATTTTTTGACGACATTTGTAGTGTAATGATCTTATTTTGAAACTGTACTTTAACTTTTCCTGATAATTATTCATTTGGAATTGAAACGTAGGAAAGTTAATTAAATTACTATTTAATAAACACTGTTTACCACGACTGCATCTACAATTATTTCTCATCATCTCTATTATTGGAGAATTGGGAAATAATCGGACACGCAGTCTAATGTAAATAATTTATTTCCTGGCCTACGTTTCGACTGTTACTACAGTCTTCCTCAGGGCTAGAAATGGTCAATGATTAAAATGATTGACCATTTCTAGCCCTGAGGAAGACAGTAGTAACAGTCGAAACGTAGGCCAGGAAATAAATTATTTACATTAGACTGCGTGTCCGATTATTTCCCAATTCTCCATTCTGCTACCAATCGATCATCGTACTCCACATCCCTATTATTATTATTGTTTATGTGAGGTGCAGAAGCATAGCCTGATATGATTTTCTTTCTATATAAAATATTTTTATTATTGAAATTTATGTAAAATACATACCTTCAGATCTGGGTAAGTACCGCTATTCAGTATGTACTATGTACAAGTAACAGATATTTAAACTTAAATATTAAGTAAATGAAATTATTAACATACTAAAGTATTACCTACAATTACTCAGTACTTTCTAAGTACATATACTCTATAAAAGACAAATTTAATATTTGCTTTAAAAATAATTAAATAATGTATCAAATTACGAGTATAACAAAAAAGAAGATATTTTTTTAAAAAAATCAATTCAAATTTGTACAGGCGTTTGCCATTGACCCGTTGACATATCTCCTTTTGTTATGATTTGTTTTAGAATATAAATAAAATAAATATAAATTTATCATCATGGTATATTACCCAATGCTACTAGAATATTGTTATATAAATATTATTTAGTAATAATATACCTAGTATTTTTATTTGTTTGGTATAATTTGTTAACTTCGGTATCATTTTAAGCACAAGTACAATTATTTTGGTTGCAGTAGTTGAAATGTTGAAAAGCAAGTACTTACTTAAATAATATAAAAAAATATATCATCACGGCATATTACCCTTTGCTGGGTTTGCCAATCTGCTTTGTACGCAGATTTCGGTAATGATTGAACCCTGTGGTACACTCTCCACGCCAGCAATGAGTGCCCTTGAGGTAACGCCTTGTAAACGCCCACACGATACAAATATATCATCGTCAAGTACTTCAGGCAGTTTTTTGGAAGTATTTAAATGCTGTCCATTATATAAAAAAGCGAATTAAAATTTATTTATAAAAAAAAATTGATTTGTTGTTCCAGTAGAAAAGTCTGTAATACGAAATTTTGGATTATATTTTATGTTTTTCCTCAAAAATCTGTTAAGAGATCCAAATTAAAGCCGGTTTATCAATTTTAACAAAAAATCTAATATGTTGTTTTCATTAATATAAAAGTCTTAAATACCAAATTTGAAAAGTTTTGGATTACATTCATATATTTTTTTACGCAAATCTGTTCAGAACTTTAAGTTTATCAATTTTAGCCAAAAACAAATTTGTTGTTCCCATTGATATAAAATTCTTAAATACTAAAATTGCAAAGTTTATGATTATATTTTAATATAGTTTTTCATTAAAAACTGTTATGAGCTTTATGTAAAGTACCACTTCTGGTTGTCAACTCTTTATATCGACGTAGAAAATTTAAATACGGAAAACAGTAATTTTTAAAAGTTTAATATACGAGTTATCGTGGACACAATGCAGACATCATTCCAAAATTAATAAAAACGTCTTGTGGGGACCCTAATTTGTTCTTATTTACTGAAAACTCACTATCAAATAAATGTTACGGATGTTATTTTTCATCGTATGATTTACTTTATTTATAATGTGTTCGCAACCGTTATGAATGATTTAAATGTGTATTTAAATTCAATAATGAGAAATGTTCTAGGTGCGGCGAAGTATGCCCCTTAATGCAAGCAGTTATCGCTTCACACATAATGTCCAGTCTTACGGGTCATACGGTTCTTACGGGTAATACGTTTCTTACGGTTTTTATAAGTGAAGAATCGATTCTGACCCGTATTCCATTTGGCCCGGGTGAATGTATTTTTCCCTTTTAACTAAATACCCAGTTCTAAGTTCTAGCCCTACTTTTTCTGAAATTGAATTTACTTTTTCTGAAATTGACGCTACTTTTTACCTCCCGCTACCCTTGGTAAGGGAGGTATAGGGATCGAGCTAAAAATCGCATATCGAGATTTTGGTAAATGACCACGTTTTAAGGTCCCTAAAATCCAATTTTAACATTTTCACGATGATGTCTGTGTGTACAATCATTCAGAAAATTTTGAAACCTTGTATTTCAAACGTTTTGTGTTACAGAAAGAGCCCATTAGATTTAGGTGAAAATCGGATAACCGGAAATGGCACTTTACTAGAAGCTCAAAATAGTTTTTCTTCGAAAAATACCTTTAAATGTTATTTTTTTCGAGATTAATGGTATTATAAAAATTAAAGATTATTAAATTTTCTATAGATTTGCGTTAATACTTTTTCTATATATTTTATGGATAAATTTATACAATTATCTATAATTTAAATCCCAGAGCCTACGATTTAAACAAACAAAACGCAGTTATTCAAATGTATGTAACTGACAGATAAATGTCACTATCAAACAACTAATCAATTCAAAATAATATTAGTAACGTTTTAAAACGAAAAAAGTGAATAGAACAATAGAAAAGGAATTCGATTCATCATAAGTAAATATGTAGGTATGTTTTTAGATTAATAAAAATTAACGATTTAAAAAAATGTTTAAGCTAATCCTCATTTTTGGATTAGTGAATTCTATTCTATCCCGGTATTTAAAATTTAATCTTCATTTTATTATAGCTCCGGTGGCTCAATGGTTAGAGCAACGCCTCATGTCATGAGTGCCCTCAGGGCTCTGGGTTCGAATCCCACTAAGGCATGGATGTGTGTGAATGTGAACCCACTCTGTAATTGGGATTTAATCCTGTCCAGGGGTTTAAAAAAAGGTAGTAACTTGGATTAGATTAGATTATATTTTAAGATATAAGCAGTCAAAATTAGAGTAATATTCGCTAATCCAAAAATAAGGTTTGAGTTAATCTTTTTTGTGACTCGGGCTATAATGGCGGGAGGTATTGTGTTGGCCACACCAGATTTTTCTGATTGAAGTTGAAAAGGTACATAATTTTGTGAAGAATCAGAAATACAGCTTAATGTATGTTTTAAGAGAAATTTTTGTAGTTTTTGAACAAAATTAAAATTTATAAAATTAGGTATTCTTATCTGAGGTTCATCCGAAGAATGTGGTCACAAGCATGATCCAATACCTACCCAAATGGGGCGCTGTCCAATAATATAGGAAAATCATGTTTTTATTTAATATTTAGTGAAATATACAAATAATGATAATATTGATAAATAGATTAATTTTATTTTGGAATTCCATGAACTATGATCATTGGACAAAAATCAATATCTATCTATATCTAATAAATACGAAGATAATAAATATCGATAATCTTATTACTTTAGATTAATTTGTCGAACAGTAGACAACAGTAATTTACTATTAAATTAGTTTTAATTTATTTGTTAACAAATAACTTAGAATATTATTAAATCATGTGTGAAATACCGGAAAATATACTCCAAATCTTAAAGTGTTCAGAGTGTGATCTCTTCCTTTCCAAGACTCCAATAATGATGACTTCTACTGGCAATAACCTATGTGGAAATTGTGCGAAAAGTGAAGATGAAACAACGCTTAATAGAAACGAGATTTATGAACAACTGGCGTTAGCAACTGCTGCTCTTTTTCCCTGTCAATATTCTGAAACTGGGTGTAACATGAAGATGAGAATTGATGAGGGCATAACACATGAATCTGTTTGTGAATTTAAACCGGTGTACTGCCCAATGATAATTAAAAACTGCAAGTGGGAAGGTACGAACACTGAAGTCTTACAACATTGCAAAGATGCACACTATGACTTTATTGTATCGCATCCCTTTAATTTACAACCGAACATTCATAGCAACAACGAAGTTTCTTTGTTGACAGAAGTTTACAATTCATTATTTTTGCTGCAAATACAATGCCATGTAAATAGTGCCAAATTGTGGTTCTGCATACACTATGTAGGTGATTGTCAATATGCACCTTTGTTTGAAAGTTATTTGAACATAGGCGCTGGCAATGAGTGGATAATGAAGAAAAAAGAAGTACAAACTATTGAAAAGCTTACACTGTCTAACAAGAACGTTATTGAAATAAACATCAACACTTTACTAAGTGTTATTGATGCCAAAGAAATTAAAAATTTAATAAGTATTCTGCAAATTAATTTCAAGAATAGAAACTGCTTAAGGTGTAATGAAGATAAGACCAGGAGTAATATAACACTACATAAAAATGGCTATCGATGTGTTGACTGCTCTAATATGGCACTAACGACATGTAAATATTTTTCCAAGGGATGCACTTACGTAGATACAATTTTAAACATGCCGAAACACGAAACTTGGTTTTGCGATTTTTCTGAAACAACCTGCCCAAGTTCCCGCTGTGACAAAATCATATCTAAATCTGTAACTTGTTTTGAACACTATTGTACACACTTTAGTAGAAATCATTTGACGTCTAGTAATTATATTTTATTTAAAGGTGGATTACCAAATCAAATATATGGACATTTAATACTAATGGATGATATTACATTTGTAACTAAGTTCAAATGTGAGAATTTCAGATTTTCCGTCGAAATAATTTCTAATTTAACTAAACAGGAAACTGAACAATTCTTTTATGAAGTTAAAGTATTTAATGTTGGTAAGGAGAAAGAGGCTTTTATTGAGAAAGAAGTACAAAGGGATATGAAAAGTACAAAATGGGATTGGAAGGTGATTATAGAAGATAAACAAAATGTAATATCATCCGAAAATGAAAAATATGTATATAAACTCACTATAAAACGTTTATTGAATTAAATTAGCTTTTTGTTTTGTTGCAAAATGGTTGTTTTTTGCACTCGACAACCGACAAGTGTGTTCGGCCACACGTCATGTGCGAAAATAGTATATTAAAAAACAAGTTTCATAAGGCAATCTGTTAACGTACGAGTCCAAGTTTTACAAAGAACGAGTGCGATTTGTTCAGAAAATTAACCTTAAATAAATATTATTTTTTGAAATTCTCTTATTAATTCTATTTGTAGAATGCTATTATAAACAGAACAATTGTTTTGACATATTATGTCAATATGACAAATATTCAAGTTTTGTGCTTCATTCCCCATGTTTATTATTTTAGAATGAAGTAAACCGTGTTACGATGCACATAACGTTATAAATAGCTTTATACTCTCATTTTATTTTCATTCTGTTAATTGTTCTTGACATGTCAGTATGGTAATATTACCTTACAAATATAGTTATTACTTAGTTACCAGCATATTTTTGTATACGTAAAGACTTAATGGACCTTTTCAATTTAAAAAGATAGCGCAATGAGGGTCTGCGCATAGTAAGTACAACTGAGAACTATGGCGTTTGTTTCTAAAAAAAACTAGACGTAAAATGTGAGAATATCTCAAATAACTTTTAAAAAATCATTTAGAAATAAGTTACAAAAGCTTTTATTGAAGTTAAAATGTCTAACGATGCAAATTTTCTCTGAGAATACAGGTATTTTAATGACGGCAATATTTTTGACGTTTCGTTTGACAGCCCAACTGGCAGTTGTTCGCGCCATTTTCTTACTATTTGCAGCGATAGAAAGAGATAGCCGTTAAATTGAAAAGGTCCATTGGGGTGTATTCTGTAAGGAAACTTAATTTTAAACAGTATGTTAAAAATGAACTTGCTTTTAGAATATATTTTTCATTCTGTAACGATCAATTCTGTTAAAATTTTAACACAATTGTTAAAATTAGGTGTTAAAACTGTATATAACGTCATTCAAATCGATGCCTTTAAAATTTTAACATCTATTTATACAATAAAATTATAACAGCATTTGAATATGTTGCACTTCTAATTAATGAAAATGTAATAGAAAATAAAAGAAAATTTTAATTAGTATACAACTGTTTTACGAAATATTTTATTTAATAGCGGTCACCCGTTTCATCGTACGTCTTTGTGTAACACAGCTCGATGCCAGTATGAATATTTAATATATTAATATGATTCGAGAAAGATAAACAATTGAACTTTTGAATGGTATACAGAGACTACAATTTAGATGTCTCATAAAATATATATAGTTCTTTATTATAATGTAGGTATTAAATGTGGTTAAAATTGCTTATTCATTTGATGTTCGTCAAACCATAACGTAACTTAACGTTTTGGATCGCCAATTCTAAGGATGAAGAAGAAGAAATTTTACATACCTAATGATAATTTATTTCAATTTCAATATAATTCATTTTTCATATGGAACCTAAAAATGAGACATGATTTTGCAGCAGATTTATATTTATTTTCCAAAGCATCATTTCCATTTCAAAGTGACAAATTCATTTTCTAAAATTTCAAAGTGATGCGTAAACTGACAGTTGTTTACTTTTTTATCATGTTTATTTATTGGTGTTATGGTTACTAACTACATGCCTTTAATAAAGACGTGCCTTTTTTCTGTCTTGTTGAACATTTTGGCGTTTAACAGACATGTTAAAAATTATGATTTTAACACTAGTGTCAAATTTTCGCGTAGAGAATACCAAAAAACTAATCTATGTTAATAGGCATGTTAAAATAATATTTTTTTTACAGAATACACCTCAATATCAAGAGACCGATAAAATTCTATATTATTGTATTTAATTTGTAAAATAATAATAAATTCACAAGAATACATAAATTATATAAAAAAATTAACACACCCTGTGTGTATGACAGATTTAATTGTCATAATTTATAATTAATTTTTGTTTTACTTTATTCACAATGGGGTAACAGCCATATTGTTTTGTAAACAGAAAATGTAAAAAATAAATCATACCTAATTTAAACAACGATATAGGTAGTACATTTTTTCTTATCTTCTTATATACTATATGTACCTATTCATAAAAAATATACTTCGGTGAGCGCGGATTCGCTAAATCGTTAACTAAGAGATAAAAGAAATTCAGTTTTTGGTGATACATTATTACCTTCCGTCATACCTTTAGGTAAGGAAGGTATTGTTTTTGGTCAAAAAAATCGATGGTGAGTTTTTAATGAATAAGCATGTTTTAGAGTCCTAGAATACGATTTTGTTATTTTTGCAATGATGTCTGAATGTTTGAGTGTACGTGTGTATGTGTGTGTGACGATTTTTCTAAATTCGAAAAATTATAATTCTTTCGTATTCCTTTTCGTTACATCCATATGAAGAGCTGATTAGATTTGGTCGACCGGAAGTACCCTCATTTGAAGATTTTAACAGTTTTTCTTGAAAAAACCGTTGGTAAATATCAATTTTTCACATTTAATGTTATTATAAATATTAAAGAATATTTTATTATTTATACGATTTGATTACATATTATACTTCATATTCTATGGATATTGAGTTAAAAAATTATAAAGAAATTAAATTTCATAAAGCAGCCAGCTATGCAATAACATTGAAAACAATTACAATTGACGGAAGATAATGTGCTGGCCACGTCAGATTTTTTTCCTGTAAGTCGGTACTCTTTTTTTAAAATATTTTTTTCAATAAATAAGATATTTTTGAAAAGTCACTAAAATTTTGAATTTTACCGGAATTAGGTATATTTTCCTGACGTCAGTTCGAAGCTCTGGTTCTAAGTGTTGATATAGCTATCTACTGTTGAAATACAGAAACACCAGTTGTTTGGTAGCCTATTTACAGATTACAGAGAAGTTTGTTTACAAACTGCAATAAATTATTTATTTTATTTATGTTCTATGTTCATATTAGTTATCTATATGTACATTATTGTTTTATTTTACGTGTAAGAGGTATGTAAATCATATCATACAAGTGGGAGCTCGTAAATGGCAGACATGCAGCTTCTCTTTTTCAGTACGTAGATAAATACAATAAATTTAATTTTTTTAAAGATATGTTAGAGATTACCATTACAAAGTGCTATGCTTTCTTATTTTAGAAATTATCTTAGATTATTATTAATCAGCTCATAACTTCACAACAAATTTTCAAGTGTTTTATTCGCATTTTACAAAATATTATATTATACGTACACGTACTATAAAAAAATGAAGATAGTCTTATCTTAACACAGCTTATGATTTTAACATTTTTACCTTAGAAATATAACCTACCTTTTACAAATATTGATTATTGGAAGTAAACATTTTGTTGAAATAAATAAATAAAAAATTTAAAAACTAAAATTTTGTTAAAATATTTAAATTTAATTTGGTAAAAAAGAGCCGCCTCGGTGGGCGAGCGTGTTGTCATGTGACTGAAACAAAACGTGACGTCAAAGTTCATACAGCATAACAAGTGACAAACAATCGCCTACGTTTATTTATATAAATAATGTATAGGTGATGTACACTGTTTTCCTATTGGCTACGAATGATTGGCTGTATGTACTTTGACGTCACAGGTTGGAGAATTGTTTTTCAAGACTATTTCTGGCGTCAATCTTTTTATTTGATTATTTATAAAAATAACAAATTATTATTATTAAGTATATTTTGTTACTATGAAAAATATTGCATAAACTTTCATATAAAATACTTTTTGAGAAATGTAAAACCGGCTTATTTGTTAATTCCTTCTTGGTACAGATGACTTTTATCAGGCATCATTTTTCCGATTTTATTTATAATCTTTTTTAACTGTTTTCATTAAAATTATACAATGTTATCTTATAAAAATGTAAACTTGAAGAATATGAACAATATTTTAAATTCAAATTTAATAACTTCTGAAGTAAAAATGATATGGGTTGGCAAGTTTCACACTTTCCGAGAAGAGTGTTTTTCTAAATGGACTTAAAAAAAATAAGAATAGCAGAAGACTAAGTTTTTGATCAAAAAAGAATGTATTTTGACAATCGTATCTTGAAAATTCATCGATGGATCAATTTCCACTTCAAACTTAAAGTGGAAGGTCAGTACTTCCAGGTTTTCTAAAAATTGTTTCAGTTTCTATCAATCGCATATTACCTAATATAATGATTTATGCTAGAAAGTGGCCATCTCTTCTCTAGAAATTCTTCCACAATTTTTTTGCCACGCCAATTTTTTTCTTGAACACAAGTTGTAATGATTTCTAAGTTAGATTTACTGAAGTGAGGTGCCATTATTAGAAAAAATCTCGTGATAATTGGACAAAACTTAGAGCTAATTTATGACAATGTTACAACTAACTCGAAATGTCACTGACCAAGATCACACGAGAATACAGGCCTGAATGCTCAATTCGTGATGTCACAGCTAGCCTCTTGTTTTTTAAACAAATAAGATTATAAAATGTGATTTATAAAGATATAAAATTTGTAAATAACTATTCAAATATTATATAATATTAGAAATTTACTAAGAATACTTCTTAACCCTTTGTCAAATTTCAACTCGATACCTCAAAATAATCCAAAATTATGGAGTTTTAAACGTGATTCGTTTTTTAAAAGCCACCCGGTATTTATCGTAGTCAAATTAATATTTGCGGCTAGATTGTTAAGTTGACTTATGCCCGGTTTCTTGAAAGCAAACAATGATTCACTGATTGCCTTGTTAACTCTAATCATTGATTAAAGTACTTGTGCATTTCATGAAATTAATTCATTTGTTAATTGAGATCTGGGGATTTTTTTGATATTTTATCATGTGTCAAAATGACAACTTCAAATTAGAAAATCTATATTCGTTTTGATCAGGATTTAAAATACCAGAATATTATAAAATAAAAATATATACCATTATAAACATTTTAGATGAGATTTTATAAATATTCTATTCAAAACGGCGAGTGACAATTGGGTCGTTGTCACCTTTCACGTTGTTGTTCTATCGGAAAAAGCAAGGAAACTCTTATCACGTTGGACATTCGTTTTAAGGAGAATGGCAAAACCAGTATATCTTAAATAGTGATAGAATCTAAGAGTAATTAACAATTGATTCATTACACTAATTTGTGAAGGCTGTTGGGTAGAGGACTCTAAATGTACACTTACTTTTGCTAGAAGAAACAGAACCGTATCTTTGTCGAACCTAAATCGAATTTTGAATTCATCGTTATCGTAGATATCGAACTTGTGTTAGTGTTCTGTACTTGCCTTCTCTAAAAAATCTTCTTTTTGGTAAATAGACGATTTCTGAAATGGTCTATTATTTACCATTACCATTATATAAAAAAATCGTCAATAAATATTTTATAATGCTTTAAAACTTGTATTATAATAATGTAACTTACATCTACGTTAATAAACTTAATTCACTTTTTATATTTTATATAATAGGTAATTCAATGTGCAATTAATTGACTTGGTC
This sequence comes from Harpalus rubripes, assembly GCA_963082715.1. Classification (NCBI taxonomy): domain Eukaryota; kingdom Metazoa; phylum Arthropoda; class Insecta; order Coleoptera; family Carabidae; genus Harpalus; species Harpalus rubripes. Next base: position 15,373,298 of record OY720456.1, on the reverse strand, counting down.
AAAATTTAACCAGTCAAATTTTACTGATTAAATTAACCGGCGTTTTAACACTCCGATTAAGCTAATCAACTGTCATAAAACTAATATATCGTATTTAACAAGGCGATAGAAATTTAATCATTGATTAAGATTTTAATCAACTTTCATGAAACCTGGCATTAGTGTTTTTTCATAATTGACAAGTCGATTTATAAAACGTCCAGATGTTTTGTAACAACTTACCTAGATTACATATTTTTTAAAATATTCCACCACCAAAAATAAGCTAATATTATAATTATAATGTGGCCGTAAGCTTTTCATTGTTTTATAAACAGTGTAGCCAGATTGTAAAATAACGCTAATTCAACCAGTCAACAAAGGTTAGACAATCTGGTCCGTTTTATAAAATAACTATAGGCGTTTCAAAAAGAGGCGGATTTTACAATCTGCGTACGGCATAATTCATATTTTTTTAACGTAATAAAAGATTTTAACTATTATGGTAATTGTTAAAAAGACACTTACCAGGAATGACGTAAGTGATGACGAACCAAAAAATGCCGATGTAAAATTTGTAGTGATAGAGAGAAGAAGAAGTCCATTCCTCTTGACATACCATTAAATCAAACGGTGCTGAAGTGTCGTTCATTATTATTCTGCAATACAGAATAAAAAGTTGATGTAAGATTTGTATCTACTCGTACATTTAATTTTCGGCAGTGGATATTATTTGAATATTTTTGTTGATACACTTTTAAACAGTGATTATATTTTGTTGTGCCAATACATTTAATTATAATTAAAATTAAATGTAGTGTGCAATATTTTTATTTTTTTCATTAAAATGGGTTTATAAAGTATGTTTTTTAAAATGTGATAATGTGCACTTTTTTAATGCAAACAGGTAAAATAATGAAACGCTATGAAATGAAGTTTTTACTCATGTTGCATAAATAACTATTTTGAAATGTATATTTTTGTGTCCGATATTTTATTTTAAATACAGACATAATACAATATCGATGGCGGAGCTGCGGTTTATTTACAAGATGGTGGCACTAATGAGCCGATTTTACATTTTCAAACAGTTTTTAAATGGCATTTTATGCAATATACTCGTATTATTGATAGTAATAAAAAGAGCAAAAATAATTTGTATCTAATAGTAAAGACACTTTCAGTTCATGTTTGTATAATATATTTTTCGCGGTCCTGAGGAAAAGAATAAATAAAAATCTATAACTAATGCATTATTTAATTTTTTATTGCGAAGAAATAAGAAATAAATAAATAAATAAGCAACTGATCACCATGGAAACATTCAATTTTCCAAGATAGCTCAGTAAAAAAAAAATAATAATTTGTTGTTATTTTCGTAAATAATTAAATAAAAAGATTAACGCCAGAAATATTCATGAAAATCTACCCCCACTCTTGTGACGTCAAATTGCATACAGCACGTCATTCCTAATAGTCAATAGGAAAATAGTTTGTTCATTACTTACGTTATTTATATAATTTTATAAATAAATGCAGGCGATATAGTCTCACATGAAGCTGTATGAACTTTGATGTCACGTCCTGTTTCAGATCACATGATTTTTTCATAATATTACCGAAATTTCAATAATTAATTGTAAAATATGTAATTAACATTTCATGATATTTTCAAATTTTAGGCTATTTAAAGAATAACATTTTTTAAAATTTAGTACATAGGGCCGTTTTCATAGTAAACTTAATTTTCACTTTAACACTTTAAATAAATTTTAGTTTGCGTTCGTTTTATAATATAACTTTAGCATGTTGGCGAGCACTGTAGCATTACTTAAAAATCGTGGTAAAATCTTATAAGTACCTAATTTTAATTAAAGCCTCATTTTAAAAACGGCCTTTAGTACTAGCTGGCATTAATAGTTATTTATATATCAAGGCCGCGAAATCACTCTTTAGCGTACCGAGAGAAAAATTATCGCCGAGGCCGCTTGCGGCCGAGGCAAGACAATCTCGAGGGCGCTAAAGGATTTCGCGGACAAGGTGTACACAATATTTTTTGTGCAACCGTAAAAAATATGTAATTACAAATTTTATTAATTTTAAACAGTTTCAATGTAAATAGAAAGTTAGCTTTCAAGGTGGCTATGGGATTAACATTTGATAAACAAAACCATGCAATTCTCAAGTGTCAAAGTGGTTGTTTACCATAACAACGGTCGCGAAATTGAATTTCGCGGCCTGTATTGCGGCTGCGAAATGCTTATTTCGCGTCCGGTTGCACACAAAAAAATTTGCAACAACCTTATTGGAATTGTGTATTTGTCTTTTTTTATTTCTATCTTCTAAAATTCGTTCGCCCGTATCGATATCGCCGATATTATCAAAAAAGTATCTTTGCATCCTTAATTGTAATGTAACTTACCTAGTTTTGGAGACCCAGAGCATGGGTGAGAAAATGACGAGGCTGACGAGCCAAAGAATCAGGATGACGATGGTGGTGGAAGTTTTGTTGAACCATCGCGGAAAGCCGATGGGTTGTGTAATGGCTAAGTAGCGGTCGATCGCCATTGCTGTGATGGTGAACACGCTGGCACCCACAGCAACACCTGCAAGCAAAAATAATTCATATGCGAGGCGACCGAGAAAAGTTTTGCCGATCTCGGTAGGCCATGGAAAAAAACTCAAAATTTCTTGATTGTCGTGTTGGTCATACTTGGTAGTTATGCCTGCAAATTTTATAAAGTTTCGTTTATTAACTTTTGATTTATAAAACAAAATATAACAGGGTAATCGATAATGCTTTTTCGTGAAAGAAGAAATTCACTTCACGGAAATTTCAGAACGTTTAATATTGAGAACTGACATTACCAATAGAGGCAGCACTATCTGATGTCGAGAGAACTGTTGTGAGTTTAACATGTAAACATAAATGTAAAGAAACGAAATGAAACTTAAGTGTAGTTGAAAAGTTTCGGTTTTTAAATGCTATACGGCAAGCTCCCGGTACATACTAGAAGGTAGTAGATGTATTGAGACTAATGTTTTACAGTTTAAATGTGTATTTTTTCAATTTATATGTTAAACGATTATGAATGCTCATCATATAATTAAGTAACTAATTATGAACAAAACATGCCTCGGATACAAAATAAAATGCCCATATGATGGGAAAAATATGCCCGCGCAAGAACTAAGAAACAAATTGCAATTTTTAAATAAAAACGGCACTTTAAAACAAAAGCAAAAAAGAAACAGATTTTGTGATATATTCGTCCATTAACGATTCTATTTATAAAGTAGAGGTGCTTTTTGATAAAAAAATTCACATATAATTTCTTAAATTGCGTAAAACATATTTATTTTGAAAAAGTGATGCATATATGATCATGATATATATTTATTTTATGAATGTTGAAAACCATTTATTTCAATAATAGGTGCACTTAAATTTACAATGCCATAAACTACTATAAAAATATCATCATAACATTCAGCTAGATTGAGTATCTACAAATAGGTTAATTTATAGGTTACAATTACGATTAGAAAATTCTATACTTCCATTTTTACCAGTTAGCTGGAAAGATAAAATCATCTTTATTAAAATGAAGGGAACATACTTTCATATTATTTGTTATTTTCTTCCCACTCCTAATAATATATTCCCATGTTTGCGTCTGTCCATTCGTTGTTCAACGCCTTGAGTTATTATTACAACAAAAATATCATCTATTTTAGGGAAACTATAAAATCCAAAACATCTGCCTTCGTCTCTCCTTGAGTGACATCCAAAAACACAAAAAATTGTGCAAGATTTATATGCTTTTTTTTCAAAATTTATTTAAATCGCTCATGTTGACACATGTAAAAACAAACAAAGAGTACTCTTCCGAGAAAGTTCTGATTTTCGCCGCTAGTTGTTGTTTCGCATCTTGTCAGTTCTCAATAGGGATATGGAGAGTCTGCACCTTTAGAATCTTCAATTAGACGTTGGTCAAAATAATTTAACTTGGAAGAATAAGCTTAGAAAACAATGGAAGAAGTGTGCGCCCTGCAACTGCTCAATATGAAGATATGGTGAAAAAAACGGTTGTATTAGGTTTCTAAATATTGCCACATCCACCGTATTTACCTGATTTGGCAGTCCCTAATTGCCATTTATTTAAAAGATTAAAATTGAATGAATTTTAAAGATGATGAGTGTCAAAAGTGCACTTACCCAGTGACTGTAAGAGCAGACTGTAGACTTCTATAAAGATGAGATTCTAAAGTTAAAGCATCGTTGGTAGAAATGTGTGTATTTGCCAGGAGGCTATTATATAAAAGGTTAAAAGATTAAAATTCAACGAATTTTAAAGATGATGAGTGTCAAAAGTGCAGTTACCTAGTGGCTGTAAGAGCAAACTGTAGACTTCTATAAAGATGAGATTCTAAAGTTAAAGCACCGTTGATAGACATGTGTGGATTTGCAAGAAGGCTATTATATAAACGGTTAAAATTGTACGACGTTTTAAAATAAAAATCTAAATAATTTTTGAGAAAGGAAAATCTTTTTTCGGACCCTTCGTAGTAAAACCAAAACTTAATATACTGTTTTTAACTTTTTAAATAAATCTTATTTCATTTAATTAAAATTATAATATTTTATTTATAATTGTAATACGAAGTTAAAAGAAATATTCATCTTAATTTTTTTTAGCAATTTATGAAGATAGATTGAATTTCAAATTACCTACAGATTATCTCATTCATTTTATCTCATTTTCAATTGCGTAAAACATCCTCATCAAAAATTAAATTACTGAATTCTGTCATATCCCAATGGTTGCCCATAAACGTAAAAGATTACTCAAACTGAAATGATTAAAATTTAATTACTTTTCCTCACAAAATCATATTTTTGATTAGTGCAATTGTTCAATATTTCTTTAAATTAATATATTTAAAGTAATTGTTTATCTACCAATCTTAAGGATTACATAAAAATTTTATAGACTAACAAATAATTAAGTTTCTAATCTATAACGTAAATATATATATATATATATATATATATATATATATATATATATATATATATATATATATATATATAAATATAGAAATCACCGTATAAATTTCGGCACATTGTAAAACGCGTATGCGTTTGCCGCCCGTATATTGTAGAATAATTCTATTGTTTACAATATAATTGAAAATTATCAGGCATTTTGCAGTGTGCATGAATTGGATTAGTTATATTGTAAATGCTAGTTTTCTTTTAGCATTTATCATCATCAAAATTACTACAATAGACCAGAAAAGTGTAACGGTCAAACTTAGGCGCGAAATTCAAACTCAGTTCATAACGCTAAGAACATAATTTCAATCCCCGTGTATTTCTTACCAAGGAATTTTTGCTCAAATTTAAAGGCCGAAAAATCTCATAAAAGTAAATTTCTTATTCAAAGCATTATATATAGCATCTAGACCGATCCTTTATCTCCAGATTCGTACAATAATATTCACATGAACTCTGTACAGTTTATAATTATTTAAACAATAATACAACACTACAAAATTCATTGAACGTATGTCTTAGTTTGATCGTGCATGCTTCATCTTCTATTTTGCTGTCCTATTTACTCGTGGGTCTACGATATACGGTATCCTTGCTTGCACCAAGCATTTTAATTTCTAATAATTTTCTTACTTTACCTTTTCTACAGGTTTAAACTGTTGCAATCTATTACTGAATAAACAAACTATCGAATTCTTAGCAAGAGCTGCTTAATTTCTTTTTTTTAATATCTTTTTTTGTCTGTAAAATTAAACTCCTATATGGGAATTCAATCTACGAACTCGCGCCAAAGGCAAATTTTAACCTAACTTTTCTGGTCTATTAATTGGTCATCATTTTTGGGACCGGAAAAGAGAACCTGACATATTTTCCAGCACTCTGCATTTCGATTAGGTGAAGTAGGTTAGGTAAGGTTAACCTTACCAATAAAATAATTTTCTGTGTTTCAGAATTAGAATGTTATTCTAGCTCGCATATTGATGTTAAAAGGAACTACATTTTTGGTGATATTTTGTTTTTTGAGACTGGTATGATCGCAATAAATACACTAAATATCTAGGCAAAGTATAAAATAACAAGCACAAATTACTGTCACCAACCTAAGAATTCTACCAAAAATTTCCCTTAATGGAAATTGTCAAATATTTTTATAAAAAAATAATGTAAAAGAAAGCCTCAACAGGGAAAATAATACAAAACACACGTTACAGAAGGCAATTCAAGCACTCCTTCGCTCGTCCACTCGCCGCTATGCGTTCTTGAGCGAATTTGAAACTCGTGCTAGAACACATTGCCATCTTAACTTATGGTTTAATATACAAACTATTAAGTAATAAACACTGTGGTTTCTTTATATTTCATTTCCTTAGTTATTAACGTCAGAAGGCTGATATGTAGCAAATAACAGATGAGGTTGAATGTTGTAAAATCGAGGCGATAGCCGAGATTTTATAATCAACCGTGTCTGTTATTTGTATATCAGCCGTGTGACGTTCAGTATTTTTCATAATAACATAAAATATCTTCTTAAAATTCTATTTTCTATGGCATATTGACAGGTGACAGCTCTTCATGACAATTTCATGATGCTGAGATTTTTTTTAGGAATACATGATTTTTAATAATTGTACTGTTATAAAAAATAACGGCCGTGGCTGTTTTGATGCATATTTCGGTTGAGCGTACAGTACTGTTAAAGCACATTTAACAGTATGGTATTATGAAAAATATTAAATTTTATTGTAGGGATGATGAGAAATAATTGAAGATACAGTCGTGGTAAACGGTGTTGTTGTAATGATCTTATTTTCCAACTGTACTTTTACTATCCCTGATGATGATTCATTTGGAATCGAAACGCAGGAAAGTTAATTAAATTACTATTTAATAACCACTGTTTACCACGACTGCATCTCTAATTATTTCTCATCATCCTTACAATCATACTAACAGTCAAGTAATACCAATAAATTAAATTTTATGATTGCTAATAATTTTTCATACCTATGAGTACAATAAATTTCTTAGCAATTACTTTTAATTGTTATTAATTTTTTGGTGGAGATCAATTTTTCTCGGTAAATTATTTATCCTGGGTACAATTTTAGTACAATCAACTTTCCGCTCAATTGTAAGGAAATTATTTCTTTTACTTGAAAATTTTAATTAAAGCAAAAATGTATATAATTAAATAGAATTGCACTTATGTAAAATATGTATGTAAAAAAGTTACAAGTACACGAACAGCGTGTTAGAATGCTTTTACGACCGACATATTCCCAGGAGGTATAACAAAAATATCATTATCTGAGAAGCACAGGATAGCGTCTTTGATCTTGAAACGCTTGTTGAATAGTGGATGAAACAGCGTTCAACAGTTCAACTTCAGCATTCCATTCGCAGCGTGTTGCGTCGCTCTGTGTACTTTACCATGTCATTTTTGTATTGCACGGTTAGACTCAAATTATTCTAAGCAGGTATGTGTAAGAAAACAATCCTTTAATAACATCTTACAACCTACGAGAATGGTGCAGCCGTAGTACGCCCCGAGCTTCCAATTATGAGTCCCGACCCCGAAGTGTCAGCAATTCGTATTTATAAATTACCTACAAATTTACATGTAACGTTTTTTAATTATATGCGTGAAGTGTAAATATTAGACAATTATTATTAATTAAAATAAGTGTTTATTAAACTATAATAAAAATTACTATTACTAATATTAAACAATTATTAAAAACGAATTAAGACTAAACCTATAATTAACTAAATAACACTAACACTATTTATTTATTTATTTACCCAATTCACACTATTTATTTATACGATCTTACTGATTATTTATTTCGACTATTTATGTCACTATTTATTTATTTAAGTAATTAACTGTCCGCCTACCAACCTCCACAGCGTCTATATACTCAACTGCTCGGACAGAAGTCACACTTTTCACCTCATTATCTGTCTATTTATGTAACTCTCTCTCTTCCACAGATTCAGTATTACCGACTGTCCGTATGCCACAATTTTTCAACACCACTGCCAAGTATCCACTTCCACTTGCCGTTACTGTCCTCGCTTATCTAGCTTCCCAATACTCTTCAATACTAGAGAATATTCAGTTGGACAGTTATCCCGGTATACCTGTAACTTCTCGACTCACCGATACTGTCCTTGTACACTATAGCTTCCCAATACTCGTTAATACTACTGAGTATTCACATCCACAGCTATCCCAGTTAACCAGTAACTTCCCGAGTCCTCCACTCGACACTACACTACATACGCTCACCACGATACTGCTGTGCTTCAATAACACTCTCTATATGTCTCTCCATGTAACTACTAACTCCCGAGCATAACTGCGTCCCCTTTATACAGCTGCCATTAACTTCCAGAGAGCTCTAAAATGTTCGATCGCATAATAACAATGAACACAAAAGGTTCAGGCGACCTGAAGTAATTAAACACGCCGCGGCTTGTTTGTTTACGTAGCCCGACTGCTAGCGGGTTGCGTCATCGCTATACTTACACGCTTGTTCAGCGTAGCAGCGGGGCTCACACTTTACACTATGTGTAAAGTCGGTGATGCACAAACTATTTTCCTATTAATTATAAATGACGTGCTGTATGTAATTTGACGTCAGAGGAGTGGGGCCTTGTTTTTTATGGGTAACTTTGACGTCACATTCTGTTTCAGATCACATGATTTTTTCAAAATAAGGTATTACACAAATTGCAATAATTAATTGTATAATATCTAATGGATTTTATGTGATATTTTCAAATACGTTATTTAAAGAATAATATAAAAATTCTTGCAACATCCCTACTTGTAAATATTTCAAACTTGAAAGAAAATATGGAGGCAGTGGTTTTCTTGCTAAAATTAACCACGGAGTTACAGAATATGACCAAATATATCCGCTGTTGATAGCGGTGGGGATATGATATAATCTCAGGTCAAAAATTACGTAAGTACATGTATTATAGGATTTTTTATTGCACATGACCCAAAAAAGATCATATTGGTTCTGGATATAGTAATTAAGTAAGTTATATACCTCGTGCCTGAGTGTCTGGTCGCGAATCTGGGGAACCGGATACGATCCCGACCGACGCCAAATATTTCGAATTTTAAATAGTACAAAATTGATCCCTGTGGTGCATTCTCCACGCCAGCAATGAGTGCCTGTAAGGTGACGCCTAGTAAACGCCCGCACGGTACAAATATGTCATCATTACCGAAATCTGAGTACAAAACAGATTGGCACACCCAGCAATGGGTAATATGCCGTGATGATTTATTTATTTATATCTACATCCAGTCTCCAATGTTTTTCTTTTTGTTATAGTACTCGTATTGTATTATGGGGAACAATATAATTTAAACTTCTTTAGTTTTCCATCATGTGACTGTACAATACATAGATTTTTGTTCTGTGAATAAATTAAGTAAATCTATAACCTTATGTACAGGGTGTAAATCGAAAAGTGAAACATAGGAGTTTAACATGGGAAATCAATTTTTCTTTGCGCAAACGTTACCTAATTATTTTATGCAAAAATACTTTAAATAAAAGTTATAGAGATTTAAATGCAGCATCTAAGTCATTTGAAATGATTATTTTATCTCTTCATATAAACGTAAAAATTAATTATAAAGTTACAGTTTTTATGAGCATTTTTTCTAAGTAGCCATGGATATATGACAAAAAAACAAATACGTTGTTTTTTGTCATAAATCCATGGCTGCTTAGACAAAAAACTCATAAAAACTGTAACTTTGTAATTAATTTTTACGTTTATATCAACAGATAAAATAATCGTTTCACATGATTTAGATGCTGCATTTAAATCTCTATAACTTTTATTTGAAGTATTTTTGTATAAAATAATTAGGTAACGTTTGCGCAAAGAAAAATTGATTTCCCATGTTAAACTCCTATGTTTCACTTTTCGATTTACACCCTGTACGTACTAGTACAAAACAATTACTCCAGGTGCTGTAGGTTTCGATATTTTAAATTTTCACAAGTTTACATTATCAAAGACTCTCTTTTTAGGCTGAATATTAAACACAACGGAAGAACCAATAACACCATGACGACTGCAATGGATACAAATGGGAAACTATAAATGTATGCGTGAATTATATATGTATATACACAAAAAAAGAAAGTTATCCCCAGTGATCTTGTCATTCGTATTCGTCCTAACAAGTCTGTAGGCTTTGTTTCCTAAGCTTTTTCCAAGTCTTTGTTTGGGTTTTTTTTTTCGATGTATCCCTATCATCCATTAAGGGATTTGTTTGTTTTGTAATAATGATTTTCCAACTGCTTTCTGTTCTCTCGAAATAAAACATCTTGAGGAATCTACTGAATTCTGGGAGTTTTAACTATGGAATGGTGTGAAGATAGGTGCAGTTTGATCTTGATTTCTTATTGGATAATACCCCGATATTATCCAATCAAACAAAAAGATCAAACTGCTCATATTTTCACACCACTCTATAGTTAAAATGGATAGAGTATAATGCTGCTATTCTGTACACACTCGTAACGTTAGTTACGATATCTGTGAGACTCGGAAATCACTACGATCAAAAATGTAATTCTGACACATATCGTAACAAATGAGTACTCGTAAAACGTTCCGATTTCTCGTAAATATTTACTGTCAATTATTACTTGCCTGTAAGACTCGTAAAATATTTTAGGTTGTATGTATGTTCGTCACAAATGAATAAAATGGACAATACTACACAATTTTTGTATAGTATAAGATCTCTTTAGAAGAATATTTAAATAGGAAAATTATTTTTTTTGTAATTTGCATAAAATAATATTTAAAAAAAATTTACGGGACTCCTTGAAATTCTTGATTCAAATATTGGTGGTCTATTTCTGTTGGATAAAATATTAGTTCATAATTTCACTCGTGGTACCATTCTTCTGATTCCAAGTGGAAATTTACCTCTTTACTTAGGTAAAGGTATCTACATACAATATTTTAAACTATTTATTTTAAAAAATTATTTCTGTTATTTTTATACGCATTTTTGCATATAGGTTCTAGCTACTCTAAATTTTTTAATACAGGGTCATTTCAAATCTTGTAGGGTGCAACTATTGGATATACATAATTTAAATTCCGAGCAATAAAAAAAATGTTCTTTAGTGGTTGATCATTTGTTACCTAAAAGGGCAAAATTTCAACTTGGTCCACCAGTAGATGCAATGAAAATCAACCAACATTCTTTTATATTAATAGAAACGAGAAACAAAATTTTTGCACTAATAATTAGGGCGAAAAATGTACTTTTACTTATTATTTATTAAGTTATATTAAACATTAACTAAATGTGCTCATGTAATAAAAAATAACTGCAATCCTGCATATTATATCATCCCACAAATATAATAAAATTATAAATACGTAAAAAATACCTCATTTTTGATTTTTAAATTTCTAAGCAAGGACTACTACAAAATATTTGATACTTATTAATTTTGTTTTTCAATCGTTACGATAGACTCGTAGCTAGGAAATTTACAGATTCGAGCTCAGAATTGCATTTTTTGTAAATTTGTAACTTGATCCAATTCAAGTCAATCGGTAGCTTCGACATTACGTAGTTACGAGTTTACGAGCGATGTGTACAGAATTGCAGCAAAAGACTGTTCTCTAAAGATATTTCAAGTATCGAAGAATGGATTTTATAAGTTTTGTGTTGTTATTTACTATTTTGCTTACAATTATTATTGTGTTAGTTTAATTGTTGTTTATTTTGAGCAGAATTATGTTTCAGTATATCTGGTAATATAATTACTACCTGCACTGCAGCTGCTGTCAACTTGTTTTTGTTCCTGGAGTCTAATTTTCCCGAAACATTATTTCCGTCCTCTTCTGACTCTTATTATCTTAACAAATCTCAAATTCTCTCTCTCTCTCGTCGTTTATAACAAAACATCAATAATTACACCGAAAAATGACGCCCTCGACGGAATATTTAATTAGAAAAGGAATATTAGTAACTTAATTACGCATGTTAATTTCTGTTGTTTTGAATGTCATTTGCTAATTTATACATAATATTATTAATAATAAGATAGCAAAATGGATGAATGATTTAAATTACGTTAAATTAAGAATAACTGGCTTAAGTTGCCAAAATAAACAGACCAGCCTGGTTTGCCACTTGAGCGGCGTTCACAACCAAGTAATTTCAATTTCCAAATTGAATTTGTACTTTACGTCAAAACTTGGAACATGTGCCTGAATTTACGCGTTGATAACAAGTTAATTTCATCCGTTTGAATAATCGTAGATCGTCATCAGGTGAATACTAACAAATTTAGAGACTACTGGAGCTTATATACTAAAGACATGAGTGAAGCGTTTAAGCGTACTAAGTGCAAGTTAGCAAAACAAAAATTAACAAATAGAAATACTAGTGTTGTTAAAGTTCATTCAAACGTCCAATAAACGGCTTCTACACATTGCTTATATTTCTTCACTTGGTTGACTGAAGATCTCCTGGGGTACGTTCCAAAACTTTACTCTAGACCAGGGATGGAGAACCAATGGCACGCGACACAATATTTTGGGCACGTCACTGATCACAACATTCATTATGATGCACTACGAAAAAAAGTGTGAAGTAGGTATTAAACGACGAGCGAACGCGAGTGATCCCTACGCGCTACGGAATGTTCGGGTGCGGTGCGCGGGCAGCGATTTGAAAAAATATATCAACGATTTAGAAATACATGAGAAACCAGACGAAGACCAAGTTACTGAAGAATTTATTTCTGTGATTGATTCTTCAATCAAGGAATTTTCAGCGAGATTTTCTCAGTTCAAAGAATAATCGGAAATACTCAAGTTTATTATGTACCCTGATGTGACGTCATTTGATAAACTGAATTTGTCCCAATTCGATTGGTTGGAAATTGAAGAATTTGAAATGCAGCTGATTGATTTCTAGTCTAGTTCAATATGGATTCAAAAAATTATTGAAACAAGGAAGGAGTTAGAATTAAATGAAACAAAAAGATTGACAAGTAATATAAGTGAAAATGATAATAACAAAATTTTGGAAACTTGGAATGCGTTATCAGACACATTTAATTGTTTGAAGAACCTGGCTCATACTATTTTAACAATATTTTCATCAACCTATGCCTGCGAGTCATTATTTTTAGAGATGAATAACATTAAAGACTCGGTTAGAAACCGTTTGACAGATGACTCCAGTTCAGGATGCATTCTGCTAAAAGTAACATCTTACAACCCTAACATATGTTATTTGTCATCGAATCTGCAACAACAGAAGTCACACTAATTTTACTTTAATTTAAATTACGCGTATAATTGAATCATTGTAAAATGTTCCTATTTTTTTTTTTTTGTAGTAAATAAAGAGTTTTGAGTTGAGAGTATTTATTATTATTATTTTCCCAATAATCACAAAGTCAAAATTATTTGATGGGCTATGACCTCATTAAACATTTCTTTAGAAAAATGGCACGTTGATACGTAAAGGTTCGCCATCCCTGCTCTAGACTATGGTGTATAGAGTAAGATCACGTGATTAAGAGTATCCCTTCATTTTGGAACGGCATCGAGATTAATACCCTTGTCAAATTGATCAAATACGAGGTCTGTTAGAAAAGTATCTGACCTTATTTTGTTTTTGCGAAAACCTGATGGATTTGCATGTCCTATGAGACTTCAACACTAAGTTGCTTTTGGTCCGCCGTCAGCAGCTTCGGCACGAATTTCGCCGCCACTCTCTTCATGGCCAAATCTTCGGTCATAATGGAATGTGCCGGAAAAGTGTTGATGCCCACCTCTTCCGCAATTTCTTGGATACTCACACGACGGTCCCGCATCACCACAGCGTTCACTTTAGCAATGACCTGGTCATTTCGGCATGTTGATGGCCGAGCGGAGCGTGGCTCGTTCTCCATTGATGAGCGGCCGTCTTTAAACCGAATCTACTACTCCTTAATCTGTTTGATGCCCATAGCATCGTCACCGAAAGCAGTCTGAATCTTCCGAATAGTTTCCACCTAGCTGTCGCACAGTTTTAGGCAAAATTTGATGCAATAGCGCTGCTCCAGTCGTTCCGTCATTTTCCTTGCAATGAAAAACCGACGAGAGCACACTATCTCACTCAAATGCTGCTTGCCAGCAACAGTAGCTACCGACAGGCGGGAAAAAATTCACGCATGCGAACGAAGGTTCAAGGTTGGCTCATGCAAGCGCGCTTGATTCAAATCAATCAGGTTTTCGCAAAAATAAGGTCGGATACTTTTTTAACAGATCTTGTATATGTATTTCCTTTTATTTTCAACCAATATTATCTTTTCGTCTTCTAGGACACCAACGTATTTATACTCTTCTAAATTAATATCCATTTTATTAATTATTTTTATACAAATTATGTCATTCACGTCAAACCGTGCGTCAAACATAAACAAACAATTCGCGCTAAACATTTTCATGTTTGAGTACGTTCGTAGCCTCCTATATAAGTTTGGTACGGAGAGTCATGGGCGCCCGCAGACTTTTTTACAATGTGGGTCGATATTTTTGTTGTAAGAAAAAAATGCGCCGAAAGCGAATTTTTTATAATTTTCAAGGTCAAACGTGTTTTAATGCAAAGTAAGATAATATAGAGTTCTTTACAATGAAGCAAATTTAACAAATTCTTAAAAAATTAAAATCAATATTTTATGACGAAAATGCGTATGTACGCTCTAAAAGCGTAATATTGCCCCTTCTACTAGGCTTTATGATGCGAGATGCGAGCATAAGCAATAATTACAGAAACAGACAATCTGAAAATACAATGTTGCATTAAATTAAAATATTATATTACTGAGTAACAATATAATTATTATTCTATTGAACTGCTCAAAATAAAATGTATAATAATTAAATGTTAATTAAATCGCGCTCCTCACAAAATACGGTAACCCTAATCATACGTAGGTACTTTTAATATAAATAAATATGCAATGTCTATTCATTATTTACTTTTCTATTTCTATATAATAGTAAAATCGATAATTGTGAAAGTTTTGAGAATAACGTGATCATAAAATGATTAGAATAAACTACGGCATATTAAAGAAAATACAACACCGAAATAGACCATCTAGCTATTAAAATTATAAAAAAAACATAATTTTATTTTTAAAAATGGATACAGTCCATACATGAAAGGGGGGTCAGTCGACCCTTTCGACCCCCCCCCCTGTGGGCGCCTATGCGTAGAGTAAACTCTGGCGTGTACACTTTTAATTTTGGAACGTTTCGGGAGTATGCTAAAAGAGTATGCTCTTGGTTTTTGGAACGATACTCCAGAGTAAAGTTTTGGAACGTACCCCTGTTGTTGTTGATGACTGCTGCTTCTTTGAATTTTCTTTTTTACCAGTGTTCCTCTCTGTGTACGATCTTTCAGACTGAACTTTAGAAGTGAATCGCAAAAAAAGCTTCAGCTTCAGTCATCCTCTGTCAAAAGTTTTGATATAAACAAAAAAATGTGGACAAGAAGCACAATATATGCACGCGGATTCTGATAGTTTGCGTACGCTAAAAATGAAATTACATGTTGCTGTGAATGCGTCAAATTAAAATTAAAAATTACAAATTAGAAATTCAAATTGGAAATTGAAATTATTTAGCAGCTTATGCGTATATTATTAGACAACTAAGCACCATACAACTTAACATTTGAATATCTCGACAATTCATTTACACCTTGTCACTTTCATGTTAGATAGAGAATCTCTGTATCTGACAAATGTAATCTAACTTTACTAAACATAACCCAAGCTTAATTAACACAATCGAAATTTATCTAACATAAACTAATCCAGAGATATGCATCTGACTTGTGATTTATTACAGGCCAGTTAGAGATAAATTAAAATATCGAATATTAAGAGGTACGAGTATTTCTTCACAAAAAATCTGTCTTCGACATTTATAAGTGAATCGTTAATGGTTCTGAACCTGAATGTTACATAAAAACAGTTTCTAATTCAAGTAGCCTTAAGAAATAAAGGTAATTTACAAAAAATCATTCTTGAAAATTGTAGTATGGTTTAACTTTAAAAGAAAACGTTTTAACAAAATTAATTATAACAAAGGATACAGTGGCAGTATTTAAAATATTAAAATAATCCGGCAGTATTAAAATGACACTATAAAATATATCAGGGCGTATATTAAAAAAAGTTGCACTACGTTACAGGCAGTAGTAAAAATGAAATCTGCAGAATAAAATAATTAAAAGATCGTTTTTACGCATAGTCATATTGGAAATGACCAGGTGATTTATGAAATGAAGAATGTTGGACTTAAGTTTAAGTATTATAATTTGAGTATTTCTCTTAACATAACGCATAAAAGTCGGCTACTTATAATTTTTCTGTTTGTTTTATTGTCCAAATATTCATTTTACTGCCAGAATATTTATCTTACTGTTAAATGATACTGCTCAAAAATATTTTTTTTTTGTGCAATTATATACTCTTTGCGGTTGCAAAAAAATAGTGTATACACCTTGTCGGCATTGTGGTCTTGGTCTCGCTTTGTCTTGCTTTCGCAAGTCTTGTCTTGGTCTTGCCTGGGTCTCGAATACTAAGTCTTGGTCTTGCTATTCGTAGTCTTGGTCTTGATCTTGAATCAAGAGGAGTCTCGACCAGAATAACGCATGCGCACATCGACGCTTCTATGTATCGTGCAATACAGAATGCGTATGTTTTATTTTACTGAAAGGGGTTAAACACGTTGATTTTATACGCGATAAATCGAATACTGATTTAGTTATCGATGATAATGCAGGTAAAGCCGTAATAGATGAAAAGGAAGAAGGCACTTCAAGTGAAAGGAAATTTAGTTTATCTTCATTTTATAAGTACGAAACCATAAGAAATTCTCGTGATAGGTTGGGCATTTGTATACAACGAAAACATATGAAGAAGACTAATTCCCGGTTGCAGAAAAGTTCATCAACGCGCAACGCCTTGTTCAGTTAGCGGTTCTTCAACAAACAAATACAACGCGATTTTTTGACAGCAATGATTTTAATGTCATAAAATTAAGGAAACAGATTCGAATTTGTTCATTTTGATGAACCACTAACTCAACAAGGCGTTTTGCGTTGATGAGCGTTTCTGCAACCGACCATAATTTATTAAAATGAAGAATTCAATCACAGCAGGCCTAAGAATTTTTTTATTTATATTACTCAAAGTAGACACAATATTAATTTTTTCATATGGGTGGTTTTAAGTGAGTTGTATTAAATTTAAAATAAGAATTATTAATATAGCTGAGTTGTAATTGCTAGGGGACATTTATTAATCTTCAAGGTTATCACTCACTTAAAATCACCCAATATATTTTCTTTAATAGTAACATTAGGTAAGTATGTGAAAAAAAATTCCTTATAACTAATAAATTACAAGACTGTTGGTCTTGACGTCCTGGTCTTGAGTTTTGGTCTTGATTTTCCATAAAAGTCTTGTCTCGAGTCTTGGTATTGACCGAAGCTCTATTCAAAAATCAATGACGTGAAGCTCAAGTGATCGTAATCAATGTATAACATATCTTCCCGTAACAAAAATTTGGATTTATTTCAATCCGTTTTACATGCCCATGTAAACTTATTAACACATGACGTCATTCTTTCTAGTGATATTATATTTATGACGTAAACCCTGGATGCCCTACACTTAAATAACTACAAACTGCCCAAACAAATTATAGTGTAAAAAAATTGGCCACCTACTTCCATTTTCTTCTTCGTAGCGTACTCTGTAACTCATGACCTATAAATATCTTTCATCTTGGCGAATTTTATTATATTCTCTATACAGAATTGATTTTTTTTCAGTAGCATTGTGTCTGCGTAATAAATGGCTCATTATATTGCAGAATAGCCGTTGTGTTCACATCCAGCTGTAACAATATAATTCGTTGTTCGTTGGAAACCCGGACATAGGGATATAAAGTGGAAAATTAGTGTTTTAGTCTGCATTATTTTCCATTTAATGTTAAAGCAAAATGTTGTACACCGACTGTACTATAGAGCATAATAATATTTTTTTTGTGTGCGCTTTTAGTATCTACGGAAATTTAATTTACAATTTGTTAAAAACCGACCTAAAATAAAAAAATGTTTAAAAACTGAAACGGTTAACTGCCTTTTATCCTTTGAAAAATTATGAACAGTAAGTTTGTTACTACAATGCGCACAAGCATATTAATGAAGACTAGTTTCAAATTATTAATTGATATAATTCTGCTGGGACTTGCTGAAAAACTGATAGAAATAATTGTTTAGTAGGTATTTGCTTATTTACGAATTTTTACACATTTTAAATATGCGGGGTGTTTACTTTTTTCTTTTAAACTATAAACTAACAGTATTATATATACGAGTAATCTATTTTGTGACAATTTTATTATTCATCAAAATTTGAAGTTTAAATACTTATTTAGTATTTTATTGTCTAAAAGCAATATGTTGCATTTATTGTCGGCAATCTCAGAAACGCCGCCTTTGTAATAGCAAAATGCACAATACGAGGTTTGTTACAAAAGGATTAGACCTTTGACCGGCGGGGGGGGGGGGTGTAACTGGTATACCTGGAGCGTTGGAAACCTAATCACCTTCAAAATAGTCTCCTGGGACTCCACAAACTTCTCCCAGCCTCCTTCGGAATGGAGTTTAACTCCTCTCTTGTCTGAAATCGCATTCCTTTCAATGGCGTCTTGAGTTTGGGTTGGGGAACAGCCAGAAGTCGCAGGGGGCCATATCAGGAGAATAAGGAGGCTGTTGAACCACAGGGGGCTTCGCCAAAAAAAGTCTGAATCATGTGCGAGGAATGTGCTGGAGCATTGTCGTGATGGAGGCGCCAATTTCCTGTTGACCACAACTCCGGTCTCTTGCGCCGCACATAGCATGACGAAGGCGGCGGAGGACATCCCCGTAGTACTCTTTGGTGATGGTTTGACCATGTGGTATACCATACCGCGGGAGTCAAAGAAATCCATCAGGTTTTCGCAAAAAAAATAAGGTCGGATACTTTTCTAACAGACCTCGTATAATACCAAGTACTAGCGAAACTTGCAAAACACAATGAAACACATATTATCAACGCTAAACTATTATTAATAACCACGTGAATAACAGAATGACAAGTATATTCAATTATTTGAAAATTATATTCGTTAACGTGGTTACACTACCGTTTCTATTTCATTTTTCACCGTTGGTTGGACGGAGATATCGTATACCTACGCCTCTGTACTTGTACGATATTGACATGTAATGGCGAGGAATTTGTACAAACTCCTTTAGAATTTAAATATACCCATAAAACTTACAAAAACTGAAGGCCCAATGTCGGATGATAATAGTGTAACGTCCCGTTAAGCACAAAATGGTAATTTAAACGTATAAAAAAGGTATTATACTATTGGTATTAGAATCAGAAAAATGACCGCGTATTATACGTCTTATAAACAATATCTTATATGTTTAATAAACATTCCAATATACGTTTAATATATATATTTCTTGAACTCGAAATTAAACGTTTATAATTAACGGTTTTTAAATGTATTTAAAAACCGTTTTCAAAATCGTGTAATATATGTTAATTATAAACGTTTAATTGTGAGCGCAAGAAATATATATATTAAACGTATATTAGAGTGTTTTAAATACATTTACAAACCATTTTCAAAATACGTGTAATATATGTTAATTATAAACGTTTAATTGTGATCTCAAGAAATATATATTAAACGTATATTAGAATGTTTTAAATACATTTATAAACTGTTTTCAAAATACGTGTAATATATGTTTATCATAAACGTTTAATTGCGATCTCAAGAAATATATATTAAACGTATATTTTAATGTTTTATATACATTTAAAAACCGTTTTCAAAATACGTGTAATATATGTTAACTATAAACGTTTAATTGCGAGCTCAAAAAATATATATTAAACGTATATTAGAATGTTTATAAAACATATAAGAAATTGCTTATAAGACGTATATCACACGGACATTTTTCTTATTATTATACTAATAATATTATACTTTTATATGTTTAATTTAGCACACCATGTTTATCTTTCTAAACGTTTATATGAACGTTTAAAAAGATAAACATGGTGTGCTAAATTAAGCATAAAAAAATAACCGTGTGTTAACTCGTATGTCATAAACAATTTCTTCAACGTTTAATAAAAATTCTAATAATTGTTTAATATATATTTTAATAAATATTTATTGCACGTATTTTGAGAACGTTTTTAAAATGTACTAATTATACACACAAAACATTTAAATAAATGTTTTATAAATACATATATGTGAATGAAAACGTTTTTTAAATACATTATAAATATGTTTATGCAAACATTTTATCATTGAAATCACTGGCGAGCCGGTGGCAGCTCTATATCTATTTAATATGAAGGAAATAGTGTAATCAAACCATATAGAGAATAAAATATTCTTTAATATTTATAATAAAATATCAAAAAATGATATTTAACTTAAGAACTGCAAATGAGGGCACTTCCCGTTGATCAACTACAACAAAAATCTAGTCAGCTCTGCATATGGATGTAACGAAGGGGAATGTGAAACAATTATAATTTTTAGAATAGTAGCATATTGGAGTTATCGATGGAGAAAAAATCGTCACACATGCACACGCGCGCGCGCAGACACACACACACAGCTATACAGACATCATCGTAAAAATAGTAAAATCGCATTCTAGGGACTCTAAAACGAACTTATGCATTAAAAACTCATCATCGAATCAACGACAATACCTTCCTTAACTAAAGGTATAAGAAAGGTAAAAATTAGATTAGAAAATTTATTTTGGCATATTAATTTTTTTTTGGCTATTTTTAGATTGATCGGTGTTTTTATTTACTTACCGCCTCCTGATCGGTAAGTGATTAACATCAGTAATTTGTAAATAAATGTTAATGCCTTGGAAACCCTATTGGTATACAAAGAAAAATCAATCGTGCAAAAAATAACTTTCATGACTGATTTTGGAATATAAATACGGCAATTCGGAGATAAATATATGAGTTTATTATAACTATATATGTATAGAAATACAATAAATTACCTATTACTTACAGAAGTAACAAATTAAATAAAACTACATTAAGTAGATATTTAGAAATAGGTACGTACTAATTATAAAAAAGAATTAAGCTACACGTACAGAAATATTAATTTGCCTCCTTCTGGATTTTTCCTTGTTCATAAGAATGTCGCGTTTTGGCTAATTTTAACCAATCTTTTATGGCGTTACCAATTAACTCCTCGGTTTCACTTCCAAACTGCTGATGTACGGCTACTATAAAAAATATAAAACAATGTAAAATAAAATTATGTTCATATGTTTCTAATACTAAACGATAAAGAAATTATTCTGAATAAAATAATTGCTTATCTTGAAATTTTCGAAAATGCTCATATTAATCAACACTTGTCAATTTTAAAAACGGATTGTTAGAATTTTGTAAAATAGAATCATAAGTTTTCAAACTACATTTCGCTTTTTCTGTCGACTGATATTACAGGATAAAAATTATAATAAACTCTTCAAAATTTCACAGTTGTTTATAAATATGGCATTAGTATTAAATCAATGATCTAAAAACATTAATTAATCAATGAAAAAATTAGTAATGTTTCTGTAGCAAAATCAAAAGGTGAACAGTTCAAATTGCATTTTTATTCTACTGTTACAGGTATAAAATAGTAGGCATAATATATTACTAATAAGGTAAAAAGGTTTTTACATTTGAAAGGAGGAAATTACTGGCGAGCAGAGGCATGTCTGCCACCTAAAAATAATTACTTCGCTTATATTGTACAATTATTTTGTTTGTTATTCATTTGTAACTAAATCTTGCCAGTTATTCTGTTGTGTCAAAAATTGTTTTTCCTATTTCGCGTCCACGTCATTACACATGGAAAATTACTGAAATTAGATTTTTTATAGTAAAATACAGTACAGAACTCATTTTAAATTAAAATTCTAAGTATTTATATGTAGGTTCATAACATAATATATAAATTTAACTGTTGCCAAAATAAATTAATGATTATTTAAACTGTCAGTGTTATCAACCTTGATATTTTAATATTTCCTTCGATAATAATTTTCAAATAAAAGTAAATCAATGCGAAATTTGAATAATAGTATGAAAAACACGTACTACAATGTTCATTTATAATACTCGTATTTTGCGTAACTCGACTACGGCGCAAACTGTACTCGTATTACAATAAGGATCATTGTAATATGTACTTTTCTTTCAATATACTTATTATATTCCCATAGCTTGCTAAATTGACATCTAGGTTTTTAAATTTAAATATTAATAAACAATTTTACAAATGAGTAAAAAATAAAAGTATTAATCTTTTAGCGTTATCATGTTACGATATAAATAACAGGAATAGTAATAATTACCAAAAATAACGTTGCAGTTTTGTCCCTTTAAAGGAACATTTGTTTCTTCCTGCCCAATTGAATTTCATGGCAATTTTATTACAGTAAATATTTCAAAATATTCATAGCCGCTTGGCGACCGTTAAATCTGCCCACTGCTGCTAATCGACTACGCTAAAAATTCAGAATATATTTAAAATACATAGAAACGTTGCAATTTTTTATACCTACTTACCAAATAACAATAACCTTCATCGCTATTTAGAAAATTTTCTGTGGTTTCAAACTCTTCCAAACTTTTTATTGGAAATGTCGGTGTGTTATTGGGCCTTATGTCAATGTATTTTGCATCTGTATTTGTCTGCATTAAAATTTTGTTCAGTATTAATGAATGTTGGTCTAGATGTGTTTGAATACTTTGGAGCTTTTTTAAAACAGATTCTTGAAAATTTGTTGATCCTGTTGGTATGTCTTGCTTTTGGCTAATTGTATTCACATTTACTTTTGACACACCAGGCAAAAATATTCTGATTCGATTTTTCTTCTCAATTTTACCCCTTTTTTACTTGGGGATATATGTACATTTCGAACTTGAATCGCTAGATGTTTTATCTGTTTCCGATTCACTTGAATCGGAAGGTGATTCAGTCATAATACCAATTTTCTTTCATAATTATTTCATTACTTGACGTCGATGAAGTTTCTTTTTCTAAATGTGCAGTTATTTTCATTTCAGCTTCCAAAAATATTTCTGGACAAATAAAAATTTATGAAAAGATAATATCGAAATGTCCGGAAAAGTCCAACACAGTTTCATAAGTACACCTAATAAGTAAATTGCTTAATTTCTTAAGAAAAATTATTTCGATTTGGATGTTGTAAATTCTATATTCACGTAAGAAAATAGTAGAAGGCACTTGAGAGCCGACCGTTTTTACATGCTTTAAATAAATAATTAAAAATTACAACAAAACATATGGTTAAGCATCACTTAATTATGTAGATTTCATTTGATAACTGACAACTAACAAGTGATACTTTTTCCTTTTTGCGAACTAGGTTTGCATTCTGACGATTCAAAGGGTAGAATTTATTTATTTATCTAAACCAACGCTATTTTCTTACGTGAAATGAAGTATAAATGAAGCGTTATCAAGATGTCATTTTTTTACTAAACAGCTTTTTAATTATTATAAAGCAGGTACGGTATACAGTTAATATTTCTTATTTGAACTATATTTAGATAATTAAACAGTAGTTTAGAGAAAAGAAAGTGAAAATATACTCCTCAAACAAATCACCCTCAACTTTGAGTATTAAAAAAATAGTTATTTATACTATGTGTTAAAAGTGACATTTTATTTTGTGAGAAGGAAGTTTGGAACACGACGCGAAGGGAAGCAGTCCAAACCTTCAAATAAAATCAATTCACTTTTATGACGTATATCATACACTATTTTTACTACACTAAAAATTTTTCATTTAAATTTGTATTTCTAATAGTTTTTTGACATATCAAAAAGTATTGCAAATATAAAAAAGTAACGTAAATACATAAAGGTTAAACGTAGATATAACGCATTTTTTTGCCTTATTGCGTAATGTTTTCTTTAGCGTAATATTGTTGATTTTTTTAGCACATTTCTACAATTTACACTACAATATGCTTCAGCAAGTCAAGTATACTAGATAATTGCCAGTTACCATATTACTAGTTAAATTTGATGAAAAATGAAACACAAACTAACAGGTTATAATAATTTAAATTTGTATTCTAAGGAGTGTAAATTCTCGTAATCATATAACCGCTGATATCATATAAATATAACACATTTAAGTAAATTAAAAAAAAACACTTACGTATGTAGAACACGGAAAATACAAACACTACACACGTTAAAAATCAGCCATTGCTATTATACCTACAGGTAAAACACCTATATGTATTATTAAACGTAGAAAAAACGTTTTTATACGTTCATTGTGCAATCTGATTTCATTTGTACAATATTCTTTTTAGATTTGTTTAATTTACAGCATACTAATTTAAAATTGGTGGACTTCATTATATACCTACCGGAAAAATATATACTACCAGATTCTGGTTTAATTTGATGAAAATTTAAACATATAGCTAATAGGTTGTTGTAACATCATTGTTCATGAGAACCAGATTCACAGATTAACATAAATTATACAAATATAACATATAGATTATACATACTTTCAGTAATAAAGATTCTGCACTAATAAAATACGTGGGGAACAACAAAGCAAACAGAACACCAACACTTATTTCGCTATACGCAAACTACGTTCAGTACAATAATCGTGTGACGCGATGGTTGATTTGATATTCAGCCATTAATATCTACTGCGCGTGTGCAACGTGAGATACTGGCGGCAAAATTTAACTGAGCTCTTACTACGGTATATAAAAGTACATTCAAATTCACATTACACTTAAGTATTATTAAACAAGGTATACTCGTATAATACCGTTCTGCAGAAACTACATACCTATATTTATACCAATATATCATTATTCTTAACTATCATAGGATTACAAAATGTAAATTCAATTTCAGTCTTACCTTTGTATCTCCAAAACAGTTTCATATTAACATTAAACGTGCATTTAACAATACTTTAATCACGGTATACAGTATACGGTACCGCATCAACTATATTTAAACCAATATATCAGTTTGCTTAACTGTTATACGATTACCAAACATAAATTTAACTGTAGTCGTACCATGGTATACCCAGAACAATTTTATATTAACATTGAACGTATATTTAGCAATAATTTAATCACGGTATGTAGTATACCGTACTGCAGAAACTATATTTATAACAATATATCATTAATCTTAACGGTTATACGATTATCAAACATAAATTTAATTGTAGCCGTACTGTGGTATAACCGCAACTGTTTTTTATTAACAATTAAACGTATATTTAGCACTACTTTAATAACGGTATATAGTATACCGTCTTATAGCAACTATATTTACACCAAAATATCATTATTCTCAACTGTTATGCGATTATCAAACATATATTAAATTATAGTCGTGATATGGTATATCAAAACAATTTTATATTAACATTAAACGTATATTTAGCAATACTTTAACCACAGTATATAGTATACCGTACTGCAGCAACTATATTTATACCAACATATCATTATTCTTAACCGTTATACGTTTACCAAACGTATATTTAACTGTAGTCGTAATATGGTATATCTAAAACAGCTTTATATTAACATTAAACGTATATTTAACAATAATATATTCACGATATATAGTATACCGTTCTATAGCAACTATATTTATACAACATATCATTATTCTTAACCGTTATACGATTACCAAACGTATATTTAATTGTAGTCGTAATATGGTAAATCTAAAACAGTTTTATATTAATATTAAACGCATATTTAACAATAATATAATCACGGTATATAGTATACCGTTCTATAGCAACTATATTTATACCACATATCATTATTCTTAACGTATATTTAACTGTAGTCGTAATATGGTAAATCTAAAACAGTTTTATATTAACATTAAACGCATATTTAACAATAATATAATCACGGTATATAGTATACCGTTCTATAGCAACTATATTTATACCACATATCATTATTCTTAACCGTTATACGATTACCAAACGTATATTTAACTGTAGCCGTATTATGGTATATCTAAAACAGTTTTATATTAACATTAAACGTATATTTAGCAATAATTTAATCACGGTATATAATATACCATACTGTAGCATGTATATTTATACCAATATATCATTATTCTTAACTGTTATACGTTTAAGAAACGTAAATTTAACTGTAGTCGTTCTATGGTATATCAAAAACAGTTTTATATTATACATATTCGTATTTTTAGCAATACTTTAATCACGGTATATAGTATACCGTTTTATGGCAACTATATTTATATCAACATATCATGATTCTTAACCGATTTATATTAATATTAAACGTATATTTAGCAATCATTTAATCACAGTATATAATATATCGTACTGTAGCAACTATATTTATACCAATATATCATTATTCTAAACTCGCTGACTTTTAATATACGTAAATTTAACAGTAATTTTACAACGTTATAGACCGATTTCTGTTATATGTGTATTAAACGTATATATCACAATGATATAATATCGGCATATATTATACTGCATTGTATGTGCTATATTCACTGTAATATTGGTTTTTAAAATGTAATTTTTGATGGAATATAACTACGGTCTACATCAAACTAAATTATATTTAAATTATACGTTTATTTATCAGTCATTTAATTACGATATATATTATACCGTATTATACTAACCATATTTATATTATTATACTATTTTTCAACCACTCATACGTTTATTAAACGTATATATCTTCGACATGTGCTTACCGGGGTAGAACGCCCGTCGTCGCCGCCACTGTAAGCGAGTGTCTATTTAAAGCGGTGACGTAATCGCGCTAGTAGCCGGGCATCGTAAGCGAATAGGTCGCGATGCGTTTAATTACTTTCGGTCACCTAAAACTTTTGTGTTCATTGATATTATGCGTACGAACATTCTAGGGCTTTTCTAGAAGATAATGAGAACTGTATAAAAGGGACGTAGCTATGCTCGGGATGGAGTTAGTTACACGCAGTCATAGAGTTAGTTACATTTAGTGTTAGAGAGTAAGTGAGAAGCACAGCAGTATCGTAGTGAGCGTATGCAGTTGGTGTCGAGTAGGTACTCGGGAAGTTACTAGTATATTGGGATAGCTGTGGATGTGAATACTCGGTAGTGTTGACGAGTATTGGGAAGCTATAGTGTACAAGGACAGTAACGGTGAGTCGGGAAGTTACTGGTATACCGGGATAGCTGTCAAACAGAATACTCGGTAGTGTTGAAGAGTATTGGGAAGCTAGGTATACGGCGACAGTAACGGAAAGTGGAAGTGAATACTCGGCATTGGTGTTGAAGAATTGTGGCATACGGACAGTTGCTGATACTGCGGCCGTGGAAGTTAGACAGAGAGTTACATAAATAGACAGATAGTGTTGTAAAAGAGGTGACTTCTGTCCGAGCAGTTGAATATACAGACGCTGTTGAGTCAGTTGAGTATATAGACGCTGTGGTGGTCGGTAGGCGGACAGTTGAACGTTATAAGTATATAGTGATATAAATATCGTGTAAACAGTCTACAAGAGTATGTAAAAGACCGGCAGTCTAAGATTTGAACGCGTAGTGAAATAAATAATTTGTAATATCGTGGAAATAAGTTGTAGTGTTAATTGATTAAATAAATAGTGTTAGAGTTATCTAGTTAATTATAGTTTTAGTTTTAATTAATTTTTAATAATTGTTTAATATTAGTAATAGTAACTTTCATTATAGTTTAATAAACACTTAATTTTAATTAATAATAATTTTATAATATTTACACTTCACCCAAATAATATCTTCTACCGAGACACTTTACTTTTGGCACAATATGAAAAACTTCGTAAAAATGCAGTGTGTACAGTAAAACTTACCTTGCTTAACAAAATAACGTGTAGTGCTGTAAATGGCGGAATATTTGAATAACATCTATGTTTAAATTTGCGTAGGTTTTATAATTTGTTTGTTGGAAATATAAACCGGCCGAACTATTATGAACCTGCGCTCGTATATGCCAATGCAAAATGTGTACGACAAAGATGCTAGATAAAAGTTCAGTAATTCTTGCAGCAGAAATTGATGACGTGAGTATCAAATTGGGAAAATAGAGTGTAAGCATTTGGCCTATTTTTTCAATCCGTCTGTATAAAACAAATGAAAACATCACAGATGAATAATTTAAAGTTTTCTTACTTAGTTTTCCGGAAGTTGTGTTAAACCAAAAAAAACTAGACTCATTTGTATCATGTCTACTTCAGACATGAAAATACCACCGCATTGCACTTCTAGCCATTGTTATGAATAATGCGGTTTTGCTGACATTGATAGGTATTGATGTTTGCTATAAATTTTGAGGCACTAACAAAAATCAATTCTTATAAATCAGTGATGGTGTTGTGCAATGAATACGAAGGGCAAAGGTAATACAGAATTGGTTTACGTACATTGCAAGTAGCCGATAAGCATGCAGGCGACGTCACCGAGGATCCATAGCATGCTAACGGCCTTCCAGATGGCGGATGGCATGCACACCAGCGTCACCAGCAGGTCTGCGGCGGATAGGTTCACCAGGAAGTAGTTCGTCACACTGGAAAAGAAACATAATTCAGCGATAGGTACGTAGCAGAGAAAAGGTAAACAGCAAGCTAGATTTTATTTTAGTTCATATGGCATTGTTTTAACTAAACATAAATGCATAAAATAGTTTGGGCGGTATTAAGGGAAGGTCCAAGCTTTAAAATGCATTTTTTAAATTGACTTTTATTTTATGTAGCATATCATATAGAAAAAATTTAATTAGCCCATCAATGCTTAATATATTATTATTATTATTATTATTATTATTATTATTATTATTATTATTATTATTATCGAGAGGTGGTTCATCTTTGTCCCTGTACTGCGACCTTTCTGGTCTATTGTACCCTCCGTGTTTTACTTCTATTCTAGAAGTCCTGTTTGTTTTGAGAACTCCAGGATTTTCTTTAGACTGATGTCCTTTAGTGTCTCAGTACGCAATTTCTTTGCTCCTAAAAGACTATGTCTGCTTGCCATAAATGCTTCGCAGTGACATATTAGATGTTGAGGAGTTTCATCCTCTTCTCCACATCCTCTGCATGTTGGTTCTTGTTTAAGGCCCAACCTGTGCAAATGTTTATTTAATTGACAGTGTCCTGTTACCAGTCCTGTTATTAATCTAACATCTTGCTTGCTCATTAAGAGTAAGTTGTCAGTTCTTTTCTTGGATGGCTCGTTCAGGAAGAGTTTGGAGTGTCTCTGCCCTGATATGGCTGTCCAGTGCCGTTTGTGCCATTGCCTGAGTAATGTATTAATTTCCTGTTTAACTGTTTCCGCAGTTATTCCGCAGACAGGTTCGGGTCCTATGAAAGGTATATTTGTCCCGTCTTTTGCAAGACGGTCGGCTACCCGGTTTCCTTCGACATCTGAGTGCCCGGGTACCCATATCAGTCTTAGTTTGTTACTCGCTCCTAAGACATTCAATCTGTGGATGCAGTCCAGAATTAATCCTGAGCCTACCTCACACGAGTTTAAAGCTTTGAGTGCGGCTTGGCTCTCTGTTACTATGGAGATTCTTCTATTGTGGTAGTTCTTCTCCAATAGTAATTGCACGCTGGTTAATATTGCGTGTACTTCTGCTTGGAATACTGTTGCATTTGTCCCTAGTCCAACCGATTGGTTGTGCCTTAGTCCCTTTGCCCCATGTATTCCAGCTCCGGTTCCGTTGGTATGCTTAATATAACATCCCTAACTTTTCAGGGACGGCAAAAACTACATTAATCTTGGTTTTAATTGGGATGAAGGAGGGGCTGGACTTAATGTTAGACAAAAAATAGTTCTGCAGGTTCCTGTAACCCTCGTAAATATTTTATTACTATCTGAAACAAAAAATTAGTGGTTGCGCGAATCTGAGAACAATTATATAACACCCCAACTGCGTATATAAGTCTAATCACAAATTTCTTGAAATATTCGTTAATTTTTTAGTGTGTCACGACACATTTTACTACAAAATCAAATCATCACAAATCCATGATTCAGCGACTTAATCTTGATTTATTTTATTGAATAGAAGGCTAATATTTTCAACGTAATTTTCGACATTTTCATATTTAATTACTGTCGTTACAAAATATACAAAGGTAATTCTGTTTATTGATTTAGATAAAGAATTTTATGCCCTAAAACTTTTATTTGACGCGTTTTTGCTTAAAATAATTAAACGAGCAGGAAATTGAACACGTTTCAAAGTGTCAATTTTGTATTATTTATTAAGAGTATAGTAACAATTTAAATTTTATTGGCTTGTAAACAATTATGTTTATCTACAACGAATTTATATTTTCTCATTATATTTATTATATAAATAGATACTAAAATCGTTTTATCTGATAATAATTGAAATAAACACTTAAAGAAAATATTATAAAAAAAACACGAGTATAAATAATAATTGTTTTTATTATATTTATTACAAATACATTTCTATTTTATAGTGTACATTTAAATGAAACATTATTTTATAATAATGTATGAATCGGTTTAGGGTTTATTAAAAATAAATAAATTTGTGAAGTAGAAAAATTCCGTGCTGAATTTTGATAAAATTTAAAAATTTGTATGCAAATAATATTCAGCCAAATTTAATATAATGTGGGGAATCCTACAAAAGCCAAGTATCCGGCTAACAAACTTTCATTTTAAAATATTTTTCAGCCGGACGTTCTGTCAATACCATGTCCTCAATATTTTCTTACCGCTATTCTGCTTCTCCAGGCCCGGTTTTAATATTTAAGAAATTTTTCTTTCGGAATTTTATGCATTTAATTTTTACAAGAAACATATTTAGACGAACTGCAACTTTGAAATCATTTTTTTTTATTATCACAGTTATTACACAAATTAATGTATATACAGGTTGTTCACGTTCAGGTGCGAACATAGGGATTTTGTTTTATGCAATTTCCTGCGTTCCTGTTCATTTTACAGCAAAAACTGTAGGGTACAAAGTTATACAGAATTAAATGTTGTACATAACTGTTCTTACATTATTTTATTATGTTTTTAGGTCCTCCTTAATTTTAAAACGAAATTTCAAAAGTTCCGTTAATTAGTAGCAATAGCCCAAGACTTGTGACATTGTAAGTAAATTAAATGAGCAAAATGTCATTATAATAAGAATTATTGTTGTCTTCGACTTTTTAAAAATTACATGTCGCATATGAATTTTGAATATAAATGAAAACGAAATAAAAATTGTTATATATTTTGCATTTTTATACCTATAATAATGTTATTAAAGTTTTTAGCGTAAAATGGTCGACATGTTGTGACGTCAGCGTCATTACAGTAGTCCAGTTCCCCTGTGAAAATGTCACTATAAAGTGGATCATGCATATTTTGCTCACAAATTCGCGATTGGCTTTTCATATACTTTAACAAACACATATTTAATATATCCGGGTATTTTTTTATTAAAATCAAATGAAAATTTACTTATTAAATAAATTTATATTAAAATTTATGTTTTAATTATTGTAATATCAATATTTGTCATTGTTGTAATCATTTAGTAAATAGTAATGTAAATGTCGGATTACTTTTTATTATGAACTATGCTTTGATTATTGTAATCAGTAGTGTCTTTGTTGTATTTAATTATAAATAGAAAATAGTTTAAATACTATTTTAATTATAATAATGGCACTAGGTGAGTATAAAAACATCAATATTATATTAAAGAAAGTTAAAGTCACATTAATTAAAGCGAATAATTAACTTGATTATGAAAACGAGCAAAAATTATTAATTTTACTTACCTGATTTTTATTTATGTATAATATGTACTATCGAAGTTTTACATAAATTAATATTTAACATTACTCCTATACCTATACCTATTCATGTAAGTAAATCAAACAAATATATATTTTGAAATGATATAATAACTACCTGGCTTACTTTATTACCATTACTAAATATATTTGATCACAGTTTGTAATAGATACGTATTTTTATTCATGCAACATTTATTGTAGGTATATTGCCATATTAATGGTAATGTCCGTCGGTTCTCTCTACTTATGACGGAGTGACGCTAACGTCAGAACTTTCGCGCTAAAACTTTAATAATTATTTTAGGCGTTTTTAAGCGTAATTTCAATAAAAGAAAAAATACGGAATTTCTATTTTTAAATTCTTCGTAACATAATAAATTCAAAAAAAGATTGAAATTTCTTTTTAAAATTTTGAAGAAATTAGAAACATAATAAAAAATGTAAAAACAGTTAACTCATTTTTTTTATTTGATTCAAATTATCATTCTAATATGGTAATAAAGCCTAAATCGTACAAGAATAAAAAAATTAAGTATCTGCAGGTATAATTTGTTGATATAATGTTTTTGGCAAAAAAATGCATTAGTTAAGAATGTATGGCATGAATGAGTAAAGACATATTTTATCCACAAGTTGTAAGTTTAGCATGTAAATAGAGTGTCCAGTTTCTACGAATACCATCCAGGGACATATAAATTTTTTTCTTGTATCTATTTTTCAGGTCTTTTGGATTTGATTCAAATTAAAGACGATATTTG
The DNA here is from genome assembly GCA_963082715.1 of Harpalus rubripes. NCBI lineage: Eukaryota > Metazoa > Arthropoda > Insecta > Coleoptera > Carabidae > Harpalus > Harpalus rubripes. The sequence continues at coordinate 15,340,403 of OY720456.1, read as the reverse complement.
ACATTTAAAGTGTTGTTTTACTAAAAGATCAGATCAAATGACACGTTAAAAATATGTATTATTTTTTTATCCGTTCGTTGCGTTCCACATTTCCCTAGTTACGACACTGGAAAAAAGTTCCCTTCAAAGCGAATGAAAATAAGGATGAAATTTATGGTAAAACCAGCTCTGTTCCACTTTTTATTTAATATTTTCTCTCAAAACTATTTTGGTAAAATGGGGTCTATATTCAAAGATTCTTTTTTTATATACAATATGTAATGTATAAAATAACCTAGTTTACATGAGAAAATTAAATTAGGTACTTTTAAAATACATACAAACGTTATACAGGCATACACTAAAATAACCTCTAGCTAGAATAATTATTTGTATTATTGGCATCTACCAAGAATTTGGCTATTCTGACGAACGAACTGTTTTTCTTGAAATAATTTATTGGGTTATTCGTGTAACATGAAACAGGTGTTTCTCTTTTCACAAAGTAATAATATAAGTGGACATTTTAAAACAAACAATTGAATTCAAAAACACAAATATTGCGGCAGAGCTGCATCTAAGTTTTAAAGTTTAAAATGAAAATTAATTAATTTTAATGATTAATTTAGTCATAAAAGAATTTTCCATAAATCTGTACGCAAATAAACTATAATTTTTATTTTTAGACTATTAAGGAGGTACCTTGAAAGCAAAGTCAAGTTTAAGATCTAATACACAATATTTCTTATAAATAAATCTTTATCCATTTTACACATTACTTCACTTTTATCAAAATCAGCTAATAAACACAGGACAACAAATCTATAAATTTTTAATGTTTTCACAACATTAAAGAAAAAATAAGATTTTTAAATTACTTTGATATACTTTGGTTGTCATTGTCAAAGTAAGTTTTGATCGTTGATTTTAATTATTTATCGCCTCGCCTCCTGATCGGTAAGTAGTCATAATCACTTACCGATCATACAAACGTAATAAGCATTGGGGTCCGTAAGTGCTGTTCCACGGGCACTTACTGCCCTTAATACTTAAATAACTATTTTCTCTTTTTCAATATAATAATTGAATTGAAATAACATTATATCTTAGCAATGTAAATGTCAAAATATTGCCGCGACAATGGGGAAATAGGAAATTGACGTCACACAACAAACATTCTCCCCTCCAGTACTACATGTCTTTAGAAAAAGGTGACAGGTTTGAAGAAAGAGATAGTTTTGTATTACCATGGTCTCTCTTCTCTTCTCAACGTATTTTCCTAATCCAATTTGATATTTTCTGTTTTATTTTGCGAGGAACTTCCATAGAATTTTGACATTTGCCGCTTACTTAGTAAGACAGCGTTACTACTTCCATAAGCGTACCTTTCGAATTTTGCAAGCTGTCATAAAAAGACATAATGAAACGAAATTATAGAAGGTATCCGAAACAAACATAAAATAAATCAACGTACGGTAATGATATTACTCAAATATCATGCAACTGTCATCATCCGTCACATGTGGAATATAGTTTTGATGAATTATGAAATATTGGAATATAATTTTGACATTAGTTTGAAACAAAAGTTATCACGTGACCTTCAACCATTTTTGGTCACTCTGTACATGAAATTTACACAAAGTACATAGAACTGACGGAAGGTAATGTGTTGGCCACATCAAATTTTTTCCTTTCGGAACCCCTCACCACAGGTTTTAAATTCTCACAAGCTTTACTAAATGAATAACAAAAGTTACGAAACGTGAAATATCCTTATAGCTAACTTCTGACTTTATATACGTATTGAACGAAATTTTATCGTGAATAAAATTTATGATGAAATGGAAATTGGCTGACTTTTTGATAAAAATTGCTATAAAAAATTCACAGCTTTCCCATTTCGTATGCAATAAATACAAATAGTATGTGTAGGTACACTCGTATGTGTGAATTGCTTTTCGTTTATAATAAGAATATTTACTGCAATAGAAAACAGAAAATATAAAAGTAACCTACTGATTTATTATCATGCCATGACTAACTTACATTCCATATATAAATATAATATCTTTCTTCCTAACTCATTGTTGTCCGTGCAAAAAGATTGTAAATCGATTTCAGGAATAATTTTTATCACCCTATTCACAAGACTTATAGCTGTTGTGAGGAATGCAATATGTGAATTGCATTAGATCTCTCGACACCACTGTGTACGGAATTTTGTACGCCAACATTTGTATCTGTATTTGTTATCTGTTTACTCTCAGTATTAGCGGTTTAGGCACTGTCGGTCTTAGCACTTGTAAGGCCCGGTGCAAAATCTTTTTGCGGGCTACTTTAAAAAATGTGTATGTGTGTATGTGTGTGTGTGTGTGTGTGGATCCTCCACTCTAACTCAAATACTATCATTCATAAAATTTTGAAATCTCGATTTCGAAATTTTTCTGTATTGGAAAGAGCCCATTAGATTTAGATGAAAATCGGATAACCGGAAATGGCACTTTACTAGAAGCTCAAAATAGTTTTTCTTCGAAAAATACTTTTAAATGTTATTTTTACGAGATTAATGTTATTATAAAAATTAAAGATTATTAAATTTTCTATATATTTTACGAATAAATTTATAAAATTATCTATAATTTAAATACGAGCGCTTATGCTTTAAACAAACGCAGTTATTGAAATGTATGTAACGGACAGATAAATGTCACTATCAAAGAACTAATCATTTCAAAATAATACTAGTAACGTTTTAAAAAGGAAAAAGTAAATAGAACAAGAAATTCAAAAACATGTATTTAGATTAATAAAAATTAACGATCCACAAAAATATTTAAGCTAATCCTCATTTTTGGATTAGTGAATTCTATTCTATTCCGGTATTTAAAATTTAATCTTCATTTTATTATAGTTCCGGTGGCTCAATGGTTAGAGCAACGCCTCATGTCATGAGTTCCCTCGGGGCTCTGTGTTCAAATCCCACTAAGGCATGGATGTGTGTGAATGTGAACCCACTCTGTAATTAGGATTTAATCCTGTTGAGGGGTTTTAACAAAAGATAGTTACTTGGATTAGATTAGACTATATTTTAAGAAATAAACTGTCAAATTAGAGTAAAGTTCGCTAATCCAAAAAAACTTAATCTTTTTTGTGACTCGGGATGTAAATGGCGGAAGGTATTGTGTTGGCCACACCAGATTTTTTTTTATAAACGAACATTAAATTTTCTATTTTATGTATTCTTATTATTCATCGTATCTTCCCTAAATAGAGTTGCCGCGTGTCAAGATATGTCAAGATTTTGCATTATCTCGGTCTCGAATTTTTTTTTTTTCGAAATTGGAAACAATCTTGATCTTGACCCACGAAATTGAAAACAATATCGATCTTGAGGTCTAGATCTCGACTATCTCGACTTTTCGGCGGTTGTCGTGCAAATTCGTTCTAATACATACTTTGTATAAAATATTGCCTTACAAGCCCTTTAGAAAAATAAATTTTAACAGAAATGGTAATTACATTTTGTTAAATAATAATGAGAGCTTAATTTTTTTCAAATATATTTATTTCTATAATGAACCTCATGTGCATTTCTCGTTTACATTAGTATCGTGTTAGTTTATATTTTTTTCTTATTTGAATTTTTTGATTATTGATTGAATAAAAACATCACAAAATGTACAGTAAATATAAAACACAATATGGATAAATTTCTCGACTGTGGTACAGATTAGGTGTTAATTACTTGAAATCTCAGACAAACAGAATTTATTCTTTCACAGAACCGACGTGTTGGTATACACTTATACATCATCAGGGTACGAAAGATGTTACAGATTCATATACATAAATTTATGTACACGTTAAACGACTTATATATGTATATATGAGTTTCTGTTTATGAATCTGTAATGTCTTACTTAAACACTATTGAGCATAAAAGTGTATATCGAAATATTGTTCTTGTAAGAAAAAATTGCTGTGAGATTTTCTGTAATTGTTAACACTTAAAACTCAATACTATATTTACACTGCAATTATTATTATTTTCTTGAAATATTACAAAGATAAAAATAATAAATTTTATCCTATTCATTTATCAGTTTGCTATAATGAGGTGTTGCATGATTTTTTTTTCTTTGTTTAATCGAAAGAATAATAAAAAAAAAAATTACTCGTATGTTTTTAGAATATACTTATTCCAATTTCAGAAAAATAATCTGATGTGGCCAACACACGTCCTCCCGTTAATTCCATGTTTGAAATAGCAATGAGCTTTAAGTAAAGTATCATTTCCGGTTGATCGTTTGTAAAATCTAATTTGTTCCAATAAATAGAAAAGTCTGTGATACCAAATTTTGGATTATATTTTATTATGTTTTTCCTCGAAAATTTGTTAAGAGCTCCAAATTAAGTACCACTTCCGGTTTATCATATATAGGTGTAGTCAAAATCTAATATTGTTTTAAATTATACACGAGTTTTAAATACCAAATTTGAGAGGTTTTGAATCATGTTTTAATATATTTTTTCAAGAAAATCTGTTTATAGCTTCCTGCAAAGTAGTATCTCCGGTTTATCTACTGATGATCAAATGATGGAAACTTGATTGTATGAATAATTAATAAAGTTTTCAAGATCAAGATCTTGTCTTTTCTTGTCGAGATTTGAAGTATGTAATCTCGTCTCGATCGAGAAACTGACCTTGAAATTTATTTGTATCTTGATCTCGAAATTTTACTCAAGACGAGACGAGATCAAGAAAAATCTCGTCTCGGCGGCAAGAATATCCCTAAATTTAGAAATGCATTTGTGATTTTTTTGTTTACAAAATTTTGGTGTAAAATTAAAATTTTAAATGTTATTACAATAAATCGAATTACTATTAAATTCTTCGTGTTTGTGGTATATAATTTTCGATGAGAATTTAAAAATATGTGCAAAGATTATGATTATGAAATTTGGTTGCTGACAGCTGGCTACTTGTTTTTAACCAGTAGATAATTCTGCGACAACGAACTAGTATTCTTCAAGTATAGCCAAGTATAGCGGATGGGGATTAATGACTTTTTGACTTTTTGCTATTTTTATTACGATAAATATATAAATAAATTCAGAAATAAAAATGATATAATAAAATAATCTATTTTAATAAATATCGTAGCCCATACATACTACACCAAGGAAATATAAAAGATATAATGATGAGATAATTAATTTGAAATGTGATCGTATATCTTGATAGGTCACTCATAATCTTTCAGCTGCTTTCAATCGTAAAAAATTATTTACTGCTGGGATATTCTCGCATTTCGTAACCATTTATCTTCAGTCTGTCACAAATGAATTATTTATATCAATATATTACTCTTTCATTTGGTCACTGCGAACTTTGTGGCGTTTCTAGTTTCACTATCGCAAACTGTGGTTTGTTTTTAATAACTTAGAAAGCACAATATTTCCAATGTCATGAACATACCCGTATATTAATTTAGTCTCTGATTAATGGTAATGACTATAAGTCAAATAGCTACTTCTAAAACGAAGAAATTTTATATCACTTATGGTAAATTATTTATTCAATGGTATAGTAATGTAAGAAATAAAAATTTGACTAATTGTCAATATTGGTCTTTTGCATTTCAATACATTTACAATTTAATATTAACCATCAGGGCCGATCCTAACCTATCAGCCGCCTTTGTTCTTATATAAAAATGCCCCCCCCCCATTTTATTTTTTCAGGTATTTAAGCCATTCATACTGTAGAGTAGAGAATAGGGAATAGTTTTGAGCTCTCTGATTGGCTGAAATTGGAGACAAGAGACAAGTTTACTTACAATTGGCGCTGATGTGAGCACCATCTGCTGAATGGTTTAAATGGAACAGAGCATAGTTCTAAACAATAGCACACAATGAAGTTTAGTGAATTCGGCGTATAATTTAATTATATATAGTTTTATATGAAACATTTTTGTCTAAAATTAATTGGGAACTTTTACGCAACGGAAAACTGATTTCCAATGTTAAACGCCTATGACCCACTTTTTGATTAACACCCTGTACCTATGTATTTCTGTATCAAGAGTTGGGTAAATTAATGAAAATATGTTACTCTGATTATATTCCTTAGAGTTTTTTTTTAAGATTTTTGATTACAACAAAGAAAACAATGAAAATTTGATTACAATAATGAAAATTATTAATTAATAATTACGTAAAAAAAATTATGATAATATTACTGTCACCGTATAATGTAAAAATTAATATATTTTTTTTGCTTTTAAATTTTTTCTTGGAGCGTTGTAAATCAAGACGGCCCAGAAAATTTTCTCATAGGGGCACAAGATTTCTAGCTGACATCATAAGTATACTCACTACTCAGACTTTTAATAAAATAAACTATATACCTATTAGGATAGATATGTTACCAGTCATCCAAACCAAAGTATTTAAAATAATATTGCTTTATTCATATGTTTATTACATAAATTGTTGATATTTTTAAAATTCTTAAATAATTTTTTTTTTCTATAAAAAGATAGGATGTTTTGCCGCCCCCATGTTTGGCCGCCTTTGTTCTAGGAACAAAATGAACACCCGCTAGGATCGGGCCTGTTAACCATCATGCTATATGGCTGGTCTATCAGGATTGTTAAAATGATCTTACACTTTAACCGTTAATAGGGCCTCGGGGCCGCGTGTCTAATTGTCAGGTGGCGAATCTGGGGAACCAGGTTACTTCCCGACCGATACCAAATATTTCGAATTTTAAATGGTACAAAAGTTGATCCCTGTGGTGCACGCTACACGCCAGCAAAGAGATTGGCACCCTCAGCAATGGGTAATAAGCCGTGATGATATATTTATTTTGTTTTATTTATATACTTTTAATTTTTACGTAATTTTGATCTCTTTTGTAAAATTTCTATGCTGTTAAAATTGCGTTATAAAAGCTATAATATTATTTAATTAAAAGCGCCAATATGCTTCACGTAAAGTTATAATGTAATTACACTTAGATGAAAATTTTATCGCTACTTAAAAATTAAAGTAATTATTCTTTATAACGCTTTATAACATCTCATTCAGAAAGTAATGTTCAAATGTTTCTCTGGTTTAAGCTTTGACTTAGTAATATTGTCATTGTCTTTATGAAGTGAAATTAAAATTATAATTTAAAAAAGTGTTAACAGTTTATATATTTAATTTTAATTTAATTTAATTACGGGAAGCCAACAAATCCAATAATAGGCTTCCGCTTATGTACAATAAATATTTACAGAACTATACAATATGATTATAAGTAAATGACTGATTTACTTGAAAAAAGTGTTAATTAATAAAAATACAACAAAAACATAGGTATTTGAATTTTAGTCTGTCTAGAATATCCACTCCTCAAGAATTTCATTTTGAAGGTTATATACATATAGTTGCAAAATAAAACATTAAATTTCACAAAAATTAGAATAGAAAACAAAATATACACTGATTTTGGCGTTTCTTTTGAAAAAAAAGTAGGATTAAATTCATATAAAATTAATGTACTTAATAATAGGGCGCGAGCAGACACGTGATTCGAGGGACCTTGACGTGCTTAGAATCAGCTGATTTGTGTGCGCATGTCATTTTGACAAGAACAATGTCATGTTGACAAGACCAATGTTTTGACTTATTTTGATTTTTAACTGCTAAAATATTATTTTTAATTACATGTGTTTTACTGCCTAAAAATTGTAAAATATTAACATTTTAGCAATTCAAAATCAAAATAAGTCAAAACATTGGTCTAGTTAAAGTGACATTGTATTTGTCAAAGTGACATGCGCACACAAATCAGCTGATCCCAAGCAAGTCAAGGCCGCTCGAGTCACGTGTCTGCTCGCGCCCTATAAAGTATTTTTGAAAATTTGCAAGCGAAAATGTCACATTTTTCACAAATACCGCCTATGAAACTAATTATCATTTTATTGCGAAATTTATTTACATTACATTATATACCCGAATTTCGTCAAATTGGCTCGTACCGCGAGCACGGTTTTAACTAAAACGCTGTTTTAAGAAATCTCAAATTCAAATTTCAATATTTAATTTGGCTTTTATGTTTAAAGAACGATTATTTTAAAAATATTTGTTTAAATACAAACCATGTTCTGCTTTAAAATAATATTTTGATAAATTTGATATTATTTATTATTAATATTAAATAATGAAATTTGACATTTCTTAAAACAGCGTTTTAGCTAAAACCGTGCTCGTGGTACGATCCATTGAGTTCTGTGCGTTAAATTATCGTTAGACTAAGAATTTTTTGAATATTTACAAGGAAAGAAGTTATAATTTTCACAAATACGGCGTTTAGAATAGACTCCGAAAGTGATGACGTCAAAATTGAGTGAGAATTACAAAAGTTAAAAGTAAGGTTCCGGTTTCTTAACTGTATTTTAAAAGAGTTTTGAACAAACCGTACTAGCGCCAAATTGAAAGTAAGTAGTAAGAATATTTTATCTTTATCTCGTCAGTAGAGAGCAAACTTACATATTGTTTGAAATATGACCGCTAGGCCGCCAGAAAACATAACATAGATGGCGTTATTCATGTCAATTTAATTTGGAGAATACTGTTAGTATAAGTATTAATTATTTTTATTAGGAAAATAATAATAATAATAATAATAATAATAATAATAATAAAATAAAACAATTTTTATTTTGCGACATGAAATTTGAGGCCCCGTCGATTTAAGAGGCCCCAAGCGCGCTCTTCCTGTGCCTATGCTGAAATCCTGCACTGATTTAAGGTCAAGTGTAAAACATTTTAATAAAACATGTAATAAAGTCAATTTCTTGTAGAAATAATGTTCTTTTATTTTTCACTTTTCTTGGAAACAGTTTTAATTTTTAATTTGAACCTGGAATTTTATAAGATCGCGAAGATGCAACGTGTCACAAGTTTTATATTGACAAAAACCTTAACTGCTGGAGTTTAAGTGTAGAAACTCTTAGATATATGACAGTATCTATCATGAACAAGTGCTACAACTTAAAATAATTTGTCAGCTTTACAAGAAACACAACTGTCGCGAAGTACTTCTCACAATAAATCTAGACAGAAGGAGTAGTGCTAAAATACCAACATTTCTCTTAACTTTTAGTTTTATAAATCTAGCTCAATAAAAACAAATTAAAAAGAAGAAAAACATAAATTTCTATTTGAGGTAATTATTAGGTAGTGTGTTATTATTCGCGGATACAAATTATGTACTCATGCAAAAGAATGTTTTATGCTTTGAACTTTGGAACTTAAAAGAACAAAGATAAAGAAACTTGCAATTAATCTGATTAAAAATTGACAATACCGAATCCCACCATATAAAAATAAACAGATCTGTCTGTGTTAAATTGGTTTATTCTGTTCTTTGAGGCTTAAACATATGACTGGTAGTATTTAGTAAAAAAATTAGTCACCCTAACTAACTAATTACCATGATTACCATTTAAAAATACATTGGTATGAGTATGACTAAAAAACTACTGGATTAAAAGTAAAGACTACCAGTTATGACTCATTTACTCAAAATTTTAGTCGTCCTAACTAACTAATTACCGTGGCTATTACTTAAAAATATATTGGTATGACCAAAAAACACGTGAAGTTTATAATAACTATTACCTTTCAATATTTTTTTTTAAATATATAGGTATAATGTTGCAGTTTGAATGTGCTGCCATCTATTATCTCATACTAGTAAGACATTGAATTTATTTGATGTATGTAGGTAAAATCGAATACTGTAAACTATTCACATCACAAATGATGTTGACAGATAACATAGCCACTGTAAAATCGAGCCGGCATGTGACATCATCGGACAGCAGCGTTTCAAGCGAAGTATAATGTTTTCATGCATTTAAAAATAATGGAAACATATTTAACCATTTAGTTAGTATTTTCATAAATGTTTTATGATATATTTTAGTGTAATATGTTATTATTCACAATTTTGATTACGGTGGAAACCCCCATTAATGTTATTGTGACTTCATTTTCTCTAATATGTAACTAACTAAACTATAACTATATAGTGCTTTGGAATCAGTGATAAAATATAGCAAAGACTATAAAATAAGATCCAGTATCATCAAATATGTAATCAGTGGAAGCTTTGCCCTAAAAATTTGATGAGGCAGCAGTTAATAAAGAAATTGAGATATTCAGCTCTTTTTATTTCGTTCGTTGATACGTTATCTACTATTTTATGGATGATAAAGTTTTATTTGCAAATAATTTTTATGTAAAAATCGTATAACAATTTATATTTATGTAAATTTAAAATGATTTCAAAATGTGCAGTATAAAGCAATAATAAGGTTTTAAGTAAGACATATTTTCTTTCTTAAATTTCATATACTTAACATTTTTCAACTTCAATTTACTTAAATGTCGATATTTGTTAAAAAAAGAACTAAGCTTAATTGATACTATACTCCGTTTAAAATAGCAAAAGAATTTTTACACCAAAACATTTTCGATGTTTAAAAAGATGTGCCAATTGCAAAAAACCGTAAGAAAATAAATATAGGGATATAGCAAGGTAAAACTTATAAATCGACAATACAACAACAAATAATGCACCGCACTTACAAACAATGAAATCAAAATTGATATAATTTGAATTGTGTTTGTATGTATAAACCGCGCTTGACTACAGCCCATTGCAACCTATAGAATTACAGGAATCTATCTGTAAAAATTCTTTCGCTATTTCAAACAGAGTATAATTAATAATTATTTTTACAATTGCGGAGGGAGCAAAGATAATAAAAAACAGTTTTTATTTAATTTTGCCTTACAAAGTGATGTTTATTTATTTGAATACAAACACAAACCATTAAAGTAGTTGCTTAATAAACAACAAAATAAAAAAATTATACCTAGCATTAGCTGTTTTAAAAATTTATTTAATTCTTTTTTCTAGCGGTTTAAATTTTTTAAAAAATTCAAATGAAATAATTAACGTATTAAATTAAATCAATTTCACTGAATTTTTAGTCACTTGGCTACAAAAAATGAAAATTTAAAACGTCAAAATTGAATAAATAACAACGACGATTGTTATGTACAGACTACTAATGGATTTGTTTTTATTATGTCGAAATTAAATTCATAATGATTGTTATTATTACTTCGTCAAAATTAGAATCCAATTTTACCATTTTCACGATGTCTGTGAGTTTTAACTCAAGTACTATCATTCAGAAAATTTTGAAATCTTGTATTTCTACCTTATGCTAATATGGAAAGAACACATTAGATTTTAGTGTAAATCAGATAACCAGAAATAGCACATTACTTGACGCTCAAAATAGTTTTTCTTTGAAAAATACGTTTAAATGTTATATTTTAGGGATTTATGATACAGAGATTATTAAATTTTCTACAGGTTGGCTTTAATACTTTTTCTCTATATATGTTATGGATAAATTTATAAAATTATCTATAATTTAAATCCCGGAGCCTACACTTTAAACAAGCACAACTCCTTGGTTACACAGTTCACAGTTCAGATCTCAAATGTATGTAACTGACAGATAAATGTTACTGTCAAAGAACTAATCTTTTTAAATTAATAATAGTAACGTTTTAAAAAGAAAATAGTAAATAGAACAATAGTGATACGGAAATGAATTTAATAGTTTCCAGCATAAATGTAAGTATATATTAAAAATTAAATTGCGGGAGGTATAGTGTTGGCCACATCAGTTTTTTTTCTATTACTTATAATAAACAATTAAAGAGGGGGGAGTTCTTCCCAGACTCCTTCTGTATGTGTCACTAACTATAAAAATTAACCACTATAGCTATTCATCATAATAATAAAAATTAAACATTATTTCGTAGTAATATAGTTATTTACAATTTTTTGTCTATTGTTTCACTATTCCTATATGTATGTAAAAAAAAAACTATAAAATTTTTGTTATAAAATAAACAAGAGAGTAAGAAATCACTTAAAACTAACATCTCATCTTAAATCTTTATGTTCACCTATCGGTTCACCCCTAACTTTAATAGGGTGACCAGATCTTAGATCACGAAAGGAGGACACAGCAGACAAAAAAGAATGATTTTTAGTAGAAAAGGATGACAAAATAATAATAGCAAAAAACAAACATATATTTTATTAAACACTTGAAAAGAAATAAAAAATAACATTTATTTAAACTTAACAACAATTATTTCTATATATTCTATATATATATATATATATATATATATATATATATATATATATATATATATATATATATATATATATATATATATATATATATATTTAAAATTTTAAATTGATCTTAAATATTTTTCCATTTATATTTTAACATGATGCGATAGTTTTCGGCAATGCGTGCGACGAATTCAGCACGTGCGTGTGCGGAAAAAGGTTGTGTTCTAGTACTGTGAGGTAAAAACGATTTTTTCATTATTTCGTGAGAAAGCCGGACGTAAATAAAAGCCGGCCGGACATTCATATTTTTGGAAAATAGGGAAATGATCGGACACGCAGTCTAATGTAAATAATTTATTTCCTGGCCTACGTTTCGACTGTACTACAGTCTTCCTCAGGGCTAGAAATGGTCAATGATTATAAACGGTAACGTGGGGTTCCCCCATATGACCCAATGGAGACAACAAATTGAAATGTATTAAATATATACATAAAATTTTTCTTACATCTTTGAGTACACGTTTTTTCTCAAATTCAGAACGTTTTAAATTTTTTAGTAAAGTTGTTTGAGGTTTCTTTGAGTTCCAGCTTAAAATTATTTGACTTGATATATTTATAACTACAATATATTTAATACATTTCAATTTGTTGTCTCCATTGGGTCATATGGGGGAATCCCACGTTACCGTTTATAATCATTGACCATTTCTAGCCCTGAGGAAGACTGTAGTACAGTCGAAACGAAGGCCAGGAAATAAATTATTTACATTAGACTGCGTGTCCGATCATTTCCCAATTTTCCATTCTGCTACCAGTCGATCATCGTACTCCACATTCATATTTTTGTTAAAAAGCCGGACAAGTCCGGCTTTATCCGGACGTCTGGTGACCTTAGCTTTAACCGCCACCACCCTGTATATCTCAGCAGTATTGATGATAAGAAATAAATACCCGATCACACGTATTGCATATAAAAAGTCATTCCAGACGCCTCGTCACCATAACCTGATGGGAGTTGGGACGTGTAATATAACGCTTTGTAAATACAATACGGAATAGTGTCACAGTAATTATTTTGCGTAAGATTATTTTTATTAAACTTATTATGTTTTGTTTCTAATTAGCTATTTAGGTACGTAACCGATGCTGTTGGATAAGAGCTACATTTAATGATACTGGTATTCATGTATTTTATTTCAGTTTATTTCTAGATTTCAGTGTGAGAACATCGATATCGTAGTGATTGATTTGTGTAGTGATTCAGGTGAGAGAGTTAATCTAGCATGTGTATGTGAGTGAGTTGAGTCTTACACACACTTTTAGTCCACGATGGCAAGAGTAATGCAGATACGGATTTGTATGATTATTCTCTTACTTTACTGTGTTGTCCTTTATCCTAATCCTTGTTGAACGGTCGCGCCCGCCAGAGCCTCCAGGTGTGATGAGAGAGCTGATAAGGGTAACCAGGAATGCGATCTATGTGTCCACGATTGCTAGCCTCGTGGGTTTTCGCTGATTGACCGCGTGGTAACGGCAGGGATGGTTTTATCCTGGTTTTGTAACTATGCCCCTAAGGCCGAAGTAAAGCCACTAGGGTTGATCAGCACCTGAGCGGAATTCGGGTTAGGGTAGCTCCCTATTTCCATGGGTGGTAATGGCAAGGTTGGTTGTGTAACCATATTTGAGTGCCGGGGTAAACCACACCGCTCAGGCTGGCAATGGCAGGTACAGTTGAGTATACGTACGCGTAAGACCGGTGCCAGGGTGGTAATGGCAGGTACAGTTGAGTATGTACGCGTAAGTCCGGGGCCACACTGCTATGGAGTAGCAGGTATGCGTTTCGCATAAGATGACTTATTCCATTTTCCCTGTTCTGTTGGACTTTGTTGCATACGTGTGTTATTTGTGGTGTGATTTTGCAATACATGCCTTTGTGGTGGATGCGCGTGTATTATGTGAATGATTGACTTCTCACTGAGTATTTCTCATGTATTAATTCTTTTGCAGAAATAATCACGGCGTGGAGGAGGATTCCGCGTGACCGGGTTCGGCCAGGCGACGGCCATCTAGATTTGCTATTTTTTGTATTAATTCTGAATATACTGGTTTGGGAGATAAATGTGTTTTAATATAATAATTTTCAGCGCTAACATTTAATCGTCATTTTCGTTTATAATAGCAAGGTACACTTTATGCAATTTGTTTTTACATTGGCATATTTATATATTAATTGTTCGTCATGGTTCATGATGATATTGCTGACTTTTGAATCAGGTTGTTTATGGAAATCTCGCTGACAAAAATGATATGCATTAAACATTTTTTAAAAAGACGTTTTCTTGGTAATTCCATTTACTTAACTCTTATCACATAAACGTAAACCCTTTAGTGAACTCTCCAAAAAAGATTTATTCTTCGTTTTAATTTTAATATACTTTTTTCTAAAAGTTGTTTTAAATATGAATGATATGACAGAGAATGTAAAACAGTTCTTTGGGATGCCATAATTCAATTAGTTGAACAAAAGGTAATGGCCAGACTTTATTAAGTTTTTCTTTCTGAAGTGTAGAAATTTCCATTTAAAAGCAGCGTGAATGCAGGGATAGTTGTATTTGCACACGAATAGGCTGAATCGCGGTACTGCTCGCACTTGCAGAGATAACTGGCTTGTTTTCTGCCATGAATATTCAAACCGCGGATTTGGTATTAGTTTGCCTACATCTATAATATTTTATTACAACATTTTTTTTTAGTTTTTTCCCTAAAGCTAGCTTGTAGTATCCAAGTCAATATATCATATTATTTCTTGAATTCAAAGCCGTACACAAGTGGGAGAAGGGGTGTTTTACAGGTTAAACCCCCACTTTCTTCCTTTTACATTTCTTAAATTTTTAAATATTTTAGAACATGTTAAGAAAATAACTTTTAAATTTTTAATAAGTGCGAAACACACGAAAATGAATTAATTACCGTAATAGGCAACAGGGCCGCTCCGTGCGGGTGGGCGGGTTGTGCCCAGCACAAAGGCGCCTGACTTTGAGGGGTGCCGTTTCAAGACAGTAAAGTAAATAATAGTAAATTTTCATAAAATTCTCTTATTCGTAAAGACAAAATTACTATAAAACTTACAAATTAACGTGATAAAAGTGAACAATATATTTTTAAATTTGTTTGCATTAGAGCTCTAATATTATCGTACCAATCGGTTCGTTATTATTCTAGCATTATTATATTGATATAACAAATATGAAAATGTTGATTACAACAATGAATATATTGATTATAACTTAAGAATATTGATTACAAGAATGAATCCAATATTTAAATACCTACTAGGTAATACTAGGTATTATTTTGCGACGAATCAAATGCACATATAATTCTGAAATCTGTTGTAAAATTGTTGATTACAACAAACGATTGTGATTATAACCTATTGATTACAAGAATGAATCTAGGAAAAATTTATCAATATACTAAATCTAGCATATTTTACATCATGCTGGGAAGAGGCGCTAAAATATAACATAGCACAAAGGCGCCTTATACCCACGGAGCGGCCCTGATAGGCAACTATACTAACAATACGTTGAAGTATAAAAAATGTAGGCACAAAAGAACTAAACATCTACTGTTATAATAATATGTTGTTAAATGGAATTTGTTGCATACTAAAGTAAACTGAAGCTAGCGAGTTTTTTTTTTGTCTTTGTTATCATAATAAGAACGCAGGTAAAAGCGCAGAAAAATAATAAGCTTACTTTATATTGTCATTGTTTAAAACCAATTTGAAGAAAATACTAAAACTAAATATCATCGAACTTTTCGCAGATTAATACAATATTTACAATTTTACTGACATGTACATAATCAATCCGATGAATATTATTTCATTCTTAATTATGTACCTACTTGGTTATAACAATGAACTGATTACAATAATCAAAACATTGATATAATAAAAATGAATTATATTTTCTTTTAATCTTAATAAAACATGATTGAGATAAAATGAATATATGTTTTGTGTTTTTACTGTAAAAGTAGGTGATATAGTTTAAATTCTTATGCTTTTGTGTAGTATTATATCATGATAGAAATTTATTTAACTAGGTAATTCATCCATATTAATACAATACATAATATCTTTAATACATTTAATTCGTAATTAATTCATAAATAAAAAATTAATAAAAAAAACTGTCTTGACAGAGATTCGAACCCCAACCTCTAAACGTCCTCTCATTCCACTGACAGCTACGCTAACCATTCACCTATAATGACAATTGCAAATATTTAGATATTACGTAATAAAATATTGAAACAAATATTTGTTGACAGATATTTATAATTTTCTCTGATTTACGCAATGATAATAATGTAATAAATATTAAATAAGGTACACGAGGTAATGTACTATTATCATGTTAAATAGCATGGCTTAATTTTATGCAGGACACTTTTTATTCACAAATATATATATATATATATATATATATATATATATATATATATATATATATATATATATATATATATATATATATATATATGTACCGTGTGTCTACTTTTTTTGTGGACCATAGGAAATACAATGGTAAAATTTTCATAATGCTGTAAATTCTGCCCTATTAATTTTAGAAGAACAGTGTAAATACAAAAAAATGTTCAGAATTAAAAACTGCTTCTAAAAAGTCCAAAATTATTGTTTGCATGCGTTTCGTTTGCGAAAGAGAGGCAAAATAAAAGTAATAATTTTTAGCTACGTACAGAGTGCCATGAGCACTATCACAAAATTTTAAACAGTTGTACTGCTTGAATTTGGCAGATGACATCTGTCATAAAAATTTGATAATTATTGAATTCATTAAATTATGTATCAGTAAGCCATCGCAGAAAAAACTCAATGGAACAATATTAACAATTAAATATCAATTAATAAACTCTTATCTGCCAAAGTTAAATAATATGACTATTTAAATTGCATATGTTGTCTTGCATGGCACTCTGTAAAAAGATTAAACACGGATATTTTATTTTACGTTTATCTCATGGCAAGAACCTACTATATCAACAAATTTAGTCTAATTTGATGCAGTATTTAATTCGGAACATTTTTTATGTTTACACTTTAGTTCTAAAATTAATAGGGCAGAATTTACAGCCATATGAAAATTTTACCATTGTATCTCCTATGGTCCATACAAAAAGTAGACACACGGTATAAATATATATATATATATATATATATATATATATATATATATATATAAATATTTTAATCTTAAATATCTGATTAATATTTTTACATGAATGTACAGTAAAATGAGGCTATTTGGCCAAGGCGGTTTTTTTTGCAGGGATGGCCTGATTTAAATCGTTGATTCAAATCAAATTTTGTAAAATTATATTTATTATTATATATATTATTGTTTCTCGAAATATCAATTGTTTTTTAAATATATTATTATTATTATTATTATTATTATTATTATTATTATTATTATTATTATTATTATTATTATTATTATTATTATTATTATTATTATTATTATTATTATTATTATTACATACCGGGTGCCTACTTTTTTATGGACCATAGGAAATAAAATGGTAAAATTTTCATACATTTGTAAATTCTACCCTACTAATTTCAGAATTAAATATTGCATCAAATGAGCCTAAATTTATTGGTATAATAGTTTCTTGTCATGAGATAAATGTAAAATAAAATATCCGTTTTAAGCTTTTTCAGCGTGCCATGCAAGATATGTTTTGATCTGTTTTATTTAGGTAGGTATGGTTTGTTTTAAAATTAAACAGGAGCGCGTGGACGCGTTATATACCTACTACGTATAAGCAAAAATTCAAATGCATTCTTTGAGGGTTTATTACAGATTTCGTTTTCGTTTATGAAATAAAATATTTATATTGCTTTTAAAACTATTAAAAAGTGCAATAACACCAATAAGTCTTTGAAAACAAAATCCTTATTTTTTTATATATACAGATTGCCGCTAGAGTCATTTGTTTGATTCTGAGAATAAAATTCCGGGTTATATCCGAATTCTCCTCGTAGTTTTCTAATATTTTATTCATCCCTTATTACTAATAACTAATAATAAGTTCAATTAGCAACCAGCACAACATTAGAACTAATCTCTTTAATACTTTTTAATATTTTTTTTACTGATTACAGCAAAGATAATAATATGCTTAATTACAAACCTGCATACACATATTTATTAGTAACTTAGCAACAACAATGTATTGTTGTTTGTAATAATAGTGTTATACAAAACTATAGTAACCATAATCCGAATTTACTTCGAAGCAGGATAGTACGTGCAATTCGAAGTTTGCGAGCATATGGGTATTTTATAGATGTCAAGTACCGTTTAAAATGGTATATGGTATCCATATTTAGTTTGGCGCTTTTCAATACGTTGGAAGATATTGCTAAGGACGTAGAGGACGGGGTGGATATTTTGAGATAAATTTATCTTTATGATTTACTTATTATTACTTATTAGTAACAAGGGAAAATTGGAAAAATGGGTAATAATACATAGATCATAAATTTAATACATCCAACCCGTCTACTATTTCCAACGTTATAAAGACAATTAATTTAAATTTATTATTCTCATTTCGATCAAAACTTGACAGTGATATAGAAGCAAAACGTAAATGATGAAAAGATAAAATGGATATTAAAGTATACATATACTGCAGCCTATATTTGTATGCGACCTACATGAACATATTTTACTACAGTAACCTAGTAATAACATTACTGTCTGTAATAATGGTATATTATTCGAAACTATAGAAACCATATTTCGAATTTATGTACTTCTGGTACCTTTTTAAAATGGTACCTGGGGAACGATTCTAATTAGTATTAATGATATCAGTTAATTATTAGAAATTTAATTTTCTAGATTGGCATAAATAGGGTGGGATAGAATTAATGTTGGTTATAATTTTCTCATAACTTTACTTCGTTTTTTAATTTAAAAGTGAGTTTATGAACAGGAAATTGACTTGTTAAAAGCAATAGAAATAATAGTTTAAAAATTCTCATTTTAATTTAATCTCCTCAGCCATTAGAAGACCTAAAATTCATATAACGAAACAATCACGTCCTAAAAATATAATATACATTATGAATATTTCTATAAAGAACACATACCTTATATTTAATAGTTTTTACGAAATATTAGCGAACAGCAAGATTATTACAAATATAATATTCAAATTGTCAAACCACAAAATCCTGTCATACTCCACCTTATATCAAACTAGAAAATTAAATTCAAGGAAGAAGGTTTTTAAATAAACCCGTAAAAGTCTAATTCACACTGTTCAAATTTATTGACTGAAATTATCGACCGGTTTCGGTCATTTAATGGAACGATATAACATTAGAACATTAATAAGATATTTAAAATAACGTAAAGTCAAAATTAAATTTTTTTTCGAAAAATTTATTTTTCCAAAAAACGAGCAAGGCAAGCAAGCGATAACGCACAACTACAACGACGAAAACGAGCAGAAAGGACATGAATGATCACGTAATGGCGTCGTAATCTAGTAGGATGTTAATATTCGCGCTGTTATTTAAATTTATTTGATCGTTTAGGCAGAGGGCTCTGCAGTTGACAATTGATTTTTTTATTTCTAAATTTTCTAAAATGTCTAGGGCTTTACTGTTTGATTTGATGTGCAGGAATTATATTTTATTAATATCAAAATTATGTCCTGCATCAATTATGTGTTCTGCAAAGGTTGAAGTTTTTTATTACATTTTATGCATCTTATGTGTTCATATATTCTGATGCAAAATTCCTATTACAAATTCAAGGTAAAAATATGACGTCAATATTTTATTTGGTGTTTTTTAATATACTAAAAAAATTGCCTATCACGTAGAGGATAGGATGTATATACATACTAATAAAAACTGAGTAAGTGCAATTGTTTTTTTTTTCATTTCTTTAATAAATGATGGATGTACTAAATAAAGTAAAATGGAATAAACGACTGATGATGTTGATGGGAGGAAAAATAGCAGGAATGCAGTCTAAATTTGTTTATTGTTTAGTCTGAGGCCAACGTTTCGCTGCCACTTACAGCTTCATCAGGACAAAAGACTAAGGCGTTAAAAAATAATAAATATAAATAAATATATACGTTGGCCTCAGACTAAACAATAAACAAATTTAGACTGCATTCGTACTAAATAAATTTTCAAATTGAGTGCCTTCCTTTTGCCACAGTCACACAATGAACAGTTTTAAATTGAGAAGATTTTTTTTCTGTTGGACCATGTTGTACTTTTGTGAAAAAACATTCAATTGTTTAATTAAATTCGAACCGGGGATATCATAAATAAACGGAAAAGTATAAAATGAGAATCTAATTTAATTAATAAAAGAGTACGGCGGTACTTTTGGCAACTTTCATTTGAATGATGTTTTATTTCCTTTCAATTGAATATCTCCGGGAACTTCCTTTCAATCTGCGCGATAAGTTTGAAATTGGAAATTCATTTCCTGAAACTTAATACAGTCGCTCATCATCAGATCGCTTTAAATAGTGAACTTTAACAAGAACCTGTCAACATTTTAATGTTAATTAACAGATAAAGTAATTAAAATCACTCGCTCGTTTCAATTTTAACTGATTATCAAATTGTTTTCTAATTAAGTACTATTAAACCTATAGTCAAGACTTTTAATAGAAAACATTTAACACAATTTATTTATTGTTCAAGAATCTGAAATAAATGTATATATATCTTCATGACCCATTAGTGGGTATGGCAATCTGCTTTTATACGCAGATATCGGTAATCATGATATATTCGTTTGAGAGTAAACCAAAGGGTTCAATTTTGTGCCATTTAACATTCTCAATAATTTTGGCGTAAATACATAATAAACTACAATTTTTGTTTCAATCTAAAATAATTTTGTATAAATAAAAGAAAGTTATTTGATTTGATAATATGCAGTGTATTGAAGTATAAGGAATCTTTGAATTCATCGTTTTTCTGTTATAAGTAAATATCATCTCTTTCCTTTCCGATGACGTAACATTTTTCACTAGGGATCCGTTGATTTCCATATAATTCTCAAGGGGTCTGTGATATCAAAAAGGTTTAGTAACGAATAAGACTACAGATTTTTATAAATTACAAATGGAATTGACAGAAAAATCAATATCAAAAATAAAATGTACTTTAGATGTTAAATTTTTGACATAATTCTGCTTATCTTTTTGCAAATTTTGCATACATATTATTTAATTATTTTGTATTACATTTTATTGTATTTATATTTAATAATTTATAGTAGACATTTTCTTAATGCAATGAACTAAAACATAGTAATGTAGTATTTGTATATTATGTATATAATAGAAAATGTAAAGTTTATAATATATATATATATATATATATATATATATATATATATATATATATATATATATATATATATATATATATATATATATATATATAAAAGGGACATTTCAGTACATATGCCCACGCTTTGAACACCTAGGCAGAAAGCTTAAGAAAAGTTTTTTTCGTTTTAGTAGAATTGGGGTCTCGTGGCCACGCGTCTGAGTGCCAGATCGCGAATTTGGGGAACCGGATTCGACCCCGACCGACACCAAATATTTCGAATTTAAATGGCACAAAATTGACCCGTGTGGTGCACTCTTCACGCCAGCAATGAGTGCCCGTGAGGTGGCGCCTGGTAAACGCCCACACGATACAAATATGTCATCATCATTACCAAAATCTGCGTACAAAGCAGCTTGGCACACCCAGCAATGGTTAATATGCCATGAAGATATATTATTTATTTATTTGTAATAAAAGCTTGTTTTTAAAAAGTTTTTTCATTTATTTTCTGTCTGTCATACTTGTAAGCGAGAAATAAATAATATTACAAACAAATATTGCCATAAAACTAATGGGCTCTTTCCAATACAGACAAAGTTCGAAATACAAGATTTCAAAATTTTCTGAATGATAGTATTTGAGTTAGAGTGGAGGATCCACACACACACACACATACACACAGACATCATCGTGAAAATGTTAAAATTGGATTCTAGGGATCTTAGAACATGTTCATTTACCAAAATCTCGATATGCGATTTTAGCACGATCCCTATACCTCCCTTACTAAGGATAGCGGGAGGTAAAAATGTTTTTATTCTGATAAGTTATAAGGAGGCTTAGCTTCCCTTGCCTCTCCTCCAAGCCGCTACTGAATTTAACTAAACTTCACGTTTACATATCAAATAGTCAACTGTGTATTAAGATAAAACTAGTTTTTTTTTGTTTTATTGTTATTTTCCATTCTCTACTTTTGTATTTTTATTTATTTTCCAATAACAAAATTTACATATGAACATATCTTGAAAATAAAATTTCTAAATTTATTTTTCGTTGAATTGCATCTGAATATAATTACGATGAAAACCAAATCTAATTTAAACCACAATGCAATTTAACGTCTGTAATGTGTTTACCATCCATTTAAGATTGAAATCACGTAAGACTTAAAATAAATTTTCAACTTCCCTGCACATTCTGAAATGAGAGAAATTGTTCTAGAAATTGTTTAGAAATTCTTACCAACTTCATTGCTTTTGAGAACCTTGATAACACAAATGGAAACATTTGCACTGTTCATAAAATTGTTTATCAAATGATCTTAAACTTCTGTAATACGACTTTAACTGTCCTTTTGAATTAACAACTGAAGGAAAGAGGAAATATGCTGTTTGTGTTCTACTTTAGAGGATTAAATTTTGAAATTTATATTTATATAACCTGAAAATTGATAATTCGGTAAGTTCATTCTATAAATGGAATTACATTTGTTTGTGTTCTGTTTTTTGGTTTCATTTTTTCAGCAAGAACTAGTAAACTTTATATTTGATCTCAGAACAAGAGCGATAGTGTATCATAGAAATAAAAAATGTATAACGTTGTCAAGAACGACAATATATTTTTTTATTGATTGTTTACTTCCTTATTCTTTTTTCTTTCTTGACCATATTTTCTGTTTAGTGTCTCACGTATCGTAAAACACAACTTTTTGTGACAAGTAATAACAAATCTCATGTGGCCAGCACATTACCTTCCGTCAGTTCTATGTATTTTGTATAAATGTAATACAGAAAGTTCCTTGCAAAAGATTCTGTTTCTTATACATTACCTTAAGGCAGTTGTATGTATTTTATACAAATTCCATACAGAAAGTTTTTAGCAAAAGATCCTATATTTTCAGTAAAGTTATAACACAAACATACTGTCAACTGCACTTGACACTGACACCTTTCAATCAGAATTTTCTTAATATAGCAGCTGTTTCCAGAGTTATAGCATAGCTGACTAATATTTGGTATTTATTTCTTTATAATTTTTTAACTCTATATCCATTTAATATGAAGTATAAAATGCATTCATATCGTATAGAGAATAAAATATTATTTAATATTTATAATAACATTAAAAGTGAAAAAATGATATTTAACATCTTTTTTCAAGAAAAACTGTTAAAATCTTCAAATTAGGGTACTTCCGATTGACCAATTATAACCAAAATCTAATTAGATCTTCACATGGATGTAACGAACAGGAATACGAAAGAATTATAATTTTTGGAATTGTAGTATTAGAGATTGCATTAGACAATTTTGTCACACACAGACACACACATACATATAGGTATACATACAAACCCGCGCGCGCGCGCGCGCACACACACACACACACGCACACGCACAGGCACACACACACGCACACGCACACACAAACGCACACGCCCACGCACACGCACACGCACACGCACATGCACACGCACACGCGCACAGGCACACGCACATGCACACGCACACACATTCAGACAGACGTCATCGTAAAAATAGTAAAATCGTATTTTAGGGACCCTCAAACGTGCTTATTCATCAAAAACTCACCACCGAATTTTTTGACCGAAGACAATACCTTCCTTACCTAAACGTGACGGAAGGTAAAAATAGGAGTAAAATTGTTATAAATTTATAAATATAAATAAAATTATGTGGACTAAAACGTAAAATATAAGAACTACAGAGTTAGTCATTGATTTACTTAGGTCGTTTGGATAATAACGCATCACCTGACCTAATGCACATAGCCGAGAAATCCCAAAAAAAAAACATTATTTTAACTTATTATTACATTATAATTTACCGTTTTGCATAATTGCCTCATATTTTTATATAACGAAGGCGGATACATTATCAAACACAAATATTAACTATGTATAATAAAATATCTGAAGGTGTGTCGTGTACTAACTCACATTATAGGTAAATTAATACGAACGGAAATTAAAGACCTAATTCCCCAGGCCCAGAGTCATGATGTCTAAAACTACAAAATTAAATCGGAAAATTTATTGATAACATCTGTTTCCACAAAGAAATTCAATTTGTACATTTTTATGAAGGAAACAAAAGTCTTTGAAAGTAGTTCCGGAAAAAAGCGAAGGAAATAATATTTAGTTTTTTAGAAAGTCTATCAACAAACTTATTATATTTCTCAAACGAAGTAATTGTCTATACCTCTTATAAAACTGTACTGCGAAGAATTTTTGAAAAAGTATACATGTCAAGAAACAATGAGGCATAAAGAAAGAAATGTCATGTAATATTTTCTTGAAGAATGTTAAGACATTTATATGGAATACTCGTATTTGGATCAAAGTGAATATAATTTATAAAACGGATTTTATTATCCATTTATATGAAAAACAAGATCCAGAACTTCTTTTTGTTATTCATATCATCATTATCTTCACTAGTTAGAAATGTTACAAAATTGAAGTAGGCTATGCAATACAATGCAGCAGGTGATAGATAAATTTGTTTCTTTGTTTTGGAATTAGAATAACATATTCTAGCAATGTTATTGATGCATAATATAGATAGGTCATGGGACGTAATATACTATTTCGCGCAGGTCATTTCTATTTGGCACGAGCTATATTTATACTATTAATTGATTGCATTCTTGTTTATTTAATAACAAACTAGCGTTACCTATGGCCTAGGCAACAGTCGTATCAATACTTCAATATTATTTCTAATTTTTAAATTAAAAATGGCGTAAATTATTTTTTCTCGAAATAATTTTTTATACAATCCCATACAATAATATTTACAACATCGTTGAAATCAGAAAAAATTCTCTATCTACTTCCTGATTAAACCTGCATATCGTTTATTTTTTTTATGTAGGAAATAGATTTTATTTATCGCATGCTTATATTGTACGAGTAATATATACAGGGTGTTCATTTTAAACGGGCCACCATTGCTATCTCGAGAACTATAAGAGCTACAAAGATGGTTAAATGGGCGAACAATTTCTATTTCACAAGATAAATTTAAAGAAAAGAAAAAAAAATTTTTGGTTCTCAAAATACGAGACCTAGATTTTTTATTTTAAATGAGAACATATATTTTTTATTTGTTCATTCGTTAGAGAATTTAATTCTGA
Source organism: Harpalus rubripes (assembly GCA_963082715.1). NCBI lineage: Eukaryota > Metazoa > Arthropoda > Insecta > Coleoptera > Carabidae > Harpalus > Harpalus rubripes. Next base: position 15,314,613 of record OY720456.1, on the reverse strand, counting down.
ATTCAGTGATATAATATTTTTATACGCCTGCATAACGATTTTTTTTTTGAGAAAAATGCTTGTAATGTTTTATACTAATTTGAAAAAATTAATAGATGTTATTTTTATTACATAGAATTAAAATGCCCTGACCGAACGAAGTGAATGTTTTGTTCTTGTAATTGATCATAAATGTCAACGCAAACAAAATATTCACGTATTTCTTTCATGGCATTCTAATTCTATGTAAAAAATTAACACGTATTCGTTTTTTCCATTCATGACACTCTTAGTACACCCATATTAATCAAATTAATGCAAAACTTTACATGCATTTTTCGAAAAAAAAAAAATGGTATGTAAGGGAATAAAAATATTATATCACTGAATTCAGAATTATATTCTCTAACGAATAAGCAAATAAAAAATATATGTTCTCATTTTAAAAAAATTGATGTGGCCAGCACATTACCTTCCGTCAGTTATATAAGGCATTTACGAAAATTCTACCGGTGAACTGTTACCGGTAAACTGCTGTTTATCAGGTTATAGTTACCGGACTCGATATTTTAAGAACGCAAGTAATAAACAGGGTAGATCCATAACCTATAAAAAAATTGAGAAAGGTTAGAAATTTGATATAGTTAACAAACTTTTAACGCGCGCGCTTCGCTTTGCATCACTACCTTTTTTTGAGATTAGATTCTTCATGAATCCGGTAGATGGATCTGGTAGACATTGTACAATTTTCGAACACGGTATCTTTTTACCACTCGTGTTTTCGAACACAGTCAGTAGATACCGTATCTACTGGTAGAATTTTCGTTAATGCCTATGTATTTTCTATAAAATTCATACAAAAAGTTCCTTGCAAAAGATTCTAAATTTCTTGTATGTACGTTACCTTTCCACAGTTGTATGTATTTTATACAAATTCCATACAGAAAGTTTCGAGCAAAAAGATCCTATATTTCTAGTAAAATATACTACGAATATGTAAATTGACAGTGACATCTTTCAATCAGAATTTTCTTAATATAGTAGCTGTTTCTAGCATAGCTAGCTAATTTATGAAATTTAATTTCTTTATAATTTTATAACTTTATATCCATTTAATATGAAGTATAAAATGCAGTCAAATCGTATAGAGAATACAATGTTCTTTAATATTTATAATAACATTAAATGATATTTAAGAACATTTTTTCAAGAAAAACTGTTAAAATATTCAAATGAGGGTGCTTCCGGTTGACGAATTATAACCAAAATCTAATCAGCTCTTCATATCGATACAACGAAGAGGAATACGAAAGAATTAGACTTTTTGTAATTGTAGTATTAGAGTTATCGTAGACGAAAATTTTGTTACACACACGCACGCACGCACGCACATACACACACATACATACATACATACATACATACATACATACATACATACATACATACATACATACATACATACATACATACATACATACAGACATCATCGTAAAAATAGTAGAATCGTATTCTAGGGACCTTAAAACGTGCTTATTCATTAAAAACTCACCACCGAATTTATTGACCAAAGACAATACCTTCCTTACCTAAAGGTGACGGATGGTAATAAAAAAGTTAGGTCACCTATTTTCAGAACCACGGGACGAAAACAATAATTTTTCTTTCCTTTAAATATATCTTGTGAAATAGAAATTGTTTGCCCATTTAACCGTATTTGTAGCTCCTATAGTTCTTGAGATAGCAATGGTGGCCCATTTAAAATGAACACCCTGCATATATATTCAATATATCGTAGCAGTTAATTTATTTTCTAAAATAATAGGTGCCACAAAATTGCATTGAATTTGTGCAATGTAATAAATTTATTGTGAAAAGTGAAAATTTATTTGCTATTTGAATATACGATTCTAGATAATGTATAATTTATAAGATTTTAAGAACAAGTGCTCAGCAGACTCACTCTATGTGGCCCGGATACCAAAAATCGGTCATTTTGTAAGGAGTAAGAAAAAATTGTTAGAATGTATTATATATTTATTGTGTATTTTTAATTATTTATGTATATTGTATATGATTTGGAAACGAATAATAATAATTATTAAAAAATAGTTTTTTCCAAATTATTTTCTATTTAATATAAATTAAATTTCCATGAATAAATAATAATATAAATAAAAATGAAATAATGGTTGAAAAATATAGGAAACAAAAGATTTAATAAAAGACAATGAAATATAGAACATGAAATAAATTAAAAATATTTTCTTGAACATAGCATTCCCCTAGGTATGGAACTATTATTAAATTCTTCGTACGAGGTGACGTTGGAATAAAAGTAAACACAACAATTTAAAGTAATTGCCTAAACAAGTAAAATGCTTTAACAAATATTTGAAATACTTCTGTTATTGTGTTCCATTTTTTACTAGACAAGTATTTACAGAACTGAGGCTACCAGATTACAACTACACGTCCGTTGAAATGTATTGATTTCAAATAGAAAATTTTAGTGGCAATAACTGTTCACTGTTCTCGATCATATCACCCAGAGAGCGAGTTATTAGTGTAATTCTCAAACAAACATGCCTACAGTCAGAATTTGAAATTACACGTGCAGCTTGAATAGTTTTTAATTGCTTGTATTTTGGCTGTAGTTCCAATCAAATTTGAACAGTGACGCTAGTGACAGTTACTTCAAACAGAAAAAGAATCATTAGAATCGTGTTGGCAACATTCAAAATAATCCTACGTTAGTCGAGTAAACTTTTGTGAATAAAAAATATTATACTCTTCTGTTCCATTTAAACCATTCAGGGTCAATATTACAATTCTTGGATAAACCCTGGATATCTTATTCCTCAGATAAGCAAAAAATATAGAATCGAATTATACTCAAATTCTCAAATTTGTATTAAATGTCAAATCCTGATGCTTGTCGGAGCCTGCTTAATTACGCGGTTGATGTAACCTATTGTGTTTTATCTAGAAGTGTTCCAGTGAGTTCTCAAATTTTCGGCTAGGGTATATAAGCACCGTTAGCGAAGGCACTGAACAGTCTGATATAAATAAGCGTTGCGTGTTAACAAGTGGTGAATATAAATAAATACAGTTGTATAAATAAATAAGTGATCTAAATATTGTTTAAATAAATAATCTTAGTGTTTAAGTGTTTTATAATATTCTTAGTCTTAATTAATGTTTAATATTTGTTTAATCGTAGTGTTTGTTATATTTATCATCTTTTAATTATATTTAATATATATTTATCGTTATAATAAACTTTTATTTTCATTAATAATAACTGTCTAATATTTACACTTCACCCAAATAAATAAAAACGTTACACTATTTTTCTAAAGAATTATCCATGGTTTAACCGGCAATTGTAAAATTGACCCTCAGGGTAGTGATGTGCCGCCAAAAAATTTCCGCCGGGAATTTGATTATTCCCCGGAAAAATTCCTGGAAATTCCTTCGTCCGTGATTTTCGGGAAGAAATTTTGTTACCTTTTTTCCCGGATTTTTTTTTTAAATATCCCTTGAATATAATTTTTGCAAATTTTCCGTAAATTTTAAAAGATTTTGGCCTCGATGTTTGGTGCAATTATTAAATATGTAACATTGTTCATATTTTTGAGTAATTTAAGTTTCCTTCAAAACAAATTGTTATTCTGGTTATTTTTTTTAAAGTAAATATAAGTAGGTACTTGTGAAATTTAGTATGATGCTTTTGAATTACACATTTAAGGTTTTATGAATATTGCACCGAGGGGATATAATTTGGTGCAGCTCTGGCTTGTTTCTGCAGTTCTAAATATAAAAAATGCAGCTCTAAATTCAAATTTTGCAGTTACTTTCACTTCTCTCCATATTTTTATTATTCCAATGTGTACACGAAGCAAGAGTTACAAAATATATTTTTAATTATTAGTAGTCTTGTAGTTCATAGTTCATAGTTTTAAGTTATCTGCCTTTGCCGCGGTTTAAAAGTACCTATTCCTTTATAGGTGGTGAAATAATTTTAATCAAATTAATTTTGATTATTTTTTTACATAAAAAGGCGTTAAACCTGCAAAACCTCTTCTATGAAAAAATGTAATTTTCAATGTACTTGAACTTAAAAATACACTCTACCCTTACACTTATTATTGAAAAAAATGCAGCTCTAAATTTTTCAAATTACATCCCCTGCATTGCACCTTTACTTTATATAAGAAGTATGAAAATATATTGAACATTTAAAATATGGGTTAGTATTCTTTATTAGTTCTTACAGAGTCGCTCTACTCGTATGTATGACCAATAGTGCATAAATATATTGATACGAGTATATGTATGTATTTCTTTTACCATAATTTCACTGAAAAGTAAAACTAAATAAACCTATAGTTACAATTTTTATTCATATTTGAAATTCCTTGGGAAATTTCCCGAAGGATATTTCCCTAGAAATTCCTCGAGAAATTTCTCGTATGTTTAAATTCCGGGAATTGACCCATCTCTACCCTCAAGAGATTGCGTGCGCATTAGCGCCAGTTTTAAGAAGCCGAAATTATACTGAGTAAACTTGTCTCTTCTCTTCAATTTCAGCCAATCAGAGAAGTCAAAACTATTTCCTATTCTCTGCAATACTGAATGGCTTAAATAGAACAAGGTATAAGTGGAAGAAATTTCATTCATATAAAATCAAATTTTTGGTTTTTATGAATATACAAAATAAATATTATTCTAGTAAAATTACAGTTGAATATGCGAAATAAAGTAAAATATATAAAAAGAGTTTTTTTATAATAAATAGTATATAATATAATGGGGTCTCGTGGCCGCGTGCCTGAGTGTCAGGTCGCGAATCTGGGGAACCGGGTTCGATCCCGACCGACGCCAAATATTTCCAATTTTAAATGGCACAAATTTGACCCCTGTGGTGCACTCTCCACGCCAGCAATGAGTGCCTGTGAGGTGACGCCTGGTAAGCGCCCGCACGGTGCAAATATATCATCTTTACCGATATCTGTGTACAAAGCAGATTTTATATTTATTTTATTTAATATTTTTTGTTTGTGTGGTGGAGGTAGCAAGAATACGACCTTCCCAATTCTCTAAACCGTCATCCAGGATTCAAAATTAGCTTACAAACTTATGTAACAAAAGTTTTGAGAAAAATTTTACGCTCAAGATTTTTTACTGGTCTAATTTAGTTGTCATTGGACGTTGAAATGTATTATAATTATTGTTTTAGGTAGGTACTTCTTGAAATAAAACTAGTTTGGCATAAAATTTCAACCTCTGAAATATTCTGGCAATAAAACTTGCTAACTTTTTTCTTATTCATGTAAAAATTTGAATAAATAATTAAGAGAATTTCACGATCAGTGAAAGAAGGAGATTTACATCTCAGACAGCAATGCAAAGAATAAAACAGATAGTATATTTTATGTAGAAAGATCACGGAAGGGAAGTCTAACAAAAAGCATTAAATGGGAAACTAAAAAGGAAATTAGGAAGGTAGATCAAAAAAGAGATAGGTGGAGAAAGTTAATGGTTTGAAGGCGATAGGTTCGAGGCAGAGCTAAAATAAATAACAGGAAAGAATTGAAAGAAGTATGATAAATGAAAACTTTGACCGTAAGCTATGTCTATATTATGAAACGATACGCCAGTCACTAGACACTAGACCACAGCCTTCAGCTTATTATATTACAAATATTAAAGACCATTTATTGTCCATATATTTTATCTAAATTCTATATGAATAACTTGAATGGATTTATAAATAAAAAATTTGATGTGGCCAGTACATTACCTTCTACTATTTAATCTTAATATTTTATTAATTTGAATTTATTTTGTGAGTCTCTTGCAATTAATAATGTTTACAAGTGACAAAAAATGAACATTATTAATTAAAAATGTGTTAATTTTTTTTTAAATGGCATTTATTGCCAATTATATTTATTATGGGATCTCGTGGCCGAGTGCCTGAGTGTCAGGTCGCAAATCTGGAGTTCGATCTCGACCAACGCCAAATATTTCGAATTTTAAATGGCACAAAAGTGACTCCTGTGGTGCACTCTCCACGCCAACAATGAGTGCCAGTGAGGTGACGCCTAGTAAGTGCCCGCACGGTGCAAATATTGCATCATTACCGATATTTGTGTACAAAGCAGATTGGCACACCCAGCAATGGGTAATAAGCAATGATGATATATTTATTTATTTATTTTTATATTCATTTGAATACCTCAATTGTGTATCCAAAGAGTTATGTTTACCTTCAAAGCATAGGCAGCGAGATTTACAAAAATAGATTATTATCTAAATTCATTCACAAAATACACTCACCGGCACAAAAAACGGATCACCTATTTTATTTTTATTTTTGTTATCTCGATAACTAAGAGCTGCGAAGTCAAAAGAAATGCATAGATCACCAGATACAGATAAATATATAATTTTGCAGTTTTTTTAAATTTTTCGAAACTTGTAAGTGTGAAATAATTCTAGATTTTGATTTGCACTACTTTAGGACATTATTTTAAGCTCTTTCCGGTGGCGATACTATTTTTATATCACTATTGGATTTCAAGCCAGAGTCTATGCCAAACGTGATGGGGCAAATCAAGTATTGCGATGCTACAAACTGTTCCAAAAACCTTTTTTGTGGTCAGTTGTTAGAACAACTAACTACTAATGTCAGACCACAAGAATGATTTTAGAATAGTCTGTAGCGTCTTGATACGAGATTGGCTTTCTGCGTAACAGCTCATCAGGTTTAGCACGGACTCTGGCTTGAAATCCAATAGTAATACAAAGTAGTATCGCCATCCGAAAGAGCTTAATGTACTGTCTCAAAGGAGTGCAAATGAAAATGTAGAATTACATCATACTTAGAAGTTTTGTAAAAATAAAAAAAAACTGCAAAATTTACATATTTGTCTGTATCTAGTAACCCATGAATTTCTTATGAATAAACAATGCATTGCTAAAATGACATCATAATATAGAAAAATTTAATCTAATTAACCGACTTCGTAGCTCTTATAGTTATCGAGATAATTAACAAAAATAAAAAATCTGATGTGCCCAACACATAACCTCTCGCCAAATATTTTACCTGGTTGTACGCATAAAACGAAAAATATTTTTAATTACAAATATATATATATTCATGTCTCACTACAAAATAATTCTCACATATATTTGCAAAATCTATGGGATATTTTAATATAAATTATGTACAATACATACATTTTCTTTATATTCAATATTCTGAAATTTTCTTTTTCTACTTTCCTTTTCTTTTTCTTTATATTTGTCATTTTTTCGCAAATTCCTTTTATATTCTTTTTTACGTATATTCTTTTGCGTTGTTGACTTTTTTTATTTTCATAATCTTCATAATGATGTACAAATATTTTTGACAGTGGCATACAAATATTTTTGACAGTGATATTTATGTGTCAATTTCAAACATTTGAATATCTTGCCTTGAAGTAGTTTGATCTGAGAATTTTTACATCAAATTATTTTATATGCATTTCTTTATCTCTAAATCTATAAAAGATATAATAATGAATTTATTATTATATTTATCGAATAAAGAATTTAACGTTCTTTAATATAAGTATTTACATAAATTTTCGATAAATAATATTTAGATGATTTTTTTCTTATAACTACTACTTCCGGTTGTCCAATTGTTACCAAAATTTAATCAACTCTTCCCATTATTGTTAGATTGAGGAGTCCGTAGTTAAAAATGTCCTTAGTCTTGTAGTATTTAAGAAATCGTGGATCCAACATCCACACATCCACACACACATACGGACATCATCATAAAAAAGTTATAATCGTATTCTAGGGACCTTAAAACGTGCTTATTCACTAAAATCTGGATATGCGATTTTTAGCATGAATTCAATACCTCTCTTAGCGAGAGGTAAAAATAGGTGATCCGTTTTCTGTGCCGGTAAGTGTATATAGAAAAACTATTAATATAAATCTATGGAACATAAATCACGAAAAAAATGATATTTTAAGATACTTTTCTCGGAAAAGCTATTTGCAGCCTCAAGTAAACTATCATTTCCGGTTGTACGATTTACACCAATATTATTTTTTTTGTCGGCTTTTGAACTCATATGAGTTTATAGCCCATCAAATACATTTTATTTTATTACATTTTTCAATTTTCTTATATAGCCCCTGGTAGGAATCGAATTCACGACCCCAGGGTACGAGCGATGAAGCTCGCTTTGAGTGCTGCCAGAAACTTTTCCTCAATACGCTCGACCGAGGCGGCGGTTGTACGATTTACAACAATATTTAAAATCTAAATGATTCTTTTCATATGCATTCACATATCCACAAAACTAACCAAAACCCCGATATGCAATTTTCAGCACAATCCAAATACTTAAAGTTTTAAAATTTTTGCAAACTTTATATACCATGGAGCAGTTAAAATTATTCAAATTGGCAGATGTTAGTATCACGTTTTATGTGCGTGAAATTTATATGGAATTGTCGGGAGGTAATGTATACACATAAAAAATTTTTAGACTGACGAACAAGCATTCGTTCCATTTAGATTTACTAGAGCTGAAATAGAGCAGTTTATCTACCTCTGTATAGTTTTCTAAACCACTGGGGCAAAAGTAACAGTCTTTTAGTAGAAAAATAAAAAATAAATGAGGTTTCAACCGAAATAATCTGAAGAAAAACTTACCCCAATACCCAATCAAAAAATCGTTAAACTTTTATATTATATAAAATTCTACAGTGTAATTCAGAAAGATTTCCAGCTATTCTTCTTAAGAATAAATCTGATTTAACAACAGAATATTTAGTTCGAATTACAAATGTTAGCAAACTCAGACAACATGGCTGTAGGCAAGTAGCATATTTTATCGGTCTTGCGTTTTCCTCGCTCTACACAATCTTTGTAATTAAAACAGTGTATACGGTCGTTATTATAATTTGTTAATAGCCTGACTTACACCATTACACAGTCCCTTTGTTCGGTACTTTACAGAGATGTAAATTTTTAACAATGAAGGTTTGTTGCATTAAGTTATTATCATGTAAATATATTATGATATTTGAAAGAGGAGCTAATATAATTCACAAAATTATTTATGTTACTTTAGTTTGTACTGTAGGTATTTATTTCTCAAAACTACTATTAAATCTAATGCGGTCAGTACATTTGGATTGCAGTTCCACTATTATAATACATTATGTAGACACTTTCCTGCATTTTTCTTGTGCAGTCATCATTGCCGGCTCCAGGCGGTAAGCAGAGTTCGTTCCGCGCGGTCGAATTCCACGCGGTCGAAATCCCGCGTGGTCGAAATTCCATTCGTTTGAAATTCCATCGGTCGAAATCCCATTCGATCGAAATGTACCCCCACCACTTTGTCCGTTCTAAAGAAATTCAAATATTTCCACGCCGTCGAATCCCACCCGGTCGAAATGTTACAGGATACAAATCCCTCGCCCCCGTACCGCTTTCTTTATCGATCGTATTGCATTCTAACAATCTGTGCTTCGTGGTAGTTCCGTGCCAAAGATAATATATTAAAAAGAAACATATTATATTATTATACAACGAACTGTTTAATGAATGAAGCAGGAAAAGAATTTACCTATCCATCTAAAGTAAACATGATAATTTACTAGTTATTTAATATTATAAAATAATTAAATTTATTTTCAAGTAGACAAGTATGTGTAGATCAGTCGTCTGTGAGCCTTCATAGTGAACGGACGTGCTAGCTGTTGTGTCTAATAATTGTTACCTGTTACCTAATACCTAGCTATTAGAACCAATTAAACACAAATTTTATTCAAAATTAATAAAAAGTGAATAAACAAAGTGTCGACAAATCCAAAATTAACTACTGACGGCCACCTTTATGGTGGTCGTCAGGTTAACAACCCGCCACAATTAAGCAACCCATGGACTTTATCTAGTACTCCAGTTACAGAAAATCCAATGCAAGACATGGAATTCAGTAGTCCTACTACGCTAGAAGATATATATAAAGAAATTCAAGCACTGAAGCTAGAAAATCAAGCCATAATAAAAGAAAACAAAGTACTGAAGCAAATTATTACTAATCTTCAATCAAAAAAGACGAACACTCAAGAAACCAGTTCAAATATAAACGAGAACGCCGTAGCTGAAGAAACTGCATGGATTGTTCAAAAAAACAAAAAAAGAAAATTAACTTCAACACCAGAGAACAAGAGCACCAAGCAAAGCCAGAAACAAACTGAAGTTAAACAGTTTAAACCTCCACCTATAATAGTAAGTAATATAAAAGAATACAATCAACTAAATCAAACACTAAGAAACTTAAACTTAAAATTCAAAACAACTATGATGAATAATAACCAGATAAAAATTAATGTTGAAACCGAATTAGAATATAGAACCTTAACAAAATTCATGAACGATAAAAGCGTTTTCCAACACGAGTGGCATACATATGAAGACAAATCTCTACGCCCAATAAGAGTCATGGCTAAAAATCTACACCCTTCCTGCCAGCCAGAAGAAATCAAAACTGAATTAACTGAAAAAGGATTTAAAATACTTGATGCAATTAATAAGTATAAGAAAGAATATGATAACAATGGAAAAGCGGTGATAAAACCGCTTCCGTTATTTATGTTAACATTTAATAACGACGAAGATATAAAGAAAATTTTTGAAATTGAATACCTGTGCCACATGCGTGTCAAGATCGAAGCAGTAAGAAGCACAAAATTAATTCCTCAATGCAAAAAATGTCAGAGATTTGGACACACACAAAAGTTCTGTTCACATAACCCAAAATGTGTAAAATGTGCAGGGGATCATTTGACCATCAATTGCCTAAAACCACCTGAACAAAAACCAAATTGCTCAAACTGCGGGAACGAACATCCGGCGAATTACCGCGGATGTGTAGTAGCTAAAGAACTTCAAAAACGAAGGGACTTAATTACTAAAGCAAAAAATATACAGCAAAACCAGCCAAGACAATTTAGATCTTCTCCAATAACGGAAGGAATATCCTTCGCCCAAGTAGCAAATAACAGCGAAACTGAACAAAATCACAATCAAAATGAACAACAATCATTAATACAAATGATGCAAACTCTAATATCTAAATTTGAAACACAAGAGAAAACAATGAAATCACTAGAACTCAGAATTTCTAAAATAGAAAATAATACAACAAAACAGTTTAAAAAAATAAATAATGGATCAAACTGATTTAAGAATAGCAACCTGGAATGCCAACGGCCTCCTAAACAGACGCGAAGAAATACAAATATTCCTTGACTTTCAAAACATAGATATATGTCTTATTTCTGAAACTCATTTTACTAACCAAAATTATTTAAAACTTAAAGGTTATAAAATATACCATTCAATACATCCACAAAACCAAGCAAGAGGAGGAAGTGCTGTTATTATAAAAGAAAGCATTAAACATTACGAAGAACACCATCTTCAAACTGACGAAATACAACTAACGATGGTTGGAATCAAATCCACAAAACAAAAGTTAAATGTAGGAGCTCTTTACTGCCCGCCAAGATATAACCTAAAAAAGGATGATTATAAAAACTTTCTCCTACATCTTGGAAATATATTTATAGTAGGCGGAGACTTCAACGCGAAGCATACAGACTGGGGAGCGCGACTTACAACCCCTAAAGGATCCCAACTGAACAAAGCAATAAGAGAGATGGGATGCAACTATCATACTACAGGTAAACCAACATACTGGCCTACAGATCAAAATAAAATACCAGATCTGCTAGACTTTTTCATATCTAAAAAAGTATCACCAAATTTTACAAAGATAGAAGAAAATTTTGATCTCAGTTCGGATCACTCGGCTGTCGTCATCACCTTGAGCGAGAGAATAATCACAAAAGAAAATAAACCTTTTCTAACCAATAAAACGACGGATTGGGAAAGTTTTAGAATAAACTTGCAAACAAACATCAACTTATCCATTCAGCTAAAAAACAAGCAACAATTAGAAGAAGCAGCCGAGAACTTTAACAAAATAATACAAAATGCCGCTTGGAGCAATACCAAACAATGTATTCGCAAAACCATAGGGAACAACTACTCAGTTGAAATACGAGAAATTGTCAAGGACAAAAGGAAAGCTAGAAGAAAATGGCAAATGACCAGAGATCCTGCCGACAAAACTATCCTAAATAATAAAACACAAAAGTTAAAAAGAGAAACTCAGAAAATAAAAGAAGAATCAATGAATAGCTACTTAAGTAATCTATCTGCGGACAAAGCCACTAACTACTCGCTTTGGAAAGCAACGAAAAGATTAAAACAACCAATTACGCAAACACCACCTATAAGAAATGAAAATGGACCATGGGCAAGAGACAATAAACAGAAAGCTGATACATTCGCAGACCATCTCGAAAATACTTTCAAACCAAACGAAGCACAAAATGATAATAACATAAATGAAGAAATTGACAATGAAGAAAGCGAAGATATACCACTAGTATCTCCTAGAGAAGTAGCCAATGAAATATTAACAAACATGGGCTCGAAAAAAGCTCCCGGCTTCGATTTAATAACTGGGGAAATTCTTAAACAGCTGCCCAGAAAAGGAATAGTTATGTTAACATATTTAATTAATGCAGCATTTAGGTTAAAACACGTCCCGAACATATGGAAAGTGGCGGAAGTAATTATGATACCAAAACCTGGAAAACCACCAAACGATGCAAAATCTTACAGGCCAATTTCCTTATTGCCAATAATTTCGAAATTATTTGAAAAACTGCTATTAAGAAGGTTAAAACCAATAATAGAACGGAAAAAAATAATTCCAAATCATCAATTTGGATTTCGCAACAAACATTCAACCATAGACCAAGTGCACAGGATAACTAGCATAATAGAAAAAGCTTTAGAAAATAAAGAAATCTGCGGAGCCATTTTTTTAGATATAGCGCAGGCTTTCGATAAGGTTTGGCATAAAGGCTTAATTTATAAATTAAATACATTATTGCCTAAACAGTACGTTGGCCTGTTAAAATCCTATATCTCTGATAGACTATTTAGAATTAAACAAGATGATTCCTATTCAAACTTAAAAGAAATAAAAGCTGGGGTGCCACAAGGCAGTGTTCTAGGGCCCATACTTTATCTATTATATACTTGCGACTTACCACAAACTGATAATGTTACAATAGCGACCTTTGCAGATGATACTGCTATTTTAGCAACAGCAAGTGATGAAGAATCAGTCACGGAAAATCTCCAAAGAACTTGTAACCAAATCACATCTTGGACAAAAAAATGGAGAATTAAACTAAATGAACAAAAATCCATTCACATTAATTTCACCAACAAAAAGAGTACAAATCAACATCAAATCACAATCAATAACAATATCATTCCACATGCAAACACTGCTAAATACCTTGGAATGACGCTCGATACAAAACTAAAATGGGTTGAACATGTAAAAAAGAAAAAACAAGAACTTGACATTAAATACAGGAAAATGTACTGGTTACTTGGAAGAAGATCGCAGCTATCTATATCTAATAAAATTTTAATCTATAATCAGATATTAAAACCTGTATGGTTGTATGGCTCGCAACTTTGGGGTTGTACCAAACAAAGTCATAGAGAGAAAATTCAGAAATTCCAAAACAAAGTCCTACGTAACGCAGTGAACGCTCCATGGTATGTTCGCAACAGCGATATCTGTCGAGACCTCAAAGTTGACAGTATTAATACGGTGATTAAATGTTCTGCAACTAAACATGAAGCAAGACTCCACCATCACATTAATGTCGAGGCAATCCAACTGCTAGATAACGACGGCTTGAAAAGAAGACTCAAAAGAACAAAACCTTTTGAGTTAGTGTAGCAAAATAGTGAAAAGTGTACGTGAAAGTGCGTTAAGTGCTGTGCTATAGTGCCACATGTAGGAAACCAGGGAAAACTAGGAAATACCACTGGGTGTACCCTAGAGACGATATTTACCTAAATTTTAGATTAGAGATAAATTAATGGTTAGTCTGTAAAGACTAGTTTTAATATGTATGTTAAATAAAAAAAAAAAAAAAAAAAAAAAAGTATGTGTAGATACATCAAGTTACCGTTATTGTCAAAATATGCCGAGTGGAAGAAAATATATTTGGAAATAAAAGCAACATAAGATTTATAATAGACACAGTAATACATAATTTTACAACTGAAATAAAGAATGAACTGCTTATTCACATAATATGACAGCTAATCTAAAATGGCGGACCAGAAATATTAATAATTTTACTTAAAATGTATAGGTAAATTCTTTTCCTGCTTCATTCATTAAATAGTTTATTGCACCTATAATAATATATGTTTTAATTTTTTTTTTAATATATTATCTTTGACGCGGAACTACCACAAAGCATAGATTGTTAGAATGCAATACGATCGATAAAGAGAGCTGTATGGGAGCGAGGGATTTGCATCGTGTAATATTTCGACCGCGCGGGATGCTTCGGGTAAGCAGACGATGCGTTGCATTGGGGCACCTTCCTTAAGGGGCGCCGAAGTGAGGAAATAAATTATAATTTAATATTAACAAATATATGGACTAAATAAGTTAACACTTTTATAAAAAAAATTAGCGAGTATTTCATTCTATCAGTGCCACTTCATGTCAAAAGTAAAAGGCACCTTTGTTCAAAATTATATTTCAGCGCCCTCCACAATGTATAATTTACAAATTAACACACGCTTTAAAATTTAAACTTTGATACCGTTGATTCTTCAAAAAATGCTAGATTGAAAATATTGATGATATTCCCTTCTCTTAGTTACTCGTATAAACAAAATCGGTTGTTGTGATCAACAATTTTACAGTTATAATTTACGGTTTGCAACGTAACAATGCCAGAAAATTATCAATTTGGCAAGATATTTTTTTACTTTCTTTCTTCTAAATTTGAATAGTAGGTACCTAAATAGGTAAGGGAAATTCAATATCGGCAATCGGTAGAAAAGAAAAATAAAATTATTTCACAAGATTTCAGAATTATAAATCATAAGCATTTGAATCTTCGCAAAATGCTAGTATTTAAATATTTTATTCATTGTCGGATTCATTGTTGTAATGAATATTCTTGAGCTATAATGAAAATATTCATTGCTGTAATCAACACTTTCGCAGGTCAATTTAGCAATGGTAGAAGAATATCTTTTTGATAAGATAGTTAAACCAAAAAAAAAAAAAAAAAATTGAATATTGTTCACTTCTATTCCTTTATTGTGTAAGTTATTATTTTTAGTATTTTTTTTTCTTTACTTTTATTTACTATTATTTACTGCCTTGAAATGTCGCCTCTGGTCAGGCGCCTTTGTGTGGGGCATAACTTGCCCACCCACAAGGAGCGGGCACTGCATTCTCTCAAGGATGGATGTAAATTATTGCATTGCTGACATGTTCATTTAAAATTAATGGCTTAAGTTAAAAGTACACATGATGTACACAATTCTACTTTAATTATATATATATATATATATATATATATATATATATATATATATATATATATATATATATATATATATATATATATATAGGGCGCTCAATTTAAATTTGCATCGGTGTGCAGGGAACCTTAGAACCGGCACTGGCACTCATAAGTTATTGTACAAGAAGGAAAAGAAATTTATAATTTTTCCCGAGTGCAATTTGGAATCTAGAGAAGAAACATTGCAAAATCTGAAGTTTGAAGACTATGCCGATTACCAAAGCGGCAACCATTTTCTTGTTTGGAAACCTGGCCTATACATCATCACTAAACGGATCTATAGCTGTAAAATAATTAGTATGGGGTACCAACCCCTTTATTCTTAACTGTAATGAGGGTTTCCACTATTTTTATTTTTATTTATTTATTATTCTTATATGTTGCATAAAACTTTATTTAATACATTGGACCAAATAAATAATGTAATTTAACAATGTTATATATCACTGTAATTCTAAAATGAATTGAGTCGGTCGAATGACCAAATTAGTGCCCGTCCGACGCCCATAATTTTGTAAACTAGCTAATAAAGTTTATTATAATTATTTATCGTAATTTATAACATCATGACTCTTACGACAGCATATAATTTAACCAGAACATAATATCTTTTCATGTATGTAATGTAACCACACCACATGCCAAATTTGGCATCATTTAACTGTCCCCTCTTGTGGACTGTGCAAACACTTTACAAGTCAAAACAGTCAACATTTATTTTCCCATTTATTACGAAAATAAACTGCCAGGATATTAATTCATAAATTTTCATTCATTATTCTTGACAAACACATGTACATGTACATGTTTCATCTAAATTAAATTTAGATGGCAAACACGAGCACATAGAGAATTTCTAAAATTCTTTGATGGGGCTATGCATGTTTGTTTTAAAACTTCTAAATATAAAAGATGTATGAGATATTTTTTCGCAGTTTACATTAAAGCAATGTTATCTTTGAATGTTGCTTGTCTTCACAGAAGATTACCAGATATATTTTTCCTATACAATCTTTTTAATTTGTGTTATTCGAGTAAATATAATAGATCTTTGAATTTGTTTACGTTCTGAAAATGAGGTTATGTGACCATTTCTCTGCAGGTCGTCTTTCAAACGGAAGAAGTGTGTTAATATGTTTACTGCATCTATAATTTACTTATTTTCATATTATTATGCATGTGGATACACCAAAAAATTATTATTGATTTTTAGCAGAAATGGAATCTATGACTTTAAATGGCAAAATAATTATTTATTATCTACTTTGATGTATGGAAGCGAATGTTGGGCATGGACGGGAAAGCATAAAAAGAGAGTGACTGCCGTGGAAATAAGGTATTTACGTGGAGTATGTGGATATGTAAGACGGGATCGCGTGAGGAATAATTTGGTGTATGAAGAATGTATGGATAGGAAGAATGTTGTTAAGAGAGTAGTTGAGATGGTTCGGTCATGTGGAAAGAATGAAGAGTGAACGGCTTGTAAAGCGTATATATCTTGGTGAAATTGAGGGTGTTCGATTGCGTGGCCGTCCAGTGTGTAAGTGGATGGAAGTGATTGATAAGGTACTAAAAGAGAGAAAGTTTCCGAGTGGGAAGAGAAGAAGATCGTGTATGAATGCGATTATGAATGTGGCCGAGGCGAAAGAAGTGTGCTTAGACAGGAATGTGTGGCGAAGGATGATTGTTTCGTAACTATTATTGTGGTCCGGTTGCGGTATTTCGCTACCGAAAATCTGTCACTTTAATATGTTAAGAGTGAGGAATATATGTTGTACCTATGATGTCAGGTTAGTATGAATATTGTTGAAAGAGAGACTGATTATTTTTTGGATGATGTTATTTTTATTCTTTCGGGTTTGTGCTAACCCACTAAGTGGGAAATGCGTGATTTTATGTATGTATGTATTATTTGATATTATTAATTAGTTGAGGGCTTTAACATTTTGGCTACTATGTGTGTCAGCTTTGGTACTAAGGATTTACCCAGAAACTATGTGGCCACCATTTGGGCACAGAGCGCCAGCTCATTTTATTAACTGTGTATGTTCAAGGGATACAGTTCGTATAGGTTTTTACAGGGATCTCGATAGGCTTAGTTTTTCAGTACAGTTTGGAGGAACAGTTTGACAAAATAAAATTTATATACAGAGCGACATCGAACATATTTATGTCGGTGCACCATATTTTGTAATTTTAAAGCCCGGATATGATAGTACAAGCATAAAACGGCTAGAAAATACTTGTCCGAAGCTAACTTTAGCATTTGGCTGATAATATAAGTGATATTGATTATTACTACGTTTACATGCAGTTTTGAAAATGGTTTCAATTTTCAGTCAAAATTATGCAAAACTGTTTGCATGCAGTTTTCAAAACAAGTTTAAAAATTGATTTGAAATCAGTTTCGGCACATGCGCATTTAGCTGATGTAAGTGACAGAACCTCTTCATTCCAAATACTTCGTTTTGCTATTATTCCAATTATTTTTTATACTTCGTACCACTACGCACTAAAACTACACAACTGTCAGTATATTTGAAGGTTAGTAACATAAAGCGACAAAAACGTTATGCTCTGTACGCATGCGCAGTATCGAAACTGAATTTTAAGTGTTTACATGAGTAGTTTTGAAACTAGTTTTCAAGTCCAACCCATGAATTTTAGTTTTGGTTTGAGATAATTCAAAACCGTTTTGACACTGTATACATGACGTTTTCAAAACAAAAAACGTTTAAAAACGGTTTCAAAACTGCATGTAAACTCAGTATATGTTTTTCAGTCGGATGATTCAATAACTGACAAAAATAAAAGCTAAAAGGAATGGAAGGGATTAAAGAACATTCCATAAGTGAGCATGATGTTCCATGCAGGCATGTAATCAGAAATACGTGAACCTTATATAGAATGTTTTTCGATATGAATTCAGTTAAAACCAAAAGAATTATGTAGTTTTCTTTCTTTAAGAATTATGTGTATCAAATTATGAAACACGTTCTTTAATCTCTCTTTTTCTTGTAAAATGTTGTTTTGTTGAATTATATTGATTTTTGGACCAATAAAATAACTTTATCCTGAAAATTATCATCTTAGTTTCTGGGAGATATGTATTTGTGAAATACCCTTGCAGTAGCCAAAGTGTTAACCGCTAGTCACTTTTGTCACTGCTACGTGCGATCTGTAAGATCTATTGCATTGTAACGTGCGAGCCCCGCTCATACGCTGAACAAGCGTCTATGTATAGCGACTTCCGGTCGCCTGAACCTTTTGTGTTCATTGTTATTATGCGGTCGAACATTCTAGAACTCTCTGGTAGTTAATGGTAGCTGTATAAAAGGAACGCAGCTATGCTCGGGAGTTAGTTAGTTACATACATAGTTACGTAGTTAAGTTAGTTACATACAGAGTCATATGGACATTCACATAGAGTGTTAGTGAACACAGCAGTTTCGTGGTGAGAGTATGCAGTATAGTGTCGAGTGGAGGATTCGAGAAGTTACTGGTTGACTGGGATAGCTGTGGATGTGAATACTCTGCAGTATTGAAGAGTATTGGGAAGTTAGGTATACGGGGACAGTATAACGGCAAGTGGAAGTGGGTACTCGGCAGTGTGATGAAAGAAGTGACTTCTGCTCGAGCAGTTAAATATACAGACGCTGTTAAGTCAGTTAAATATATAGACGCTGTGTATTTTTTTTTTCGTTTTGATAAAAAAATAACTTTTAAAGTGTTTATTTTAAAATGTGTAATATGTAAAACTTTTCCAAATTTATCAACATGCACTCATAACAAAATTTAAAGAAGATAAATGTTCCTACGACTGATAATTTTCCAATTTATAACTAACGTTAAACATATTTTATTCCCTGATGAAGTTACAAAATCAGTAACGAAATATTAGAATTTTAAATAAAATTAACAACTACATGGATTATTAATATAATTCCTGCCAATCTTAGCCGAGAAATCCATTACTTATTTTATTAATAAATAGTAGTGCTATTTGGTTAAATAAGTAAATATTGTTAGTGTTATCTAGTTAATTATAGTTTTAGTCTTAATTAATTTTTAATAAGTATTTAATACTAGTAATCGGTATTATTTAATACATTTTTAAAATGTAATTATAGGTTAATAAACCTTTATTTTAATTAATAATAATTGTCTTACATTTACACTTCACCCAAATAAATAAAAACGTTATAGTATCCCATCGTTTTCATGAAAACAGTTACTGCTTCAGGAGTCAGTTTTCCGATTTCATTTGCCGTGAGGTACCTTTTACCTGGATGATTAAGTTTGCTTACGGCCACAGATGAACATATACAATTCAATTTTCTTCGTCCTCCTCGCAGAGTCGACGACAGATACCTACTGTTTTCAACTCTAGCTATAGGTATACCAATCGTACATAGATAGCATTTAGACGACAATAACCAGTAAAGATACCTGCCAAAATTCCAAAGTCCTTTTGCTGAGAGCTCTTTGGCGTTTGTCGACGAGAGTGAAATGAATTTCTTCGGCAGACTACTGCCCGGAATATCTCGCCAATTTGAGGGTATGGCTGACTCCTCCCATTTTTTATTCTTCTTCTTTACATGGATTTCAAGAGGCCACAAGAAAATCCAGTGCGTAAAACAGTAATTTGGTTCCCTTTTTAGTGAGCTCACTTGCTTAATATGGTACTACTGATTACTAAAATAGACTCATTATCGTATCTACTCAGTTCCATAATGATGATCATCAGGGTATTTTAAATGAAGTTTATAATGGTTTTAGTATGACACGCGGGAGCTGAATTACTGAACTTGGACCCACTTTAACAATTGACGGATAAACTATGGTATTGTAATGTTTTTATATTTATTTGAGTGAAGTGTAAATATTAGACAATTATTATTATTAATTAAAATTAAGTGTTTATTAAACTATAATGAAAGTTACTATTACTAATCTTAACCTATTATTAAAAACTAATTAAGACTAAGACTATAATTAACTAGATAAAACTAACACTAACACTATTTATTTAACCAATTAACACTACTATTTATTACCACGATATTACAAATTATTTATTTCACTACGCGTTCCAATCTTAGACTGCCGGTCTGTTGCAGATTCTTGTAGACTGTTTACGAGATATTTATAACACTATATTTATATCACTATATACTTAGATCATGTTCAACTGTCCGCCTACCGACCTCCACAGCGTCTATATACTCAACTGACTCAACGGCGTCTGTATATTCAACTGCTCGGACGGAAGTCACCTCTTTCACCTCACTGTCTGTTATGCCACAATTCTTCAACACCACTGCCGAGTATTAGCTTCCACTTGCCGTTACTGTCCCCATATACCTAGCTTCCCAATACTCTTCAACACTACCGAGTATTCTCTTTAATAGCTATCCCGGTATACCAGCAACTTTCCGACTCGCCGTTACTGTTCTTGCACACTAGCTTCCCAATACTCGTCAACACTACCGAGTATTTACATCCACAGCTACCCCAATATACCAGTAACTTCCCGAGTACCTACTCGACACCAACTGCATACGCCCACTACGATACTGCTATGCTTCTCACTAGCACTTTACTCTCTAACACTCCATGTTAATGTCTCTATGACTCTGTTTGTAACTGACTATGTCTCTCGAGCATAGCTACGTCCCTTATATACAGCTGTCATTATTTTCTAGAACAGCTCTAGAATATTCGAACACATAATAACAATGAACACAAAAGGTTCAGACGACCGGAAATAATTAAACACGTCGCGACTAGTCTGTTTACATCGGCCGGGTACTAGCGCGATTACGTCACCGCTATAAATAGACACTCGCTTACAGTGGCGGCGACGGCGGGCGTTCCACGTTACAGTATAGCTATCGGAGGTATAACTTGATCCTATCAACTATAGCTCTGATAAACAAGACTCTAATCTATTAGATATCAAATGATAAACTTTGTTGGAGGTTTGATAAGAATTGTTTATTTATTTTATTTGAAATGTACCTATGAATTTAATTTCAATAAAGAATATCGATCAAGGTAGGTAACATTAGAATCATTAATGTAGTCTGTTTAGAAACTAGGTATATGTAGGAACTAGTCTCCCTAACCTTTATTTCCTAATGTAGCGTTATACGAAGTTTATCTAATGATTGTAAAAGTGGCTCTTTAGTATAATAAATTTTCTTATATTCTCTGTGGAGCATGTTATTTATTAATTGGTTATCTTGTATTTGTAACGATTTCACTTGCATTTTAGGAGCACATGTTGTTGTCATATAGTCTCAAAGATAGAATATTTTAATTTAAATATATTTTTTTTAATATAAAACACCTATTAATATTTATTACAAGATGACTTGCTTATTAAATGTTTTACTGCC
Organism: Harpalus rubripes; assembly: GCA_963082715.1. Lineage (NCBI taxonomy): Eukaryota > Metazoa > Arthropoda > Insecta > Coleoptera > Carabidae > Harpalus > Harpalus rubripes. The sequence goes on along the minus strand of OY720456.1, from coordinate 15,292,651 downwards.
CCATATACTTCGTTTATTATTTGCTCATATTGAATTTTATTGCCTCCTATTAATTTGAAGACATTTACTTTATGACACAAGAAGAATAAAACATTAAGAACAATTTAAAGTTATGTGCTCAAAAAGTCACTTCCATGTTATAATTTATTGTAAATATAAAAGCATAGGAATACTTAAAAATATTTTTTCAAGAAAAACTGAAATCTTAAAACGTGCTTAATTACCAAAATCTCGATACGCGATTTTCACCAAGATGGTAATATCTTGTAGCCAAAAATATATGTTAACCTTTTCTGAAATATAGGAAGTTTAAAATAGGTTATAGAAGGATAAAAGCTGTATGTTCTTTTTCTCGTTAGCTTATAACTTGCGGGTTTAAGCTTTCTGACAAGTTGGCTGTACTTTTCTAAAATAAGAAAACTGTAGTCAGTTCTTATATCGTGCAATAAATCATAATAAAATATGAGATTTATGTAATAATTATTCATTTCAGGCTGGCATATTCAAATTATGATTTAAATTCATATAAATTAATGTTCCTTCTTAATCAATTTCAAAGTCTAATAAGAAATTGTAAAGATATTTGAAAACAGTATGGTTTAAGGGAGTTTTGAAGAATATTATGTGAATGGGTGATTATACCGTTTGTAAATTGAATTCATCAGTCAGTATATTAATCAGTGTTAATATAATGAAATTCAATTCGCCGAAAAGCTAACATACAAAGTATTATTTATTGACCAACCAAAAAATTGCAGAAATATAAATAGGTACATCAATCACCCCTATCATAAATACACATTAACAATTCTTTGCACCGGATATTCCAAAAACAAATTCACGCTCAAATCATTTTGATGTATGAAATAATAATACATATTATACTAAATAAGGAGTTGGCATTTTATCCCACATATAAAGGATCCGGCAAAGGAAACACATGATTTTTGTGATAAGATGGGGGTAAGAGCGGAGCCTCCGAGATACTACGAGCCTACAACTGGCGCGCGTGACGCCACACTAGTGGCCCAACTTTTGTACAGTGTTTAATGGGAGATACACAGTTTTTTCAAAGTATTGCGAAAACTGTGGCAGATATGAAAAAATGTATGTAAACAATATTATAGATCATAAAATTATTTATCAAAAGGCGTTAACAGAACATATTTATGTTCTGTAGTTTAGCTGTAGGAAGCGTATAAAATAACAAGGTCAGATGACACATCTTAACTTTTTTCAAAATTTTGCGAAAACTGTGACAGATATAAAAAAATGTGTATAAACAATATTATAGAACATAAAACTCTCTAACAAAGTGTGTTAATATAAAATATTTATGTTAAGTCATTTAGCCGTAGGAAGCGCATAAATTAAAATATGTAAAGATACATATTGACTCTTTGTTTTCCCACTTAGAAATTTGTAAAAATTCTGCCTGTTTGGGTGCTAGAATGTAATTACAAAATAAAAATAAACGAAAATAATTGAAAAACATTTATTTTTACCAAAATAAGCCACAGGGAACTTGAAAATTAGAAATAAGTTACTATTATACTAACACTTTCGAAAAAAAGCATAAGTAATATACTATTAAATAATTACTCTAAAGTAAAAAATGATTCTATGAAAGAAGTTACAAGTAAAAAAAGAAAACTTTAAAAATTTTCTTAATTTTCTTAATTATATCCTAGTCTATATATGAAATATTGTCTATGTATTTCAAATTTAATTATGTATTGTACCAGTTTTATATTTATAAACTTTTCTATTTTTCACTATTTTTCGCAGTTTTCTATTATTAAGTAGGTAATATTTCTAAAAAATGCCATTTTATTTGTATTTATTTATAAATGTTTAATGTTTGTAATTATCATTGTTTAGAACATACATTTATTTTGTTTTCTAGTTTAATATTAGTGTTATATTTTATATAATTATGCATTATATTTTAATCAAGTCAAAATTGTAACTTATTTCAAATTTTCAAGTTCCCTGTGGCTTATTTTGGTAAAAATAAATGTTTTTCAATTATTTACGTTTATTTTTATTTTGTAATTACATTCTAGCACCGAAACAGGCAGAATTTTTACAAATTTCTAAGTGGGAAAACAAAGAGTCAGTATGTATCTTTACATATATTATTTTATGCGCTTCCTACGGCTAAATGACAACATAAATATTTTATATTAACACACTTTGTTAGAGAATTTTATGTTCTATAATATTGTTTGTATACATTTTTGTATATCTGTCAGTTATCGCAAAATTTTGAAAAAAGTTAAGTTGTGTCATCTGACCTTGTTATTTTATACGCTTCCTACAGCTAAACTACAGAACATAAATATGTTCTGTTAACGCCTTTTGATAAATAATTTTATGATCTATAATATTGTTCATATACATTTTTTCATATCTGCCACAGTTTTCGCAATACTTTGAAAAAACTGTGTATCTCCCATTAAACACTGTACAAAAGTTGGGCCACTAGTGTGACGTCACGCGCGCCAGTTGTAGGCTCGTAGTATCTCGGAGGCTCCGGTAAGAGCCATAACAAATAAATAATTTTTTATAAACTTTTCTAAATTATAGTTCAGGAATAATATTTTAACTTATCTTTGTCAAAATTCTGATTAGAAATAATTATCATTTTTCCTATCAAGGGTTTTTGTTTAGTCTGAATGTGACCTATCTTTGACAGATATGTGTTGATAAGTCTTGAAATTATTATGCATACGTGCGAAACTTTGGATGCTCTATGTAGGGAAATATATAGTTAACTTAGGATATCTGTTGTTATTATATTATTATTATGTTTTTATATTTGACATGTATAGAGTTGACATTTAATAAAGAATTCTAATTCTACATGGTGTCAGGTGTAAAAAATTGATATAATGGCAGAAAATAGAGTGGAAGAATTGGAACAATTGGTTCACAATTTACAAACACTTGTTGTAAATATGCAAGTGCAGGGTCAGATGGGGACTTCACTACAATCACAGACAGTTTCGGCACCAATTCCTGAGAGATTTTCTTTCGAAAGAGAAGATTGGAGAGGGTGGATAACGGGATATGAAAGATATAGGAAAGCTGTGAAGTTAGAGAAACATGAACAAAATATACAAATTAATAATCTTTTACTGCATATGGGTAGTAAAGTGAATAAAGTTTTGGTCACTTTGCAGAAAAAAGAAAATGATTTAAAGACATATGAGGAAACAGTAAAATTATTTGAAGACTATTATATAAAAAAATCCAATATAATATATCAAAGGGCAATATTCAACAGAAGAAATCAATTTGAAACAGAAACTGCTGAAGAATATATTGCATCAATAATAGAATTAGGGAAGAAATGTAATTACGTCGCATTAGAAGATGAATTAATAAGAGACAGATTAATAGTTGGCATAAAAGACACAAAATTATCGGAATCATTACAATTAAATAACAATCTCACATTACAAGTTACTATTGACAAAATTTTACAGTCAGAATTAATAAAAAGTCAAAATAAAGAAATAAGACAAGTTAATCAGAAAGAAATTGACAATATAAGAAACAATAAAAAGCCTTATGTAAATAACAAAAACCGTAATAATTGGAATAAAAGTCAAGAAATAGACAAAAATATGTGTACACGATGTGGAATCAAAGCAAAACATGATTATCAAAATTGTAATGCCAGAAATGTAAAATGTTACCGATGTTCTTTAAAGGGTCATTATGGAAGAATGTGCAGAACAAGGGATGTAAATGAAATAGAAAAAGGAAGTCAAGATCAAGAATCAGATTCTGGAAGAAGTGATATAGAATTGGGTGAGATCAAAAATATAAATAGTATTAATAAAGAAAATACACCATGGTACATAAAGTTTCAGATCGGACCATTCAGAATTAGATTTAAGGTGGATACTGGAGCTGATGAAAGTATTATCTCTTGGGGAGTGTATAAAAAATTAAGTCATTTATGTAATATCGAAAAAACAAGAGAAATTTTAGTAGGACCTGGACAAAATAAATTAGATGTACTAGGAAAAGTAAAGTTACCTGTAGAATGGAATAGTAAGAAAATATCAATGACAGCATACGTTTTGAAAACAAAAGAAAATTTATTAGGAAGACCAGATATAATAAAATTGGGAATACTTAAATTTAGCAACGATTATTTATCAGTAAATGAAGTTGAAAATGAAACATTAAAAAACAAAATATTAAGACAATATCCAGAATTATTCGAAGGTCTCGGTAAAATCAAAAATGAAGAATATAATATAAAGGTTAAGGAAGAAAGACCAGCAAGTATAACAACTCCTAGAAGAATACCCTTTGCATTAATGGAGCCAGCAAAGAAAGAAATTGAAGGCATGAAAAAGGAAGGAGTTATAGAAGAAATAATAGAGGCAACTGAATATTGCGCACCAATGGTTTTAGCTGTGAAAGGCGAAGGAGATAAAAAGAAAATAAGAATTTGTACAGATTTTACAGAATTAAACAAACAAGTAATTCGAGAAAGATTTCAGTTACCAAGTGTAGAAGAAACTTTAACAGATATGAGAGGAGCGAAGATATTCTCTAAATTAGATTTGAAACATGGATATTGGCAGCTACCTATAAGTTTGGAATCTAGAAAATATACTTGTTTTATTACGCCATTTGGAAGATTCGTTTATAAAAGATTACCTCAAGGATTATCATCATCGCCAGAAGTATACCAGCGAACCATGCAAAAAATATTGAAAAACATAGAAGGAGTTAAGGTACATATCGATGACATAGTCATTTATGGAAAGAATGAGGAAGAACATGAAGCAAGATTGATGAAAGTTTTAAATGTTTTAAAAGAAAATGGGGTAACTCTAAATAAACAGAAATGCGAATTTGGGTTTAGAAAATTAAAATTTTTAGGCCACATTATTGAAGAGAATGGTAATATAGTAGCTGATCCAGAAAGAATAAAAGCATTAATGGAATATCCTGAACCAAAAAATATTAAAGACGTACAAAGATTTTTGGGCATGTTTAATTATTTAACTAAATTCATTCCACACTCGTCAACATTATCACATGGTTTAAGAGAACTTTTAAAAAAGAATCAAGATTGGAATTGGAATGAACAACATCAGAAATGTTTTAATTCAATGAAGAAAACATTGACGAGTATCCCAGTATTAGTTTCATATGATGTGAAAAAACAATTAAGAATTTCAGCAGATGCATCGTCTTTCGGTATTGGTGGATACTTAGAACAACTTCAAGAGGATGGAATTTGGAGACCAGTTCTTTATTGTTCAAAATCCCTCAGTAATACAGAAAGAATGTATGCTCAAATCGAAAAAGAAACTTTAGCGATCGTATGGGTATGTGAAAGATTAAGGCAATATTTAATTGGTAAAAAATTTCAAATTCGAACAGATCATTTGCCACTAATCAAAATCCTTCAGAATAAACCAATTGAAGAACTCAGCGCAAGGTTACAAAGGTTTCGCATGCGTATGTTATGTTTTGATTATGAAATTATACATGTACCAGGAAAAGAATTTTATGTAGCAGACGCATTAAGCAGAGCGCCAATGAATATTGGAATTAATGATGAGGATGTCCTGTATCACCAAATTAATGTAAGTGAAATATACAAATCAATTTATCAAGACAAAGATGACACATTTCAAATCCTAAGACAATATATAAAATTTGGCTGGCCAGAAAAGCAAAAATGTTCGGAGATAGTTTATCCTTATTTTAAATATAAAGATTATATAAGTGAAATAGATGGAATAATTTGTTATAAAGACAAAATTATTATACCTCAGCATGACAGAAGAACTGTTTTGGAAAAAATACATACTGGTCATCAAGGCATTACAAAATCTAGAGTTAGAGCGAATGAATGTGTTTGGTGGCCTAATATAAATTTACATATCGAAGAAATGATAAAAAATTGTGAAACTTGTATAAAAAATTCGAAAATAAATGTTGAGCCATTGTTACCAAGTCCTATACCATCTCGACCATGGGAAATAGTTGCTACAGATATTTTTGAATTTGAAGGAGAGACATACTTATTAATTACTGATTACTATTCCAGCTATCCAGAAATATTTAAAATAAGTAGAAAAAGAAGTAGTGACATTATATTTAAAATGAAAGAAACATTTGCCCGACATGGAATACCGGAACAAATCAGATGTGACAATGGACCACAGTACAACTGCGCAGAATTTAAGAAATTTTGTAAAAGTTACGACATAACGTTGACAACTAGTAGTCCATTTCATTCACAATCAAATGGAAAAATCGAAAACAATGTAGCTGTAATGAAAAACTTATTAAAGAAGAATAGACAAAATTTTTATGCAGCCTTATTAATTTACAGAAATACACCTTTAAGAACAGGTGATTCCCCAGCCAAAAGGTTAATGGGAAGAAATTTAAGGGATATTTTACCTTCGACAAGAGCCCACTTGAAGCCAAAATTACCTAATCACGACGAAATACGCCAAAATATCCGAGAAGATCAAAATAAACAAAAAAGAAATTATGACAAAAGGCATGGAACCAAGTATTTACCTGAATTAATGAAAGGGGAAAGAGTTTGGATTGTTGATAAAAGAAAGGAGGGAACAATAATAAAGAAAACAGAAGAACCTCGGTCGTATCTAATAGAAACTGACAAACAAGTAATTAGAAGAAACAGAAGATTCCTGAAAAAATTACCCTGTCAAACTGAAGAGAATCCAGAGCTCTATGGCTTGAAATAGAAAGAGGGATGTAGGGAAATATATAGTTAACTTAGGATATCTGTTGTTATTATATTATTATTATGTTTTTATATTTGACATGTATAGAGTTGACATTTAATAAAGAATTCTAATTCTACACTCTACGCTTTGATGCCCTTTAAGCTTCAGATCCTAGCCTCTCACGGAAGAGACGATATAAGATTTTTAGTTTTTTAACAGTCAGATTATTCTTATAAACATATAAAGAGTTTAGCTTAATTTGTCACGTCAAGAAGACATCTGTTCTCTTATGTAAACATGTAGGCTTGTAGTATGATCACGGTTTTAACTAAAACACTGTTTTAAGAAATGTCAAATTCAAACTTCAATATTTAATTTCACCCATATGTTTAAAGAACGATTTTTTAAAAAATATTTGTTTGAATTCAAACTATGTTCTGCTTTAAAATCACATTTTGATAAATTTGATATTATTTATTATTGATGTTAAATAATGAAATTTGACATTTTTGAGCGAAAACCATGATCATACTACGATCCGTAGAGTTTAAGTTTTGGCTCGTATTCCGCGAACGCGAGTATTTGGCTAAGCTTGCATCGGCGTCTTTAGTTGATTAGTTGATTAGTTATGTTAAGTTATGTGTAGTTAAATTAATAATAATAATAATGATGATAATAATAATAATAATAATAATAATAATCATAATAATAAGTTGTAAACATGTAAATAAATCTTTAGTCAGTAAATCTCGAGTAAAGTGTGTCATCAATGGAAAACAAGTAGTATTAGCATTTTTTTTCCGCACCTCCCTAGTGTTACATTTTCAATTAAGCGTTACATAGAAATTATTTGGATTTAAAAAAATATTTACGTCGAAATGAACCTTATACAATGACAAATTAAAAACATTATTATCTCGTGGATGGAAAATCACATCGCGGAGATGTCCTCCATTTTCTGCAAAGCATGATTTCTGGCGTTCCCTGAAGCAACTACTTCAATCAACATCAGACTTTATGTTAATAAGTCGCGCACGCTGCAGCAACTGAAGGAAGAAATTCAACTGAAATCAATCAAATTCCAGGGCAGATGTTGACTGACGTATTTTGCAGGTTTACGGAACGCATGGAATCATGCATTGGACATCTCTGCGATGTAATTCCCGAAACATGAGATAATAATGTTTTTATAATTTCTTTTATAACCAAATACTTTTTGTGTAACACTTAATTGAAAACCATGCGTTTCCCCAGCCGGACCCTGTATTTCTTTCGAAATACCGCATATAGATATGCGATCTCAACGACTTCAACTAGTGTTTCATCAGAACAAGAAATCTTGTCTTGATCATTTCTTGTCTTGGCTTAATTTTCAAGAAAAGAAAATAAAAAATGTCTTGCTCATTTCTTGGCGACGTAATTCTTGTTGTTTCAAGAATTCTTGATATTTTTTGTTTCTTGATATTTTAGGGGAATCCTCTTTTTCTATCGATTTATCCAATCCGAACGCTCAAGAGTAACGTTGGCGTCTGCGTCTGCCCTTGCCCCTTTTAGTTAAATAATCAAATAATGTTACTTTGATGTTGATGTATTGTATTACTAGTTGTTGGTCATTGGTTATTTTTTGTGTTATTTCGATATTCCGTTCTTTTTATTTAAAACAATGAGTGTTCAAAGAAAAATAAATCAGATTCGGAATAGGTTTTATCCGAAAATAGTATTTCTTTCTCTCAAATATAATAAAAATATGATGTGGCCTGCACAGCACAATACCTCTCGTCATTTAATTTCAATCATACTTCATTTCACGTAAGATAATAGCGTTGGTTTGGATAGGGATATAAACTCTGCCCTTTGATTGGTCACAGTGCGAACCTAATATACTTTTATTAATATCTCTTTTTTTAATTTAATAGGTCCATTTGCACTAAAATCTAATGGATTCTTTCCTCTTTTCATATTAGAATAAGGTAGAAATACATGGTTTCGAAATTTTCTGAATAATAGTATTTAAGTTGAGCGTTAAGAAGATCTAGACACATAAAACATACAAATGCAGATTTGCAATATTAATTGTCAAGAAATCTTGATTTCTTGACAAGAAATCTAGATTCTTGATGATACTTTCTTGTCTTGTCTAATAAATAAATACTTCTTGCCTTGGTCTTGTCTTGATTTCAAAACAAAATCAAGAGTATATCTTGATTTTTGTGAAACATTAACTTCAACGGTAATACTCATTATTAGATTACGCTAAATGAAGGCTTGACATATGTTTATGCAACTTATTACACATTGTTCCAAACGTAGAAAGATGAACTGATTTCATTCACCGATTTATACCTGCTGTTGAAACATGAATCCACAACTAGACATTGGAAGCAAAAAAGGTAAATAATCAGACTCGTGGAAACACATTAATTTTCCGGCACAAAAAGAGAAAATCAATTTTTTCAGCAAAAAATTTATAGCGTCAATCTTTTTGCTGTGCTATGCAACGAATATGCTTGTATTTAATCACCCTTAAAATACTGAATAATAAACAACGGGAGGTACTCTTTCGAGCGATTGAAATATAAAATTTTAGAAATACTGTTTGATTTATTGCAGAAAAAAGGACGACAATTTATGACACCACTTAAATGCCTCCTCTGAGGCAAAAATAAAAGATTTATGATATGGTTTTCTTCTCTACCCGCGTTATATCCCAATTATAGCTCGTTTTGACTATAATTTAATGCATATTCACAAAAATTTCTAAACAATTAGGATTCTTCGTCATAACGAGCTTTAAAATGCTGTCTTTGGATATTTTGAGGACCTCGAACACTATTTTATACCCCTTATTACTTTAATTAATAGTTATGTTTGACGCTCGATTGACGTTTCAAAGTCTTTTGAAAGTTAAAAGTAACTAGTTAACTAGCGAATCTATCAGGAGAAATATTGCGCTAAAAGACTCTTATTAGAAAATATTAAATAAAATTTAAAAAAATCTGATCTGGCCAGCACATTACCTTCCGACAGTTTTATGTATTTTGTATAAATGTCATACAGAAAGTTCCTTGCAAAAGATTTTATTTCTGATACATTACCTTAAGGCAGTTGTATGTATTTTATACAAATTCCATACAAAAAGTTTCTAGCAAACGATCCTATATTTCCAGTAAAATTAAAACACAAACATACTGTCAATTGCACTTGACACTGACATCTTTCAATCAGATATTTCTTAATATAGCACCTGTTTCCAGAGTTATAGTATATAGCTGGCTAATATATGATATTTAATTTCTTCATAATTTTTTAACTCTAAGTATATCCTTTTAATATGAAGTATAAAATGCATTCAAATCGTATAGAGAATAAAATATTCTTTAATATTTCTAATAGAATTAAATGTGAAAAAAAAAGATATTTAACATAAATTTTTCAAGAAAAACTGTTTGTACTTCCTATTGACCAATTATAACCAAAATCTAATCAGCTCTTCATATGGAAAACATGCCATGGAAAATGCATGAAATACGCGATAGTCCAAATTGTGATTGTGGAGCAGAAAGAGAAACAATTCAGCATATAGTTGAAGAATGTCCCTTATCAAGGTCATTTGTTCGAAGAAAGAATACACATCATTTTACAGCAGTAGCTTGGCAACATTTTGTATTAGAAAGAGAAAGATTATATGACCTATGTCTATTTAATTTATGTGGTGGGACAGATATACGTAAGTAATTGCATTACTTTCTAACACATTATAAATAAAAATGACGTATGTCGTAGAATTACAGATACCTAATTATCTACTACACTGCCCTCTGTGCTAATATTTACCCAGTGGCGTTGCCGTTTAAATCAAATTATTATTACGTGGTTTATAGTTACGACTGTTTTTGAATTTTGCAACAACATAAATGAAGAATATAAATCTTTCAGAAAGGCATTATTTAGAAAGAAACATAATTTTTAAATAAATTACTCTTATTTTTTCAGTCAAAATGTGTCCATAAATATTTCATGTTGCACGCCTATGCATACGAAATGCAATGAAATTATCTACAAGTCATATTATATCAGACGGTTCACAAATGACCTTGAATAGTCATCTTTCGTGAATAATAGTTTATATATATATATATATATATATATATATATATATATATATATATATATATGGATGTAACGAAGAAGAATACAAAATAATTATAATTTTTGGAATTGCAGTATTAGAGTAATCGCAGGCGAAAATCTTGTCACACACACATACACGCACACACACACACACACACACACGCACACGCACACGCAAGCGCACGCGCCCGCGCACTCACACACAGACACACACACACGCACACACACACAGACACACACACACACGCACACACACACACACACACACACACACACACACACACACACACACACACACACACACAGACACACAGACACACATACACACACACACACACACGCACACGCACACGAGCAGGCGCACGCGCGCGCCCACGCACACACAGACATCATCGTAAAAACAGTAAAATCGTATTCTAGGGACCCTAAAACGTGCTTATTCATCAAAAACCCACCACCGATTTTTTTTTTACCAAAGACAATAGGTACCTTCCTTACCTAAACGTGACTGAAGGTAATAAAATTGGGATTTATTCAAAATTTTGTTATAAAGTTATATAGAAGAAAAATATAATAAAAATTCATTAAATTTAGTAACTTTTGATAGAAAATTGCTAAACAAAACATTTTCTAACAAAATTACAGGAGACTACCAATCAATGTCATTGTCAACGAAGAAGCCGGGATTCAATTATCTCTGACCGATTGAGCGAACGAATGAACAAAGAATAAGTAAATGACTCTTGTTTCGCTTCTTCGCAAACCGCAGCCTCCTTGATCAAAGAGTTTTTATTATTTTTTTTACTTTGTTTACTTCATGAATATATAAAGTTGGCTCGCTGTTGGTAGTGCTCTTATATAGTTAATGTATTGTACACAGCGTCGTGTTATTATGCAGAGTTATTGATTGTCACTTCTGAACTTTCTACCATAATTATAAATTTTATCCACACTCGCTCTAATTTAAAATTGATTTTCTATCGAGAAAAGAGTTTGAAAAAATAAATTAAAAATAAAAGAAGCTGATGAAGTGATGATGCTAGTAATTTACCTCTCCCATTTCATTAGAAAGCATTTATTTATACTGGGTGACACTAGAAATTCAATACTTAGGCATTTAACATGGGAAACCAGTTTTCCAGTGGGCGTTGTTTCCCAAATTATTTTAGAATTTTTTTTCAGCAATTGTTGTGGAGCATAAAATTCTTTACTTAAGTCAGTAAACAAAAACATAGTTCATTTCTTATATTTAGTAACTGCAAAAATTAAAAAAATATAAATTAATAGTTGCTAGTCATGGAATTAAAACAAAAGATGAACATATGTGTGATGTTTTACTTGTCAAAATTTTTTTTTTAAATAAAATTAAAAAATGTGAAATTCATAAGCAGAATAATAATGTATTTTTATACAAGAAGTTCTATAGGCGATGTGCACATTTTGAGCGTCAGCGCCTCTAACGACTACATTGGCATTTTTGATTACCGAATCTATTTTGAAATTCGAGAAAGTGATACAGTTTACAATTTTATTTTGAGTTGTTGCTATTGTGTATGAATATTATACATCATTGCATGTTGGAATGAATAAAGAAAATATTTAAAATGCTATATATGTGATGTGACAATCAAAAAAAGTCAAAATACCAGCGAAGGTACTGTGGCAGAAAATATAATTTTTCTCATAATATGTGTGATTTCTGTAAACCATTTTATCATATTTAAATTTATATTATAATTTATAATATTAGTTAAATGTTACAAGATGCACAATACATGGAAATTGAGATTAAAAAGTTGGAAAACTTGAATGATTGGAAAGAAGAAAATTTCTACATATCACGATATCAGTGTATGATGTTAGCATCTTTCTTTTATATTCGCATTAAATGAAGAAGATTCTGCATTGAATATATAATAATAATAATAGCCCTTTATTAAATAACCCATAATGATACATTATAATGTGAAAAACTAGTTTAAGATAAATACAGAATAAAGTAAGATTTTTAATGAAAGTGTTTTTTTAATGTGTATTTTTTTAAGTTTAACTTGAGGGGGGTGGGGGTTATTGGGTCCTTTGTTGGACGAAGGCCTCCTCCATGCTTTTCCAGGTGTCCCGTTCCTTCGCTGTCCTCCACCATAATGTGCTCGCCGTTAATTTAATTTCATCATCCCATCTGATATTTGGCCTTCCTATTCTTCTTTTACAGTGGCGTGGTGTCCATTCCGTGATGATTTTTGCCCATCTGGTTTGGGGCAGTCTTATAATATGCCCGGCCCATTTCCATTTAAGTTTCTTGGAGAGTTTTGTTGCATCTTGAATTTTGGTGCGGTGACGAATTTCTTCATTTCTTATTCTGTCTTGCAGTTTGATGTTAAGCATGCTTCTCTCCATTCTTCGTTGGGTTGTCTGTAGTCTGATTTCTTGGTGTTTGGTATGCGCCCATGTCTGGCAGCCGTAAGTTAGAGCTGGTATTATACAGGAGTCGAATACTTTCTTCTTGATGCTAATGCTTACATTACTTTTCATTATAATTTTCAGTGACCAGAATTTGTTCCAGGCAGTGGTGATCCTTCTCTGAATTTCCTTGTCGTTTTTATTTTTGAATGCTATAAGTTGCCCTAGGTATACATACTCGTTGACGTATTCTATTCTGTGATTGTCTGTCTGTATTGGTGTCTTGTCTCCGTTAGTTAGCGCTTTTGTTTTCTGTAGATTAATCTGTAGACCTGCTTTTCCACTTTCATGTACTAGTTCTTGTAGCATTTCAGTTATTTCTTCTGCAGAGTGGGCGAAGAGCACCAAGTCGTCCGCGAACTTTAAATTGTTTAATTTGTATCCGTCTATGGTTATGCCTTTTTCATCCCAGTTTAGTTGGCGAAACATGTGTTCTAGTATTGTTGTAAAGAGGTAGGGTGAAGCAGGGTCTCCTTGTTTTACACCTTTTTCTAGTTTGAATATTGGCCCCGGTTTGTCTAGCAGAATATGTGCAGTGCTGTCTGCGTATATATTTTTTATAACTTGTATGTATTTGTTATTTATCTGCAGTTTTTCCAAGGCTTCGAACATGTACTCATGTTTTATTGAGTCGAAAGCTTTACTGTAATCGATGAATAATATATAAAGTTTTATATTGTACTCTTTCGCTTTTTCAATTAATATATTTACAGTGTGAATTGAATATATACCAGGCTTTAAGTGGAATCAGTTGCACAAGGTCGGTAAATAAAATACACGAAAAATACGAACCATGTGAATTTTCATCTTTAACATTAACATTACATGTACAAAATCTATAATAAATAGACGAATTATATCAAAAATAGATTTCTATTTTATACAACTGCAAGTATTATACAATTATAGGACAATTTTCTGCTTCTTGTATTATATCTTGTTCAAATATTAACTTAAGAAACATTTTTATATAATTCATTGTTGTAATCAGACGACCATTGTTGAATTTTATTCATACGATTTACAATGAGAAAACATGTATACCAAAAAGAATTTTTTATGTTAGTAGAAGATATCTGTTCAAAAGTTATTTTCTTGTACATCTGTTCCTCATATAATCTTCTAGGAAATTTATAAAATTTGATACTTCAATCGGTAGTTTTGTAAGATTTATTACATCCCCCACTGCATCACATAATATTTGACGTCCTATCATTCGCATTCATTGCAAATATTTTATAAAATAAAAATTGCAAAATTATTCTGACATAAAACATAACCTTGCTATGTTTCAATGAGTAACCATTTGGTCATTTTTGTCCACTGTCGGCGCTGACTACTTTTGTGCACACCGCCTATTATGATGATGTGCGTTTACTTGTTTTCCAACGATGACAACTTTAACTGACTGGTGGACACTTGGATGATTGGCGTCCACGACTCGGTGAAAAGGAAGGACTACACATACACTTCTACTTCACACACTTGATAACAGATGAGGGACGAACACTTATATAGATATAGACACGGACTTGTCTTGAGATTTAGAACTAAAGTTATAATTATTATTATTAACTATTGATTAAACTAAACACTGCTGAACAATTAAACTAAAGATTAAACAAATTGTTTACACAGTGGGTTGGCAATGGCGAACGCCTAAAACGAAAACAATAAACGTTCCGACAACAAACGTCTGCACGACGTGACAAACTAGTGCAGACTATCTCAAAGTAAAGCGCTATCTCCAGGACAGAATTATCTTAAGGATGCAGAATGCAGGGTGCATAGGCTGGGGCTTCTAAAGTCACGCTCGTATACTAAATAATTTCAACACATAACTGTTAAAGATCGGTGACGTCTAGACTAAACAAAAACCCGCGATGGGAATTATTTCTAAACAGAAATTTGACTAACAAAGAAAACAAATAGAAATATTGCTAAATTATAATCTAGAAAAGTTTATAAAAAGTTATTCATTTGTTAATTGCACGTACCCTTGCCTTATTACACAATATTTGACACTTAAAACATGTTTGTATTTTTTTGGAAATTTTTAAAAATTTTCATATTTACATTTCTGCATTTACAAAACATACCAAATGAATTTTGTTTACTGAATTACCATTTTATGCTCTACAACTTTTATTTGAGGATTTCTAAAATAATTTGGGAAGTACTGCTCAAGAAAAAAATGTTTAAATATTTTTCAAAAATAATGAAACAAAAAATACCACAGTTTCAGGGCTGAAATTCGCGATAAGCTAAAGGATTTTTCTTAAGACTGTGGGTATCAGTCTACATTGTAAAAATGCGACGAAAGTTTATTACGAAATAAATAAAACTTTTTAAGTGGAAATGATTTGAATTTTTTAGATCTACTATAAATTCAAAATCCTTTGCATCATTATTAGAATGTAAATTTGTGACAATAAATAAATTTGATCAAGCAAAATTAACCAGCAAACGTTTTTAAAAATACATTAAGTGCAAACGCACAGTCATCGTGCAATGCAACACTTGATTATTGTACAACTATTTGATAACCATAATCACCTACTTAAATATAAAAAGAATACGGGATAATATATATTTTTGCATTAATTTCAATACAGAAGAGAATATACAAAAAGGAAAAAGCGTTTGATTTTTAATACCAATCTAAACAGATTCTAAATCATGGCTATATGTTTACAACTTAAGAGAATACAATTTGTTTAAAACCTTATTTAATAGTTATTTAAAGAATTTATACGTATTTTCTCACTGTATTTGTTGAAATATTTATTGTATAAACACCATGTTTACATTCTGTTGTGCTGATATCTTCCATTCCGCTATATAAAAAGAATCAGATTATCAAACAGTTCGGTTGATGTTTAAACTTTTTATCACTCACTGAGTGCTGTTATTGAGTGTATACTCATCTTCTATTGAACACTCAACGTCCTGTCAGATTTTCACAGAATTTTATTTATCAATATGGGTGTCGGACCTTAGTTACCAATAATAAATAATAAACAACCTTTATTTATTACTTGTCACTGATACTAAAATTTTCGCCGTTAAAACTTAATCTTAATCTCTCTATAATTTGTAAACAAAAAAATATCTACTTTCTTCAATATGCATTCCTTCTAATTCCGCGCAGCGATTGGTGCGATCCTCGGTTCGGTTCTATTTTATTTTGGGTATAGTCAGCCGGGGCCAAATCAGAAGCATACGGAGGATAATGCAATACTGTGACGTTATTCGAGTACAGATATTGCTTTACAGGGCGATGCGTTATCGTGCCGCACAACTTTTGTTTTTCTTTAAATCTTCGATGATAATAAATCCAGCTGTTCCTTTGTCGATGTTTAACTCCTCTGCAACTAACTTAATCGTAACACGTCGATCGAAAACCAATAGTAGTCGAACTACTTCGTTTTTTTTTCGGCGTTTCTGCTTGTTGCGGCGCGGCCATATCTTTGTTTTCATCGCGCTCATCGCGAAAATGCTCTTGCCAGGCATAAACGTTGCAACGAGTCAATGTAGCATCCGCAAATGCTTTTTAGACTAAACCAAATGATTCAGTTGGTTTTTTGCACAAACGAACACAAAATTTGATTTCGTACTGCTCTTCGACGGATATGCATCCATGACGAGGCAGATCTAAAGAGGTCAACAAACTACGCCCATACGAGAATTGGGTGCCGATTCATAGATGGCGCTGTTATTTAGCGATATAGAAAATTAATTATAAATTTTTATAGCCACACTGTATAGTTGTTTCAATAATTATTTTAGAACCTAAATGCAAATTCAAAATTTGTTCAGAATTTAAAAGTGTATGGTATGACTAGCAAATGAAAGTTGACGTTTAAATTATTTTATAGATGTGGTTTCTTTTGAAACCCAGAGAAGAATAGAATTGTACGAAATATTCAGGTATGAAATTATTGCATGAACCCATGTAAATACTGGACAAGGAAAGCACAGAAATACATTACTAGGTATGTCTGGCTGAAAATATATGGTTGATTAGGGTAACTGAATATCAAACCAGGAGTGCGTTTAAAATATTTTAAACATGTTTCGTTTATGTTGTTTATAACAAAATATTTTGATATTTAAACTATTTAGTTTGGCAATTCTATGAAATACGATTATTTTTAATATTCTCTAACAGTAATTCCGATTTGAGGGTTCCTTACACCTGAGACGAACGAACTAGAATTTGCTGTATTAATTTTTTTAAATATATCCCTGAATCCTGTTGGTACGGTCATTTTAAATGCCTCCTGGTATGGAGTACAATTCTAATCTTTTGTAACGGAATACATAAGGGTCAGTTTCCTTTCAAATCAAATATAGGAAAATTCAAAAGAAACCACATCTATTAAATAATCTAAACGTCAACTTTCATTCGATAGTCATACTAAATAACCTTAATATTTTTAAACAAAACTTAAAAAAAGCAATCTTAAAGATTGGATTTTATTCGTTGGAAGAATATTTTAACTGTCCGGACTTTTAATCTTTAATTTTTAACTTCATTTTACACGTATTCTACTAATTTATTCTTGTAGATTTCATTGAGCTCGTACTAGATTGTAATTATTTATGTACTTTTAAATTTATTGTCTTGAGTTTTAATATAATTGTATGCATGATTTTTGACTTTAATATGTCCTTGTATTGACGTGCCATTTATATGTATTGTATTTTTTCGTGGCAAATAAATTATTATTATTATTTTTATATCAGTGTATCAAATGAATTGAAATTGATTGATTCGAGTTATTAGCGTAGTCAAATAGAGATTGAACTCCCCCGCCCCCCCAACCCCTTGATGACCAGGAAGAGTCCAAAACATCTAAAGTCCGTTTTCGCGACTTGATCCGCACGTCATCAATCCTAAGCATATGGTTCAAATCGCAAGGGCTGAGGGGGAATGATGACGTTATGTTGTCGGGTAAAATCGTGTGATTTTCGAAGTATTCATACAAATCAAAGCTGACAACTGGCATTATGTATTATAACTTAAATATTGTTATTTATCAAATTTAGAAGACAACATTTATTTCCCAATAATAAATCAATTGAATAATTATGATGTATTGTTACAAGTGACAGTAAATCTATATTGTGTCAATTTTGTTATTCATCAAAATTCGAAGTGTAAATAGTTAATTAGCATTGATAAACGAATTGAATAAATACGATATAAGTATAATGAATGAAATATATCTCTTTTTATTGTCTAAAAGCAATATGTTGCAATAAGTGTCGGCAATAGCAAAATGCATAATATAACACCAATAAACAAAACTACAACCACATAACGAACCTTTATCACATAATTAACAGAAGAACATGAATATTCAAATAATTCAAATATTTGGAAATGACACTCATTACCGCAGTTACAATGCAGTTTCTTGTTCAATTTTTGCAAAGATGCCAGATAAAAGTTTTGTAATCCTTGCATGAGAAATTGATGTTGTAGGGATCAACTGGAAGATATAAAGTGTATATCGTATTTTCCATTATATTTTCTAGATAAAAAAAGTATATTACATATTAATATTATTACATTGTTCAGTCTGTTATTACTTTGTAGGTACTGTATCAAAGAAAGTGTTTTAATATCTACATGAAACCAAGACATTAAATACCATTGCGTGCATGTAATTTATAATCACTTCCGTACCTATAACAATGAATGTTGCACGAAATATGCAATAAAACGATAAAATCTAAGATGACAAATTAGAGCATTAACATACGCTCATATTTGCCACATGCTTAATTAATTACTAGAATTTAATTAATGAAAAATGTTTTACACTATGAAATTTAAAACACTGTTATACTTTAATTACGAGTACAAGCAGAGGGTAATTTATCCTTTCTAATTAAATTGACTACGAGTTATTAATTCACTACTTAATCAAAACTGACTCAAAATCGATTGTACAGTGAATATTAAATATATGTTATGTAGGTATATTACTAGGAAACATGTTCTTTTTAAATTTTTATCATCAATATTTAAATATTACGAGTACATGATACAGTTGTTTTATTTTAATTCTGAAACAGTTTTCAAATTGAGATTTTATCATGCATCTTTACACTTAACATGATTAAACAAATAGTTATGTAACAAGTGAATACGAAAAAAAAAAATCTGATGTGGCCAACACATAACCTCTCGCCAGATATTTTACCTAGTTGTACGCATAAAACGAAAAATATTTTTAAATACAAATACATATATTCATGTCTCACTACAAAATAATTCTTACATATATTTGCAAAATCTATGGGATGTTTTAATATAAATTATGTACAATACATTTTCTTATATTCAATATCCTGAAATTTTCTTTTTCTACTTTCCTTTTCTTTTTCTTTATATTTGTCATTTTTTCGCAAATTCCTTTTATATTCTTTTTTACGGATATTCTTTTGCGTTGTTGACTTTTTTTTATTTTCATAATCTTCATAATGACGTATCCACAAATATTTTTGGCAGTGGCATACAAATATTTATGACAGTGACATTTATGTTTCAATTACAAACATATGCATTTCTTTATCTCTAAATCTATAGAAGATATAATAATGAATTTATATTTATCGAATAAAGAATTTAACGTTCTTTAATATAAGTATTTACATAAGTTTTCGATAAATAATATTTAGATGATTTTTTCTTGTAACTACTACTTCCGGTTGTCCAATTGTTACCAAAACTTAATCAACTCTTCCCATTATTGTTAGATTGAGGAATCCGTAGTTAAAAATATCTTAAGTATTTGAGAAATCGTGGATCCAACATCCACACATCCACACACATATCCACACACACATACGGACATCATCGTAAAAATGTTATAATCGGATTCTAGCGACCTTAAAACGTGTTTATTCACTAAAATCAGGATATGCGATTTTTAGCATAAATTCAATACCTCTCTTAGCGAGAGGTAAAAATATCAAATCTATGGAATATTTGTACTTATCATTCAAAATTATGTTTTTATACAAGTTGGTACTTTACACACACTGAAAACAGTGTGTAAAGTAAACGATTTTCGTATTTTATTTACTTTATACATTACAGAGTTGTCACCATCAATATACGTATGGCAATTAAGTTGTCTTACCTAAATTTGGTCTACATATTCATTTTAATAATACAGACTGGGTACTTCAGATATGTTATCTGTCAAATGTGAACTCGGTATTTGGTGTATTCAAATCTGTTCAAATTGTCGTCTGCTCGTCTGTCAATTTCTAATTTGTTTAAGGAATGTTATTTAAGGTTGTATAAAAAATCTTGTATGCAACTCAAGTATAAACAAGCTTTATGACATTCGGTATTGTGTTTTGTGCAATGTCAAAATTTGAAATGTTATAAAATTTATCAAAATTTATGCTTGAATAATGTTTATTAAGTTAAAAATATTACAGCACGCTGCGTTTTATAATTATTTATTTATAGAAATCTTTTCGATGATCGATTTCGGCTATGGATGGCAATCTTCGGATCGAAGCGTCAAAGCATTAAAATAATGTTGTCATGAGTTCAAATCTATCTCTTGGCTCTTAAACAACAATTCGACAATTACTTCAAAATTCATCAATTTTTCAACTAATCTTAACCATGACCGTCATACCTTTTACGAAAATGTCATTATGTCATTAGATTGATAGTAAGTGATATTCTAGTGCTGGTTACCATATGCAGCGGGTTGAAATATTTTTCATTAAACTTCTAGGGCAAAAAAAATATCTTTGATAGGATTTCTCAGATAATAAAAAATGGGAGGCTGTATTTACAGCTCCTTCTATTTATTGAGACATGTTTTCGATGAAATAGTTATAAATTTAAACTTTGATATTTTCATATTTATTTCAATCTTGAAATAAAAGTAAATTACTGCGAAATAGGAAAAACAGTTTGAAAGGCATATTACAATGTTCAATAATTGTTATACGAATACAGTTTACGTAATCGAGCCGATGGTCATTGTAACACTTGTCTGCATTAAAAAAGTGTTCATTTTAAAAGAAAAAGAGTGCATTGTTTTGAATGAACGTAGAAAAAATATTTGTTTTTTGCAATCTAAAATTAATAAGAATATTCAACTAATATTTTATATAAATATAAGTATGTATTATAAAGTAGATGACAGTGATTGCATATGTATGGAATCATGTTTAAATGCAAATCACGCTTGAATATTAACTGGCTAATTTGATTTAACCAAATTTGGAGTAAATGTTCATCAGAACCTGCGTTACAATTTCCCATTGGTTTTATATCAGTATGTGGGAGAACATCACAGAGAGACAATTCGAAACGAAGGTTTTCGAAAATTGGCAATATAACGCGTGAACCGGATGGCTGTTGATAGCAAATAAAAGAGGCGACTGATCTCTCAATATCAACGCTTCACATTGTGAATATTGTTATTATCGATGATATTGACATTTATTTATTATTTGGGAAAGCAACAGAATAAATCCAATAATAGGTTTTCGCGGAATGCATACAAATTAAAAATTGGAAAATTACAAACAAACTAAATAGAAAACAGATATAAAACAATAGAAAAGAAAAATGAATATTTGAAATTTTACAAATATAAAATGTACACATTGGACATAATTAGACATTTAAGGCACATTGTTTCATATTACATTATACGTGTTTCCCTAGTCAGATTAAAGGGCCTATTCTGTAACTCAGTAGTTAATTTTTAACCACTGGTTAAATTTTTTAACCAATCAAGTATGTTGACATATAACAAAAAGATGGTTTTTTAGTTGTCAAATCAATATCTATTGGATAAAAATTTTAACCAATGGTTTAAAATTAACCACAAAGTTACAGAATAGGGCCCTAAATAAAATATTTATAACCTCAATTTTTTATTATGATTCTAGGCTTCAAATACTGGATGTCGTTCAGCAATAATAATAGAAGTAAATTGAATAATTATTAAGTTTAAGCAAAAAAATATTAAACTTCCAATTACCTGTCTGGTTTGTTAACAATATAAAAATGTATTGGGATCTCAAGTATGAAGTTACGGTTTTTATTAAACGAAAGATATTCTTAGAACTAAAAAAAAATTAAACAAACAAAACATAATAACGCAGCCCAAAAGCGTCTACCTTTTTGCTCGACAGTGTATAAGAAAAGAAAAAAATTATAAAAACTAAGATAGGTATTTTATAAAATAATGGATATAAGAGAAAAAGTTTTTATATACTTCACGCACGAGTTCTTAAGCAGTTTGATTCTCATTTCTTGTAATATAAAGCAATGTACGAGTACATACGAGATGCCTCTATGTATAAAGAAATTTATTTGTTGGAATTTGGTTCATACGCCACCAAGTTTTCATTTATCTCTCTCGTATGTGCACTGAAGAGAAAGGCGCAAAATAAGGACACACGTTCAAAAATTTATAGTGTTTCTACTAAGTTACGGCATGCCATTTTAAAACGATATTCATTGTAGGCAATACTGTAAAGAAACATATTTCTTGTTATTATATTTCATATTATATTTTTCTTATAACTTAATTTTATTTTTAGAAGAATGACCGACGAAGAAATTTGTTATTATTAAATAATCTATTTACTTTTCAGATTAGCTAGCTTGTATGCAACAAATACTCGCTTTGGTTTGGTACCGTCACCGTGTCACAGTCTTATTCAGCGTTCTAAAACTTAGGTGTTTCAAACTTGTCATTAACTACTTTATGTACACTTATGCGCATTATAAAACCAGATACATGTTGCAAACTTGTCAAAAATTGCCGACTGGAACAAAACTAGTATTTTATTTTTCACATATTTGGTTTCACAAGAACACACACACTTACACTTTGTACTCACTTGTTGACTGACGAGGGATGCTGATGAACACTTATTAGGGACACCGACATTACTTGAGATTTAACTAACTAAAGTTTTATATTTAATTATTATTTACATTTTACATTAAATATTAGACCCCTCGTGGCCGCGTGC
Source organism: Harpalus rubripes (assembly GCA_963082715.1). Lineage (NCBI taxonomy): Eukaryota > Metazoa > Arthropoda > Insecta > Coleoptera > Carabidae > Harpalus > Harpalus rubripes. The sequence continues at coordinate 15,269,279 of OY720456.1, read as the reverse complement.
CTAAGTGTTAGGCCGCGAATCTGGGAAACCGGGTTCGATCCCGACCGACGCCAAATATTTCCAATTTTAAATGGCACGAAATTGACTCCTGTGGCGCACTCTCCACGCCAGCAATGAGTGCCCGTGAGGTGACGCCTGGTAAGCGCCCGCACGGTGCAAATATTTCATCATTATTGACATCTGTGTACAAAGCAAATTGGCACACCCAGCAATGGGTAATAAGCCATGATGATTTATTTTATTTTATTAAATTTTAGAACAAACAATATACTAAATAGTTACATTGTAACTGAGTGGCCTGGCGATTAGCCAACGCCCAAAACCTAAACCACTATGTCCAATAAACGTCTTCACGACGCGACTAATGCAGATTATAAAAATAAAGAGCTATCTTCACAACAGGATTATCTTAGGCGTACAGGGTGCATAGGCTAGGGCATTCAAAGTCACGCACGTATGCGTAATAATTTCAAGTCTTATCAATATATAACTGTCAAAGATCAGTGACATTCAGACTAGACAATAACGGTGGGAAAAATGATAATTATTTCTAAACAGAATTTTGACTAACGAAGATAAGTTTAAATATTATTCCTGAACTATAATTTAGAAGTTTTAAGAAAAAGTTATTTGTTTGTTTATTGCACTTACCCTTGCCTTATCACATTAATAATAAAATAATAGCATTGCCTAATGTACCCTTATAAAAACTAAGTATACGACACTACTGAATTTGAAAAAATGGGCGAAGATAAAATCTTTAACTCATACAATTCGAAGATGACTTTGATCAGACATATTTAAAAATTAAACTGTATACACTGTTATAATAAAATATGCAGCTAGTTATAAAGAACATAATAAATGTAAAAACAAATGTACGCCAAAACACTGCTGATACGGCTCTACTTATAATATGATGATTTTCTTTTGCTTCAGTTACTGTTCTAAAAAAGTAGACATACAAAATTATCCTAGTGACCGTGACAGTTTTTCATTTGTGAGAAGTAAGTCAGTAGGTTACATATTACAAGGGTAGGGTAGACAGAACAGTCAACAATAATGGCTATCTTGCTTCCTCTAAAATAGCTACGCTACTACGCAATAAATTATTTGCAGAGAAAATGAAAAATATAGACGAAGGTCCGTTGCTATTGATTAAATTTTAACACTTTACGAGTTCTATGTTTTATGAAGAATGGATTTAATGAACTTTGGGATTAAATTTAAAAAGCTAAGCAAGAAAGTTTGATAATTAAATATTGTACTATTTTTCAACTTTTTATTTTGACGTGTCATTTCACATTTAATAATAAAGAAATTCATTAATTATAAACGAAGTATCTTGGTCATTAATTTGGTGATGAATAGTCTAAGGTTGGGTAAAAGCAAACGAGTTTGTATAATTTAGTAATGTAACGTCGCGGGTGAGAATAAAAGATTAATGGGGATTACAAATTCGGGTACTTACTTCAAAATTTAAGTTTAAAAAGGAATTTTATTTAATTAATTAAAATTGGAAAAGTATTTTATCTTGTTAGAAGATTCTTGGAAATTGTTCAGTAAGCGAAATATCATGGGTCAAATCTTGCAGACAATTAACCATAATATGAGGGATGTAAGGAAAGTATATAATTTTGTGGCCTCATAGGGGATTCCACAATTTTTTTTATATAATTTCATCAGAAAGTATATGTAAAACTAAGACTATTGGTGAAAATCTTTTGAAAAAATTCCTATTAATTCGTGGATCTAAAATGTTCTTAAAATGTATGCTATTTTTAAATTATATTTAAAAAAAACAAATTAATATTATAACACTGTACAAGTCTACATGCTTTATAATTGCAAGTGTATCAAAATTATTAAGAAATTTATATTCAAATAAAAACTGTTTGAGAATTGCACTACTGGACTGATAGCCACGCCTCCGTTATTTGAATTTCTCTACTTCCATTAGTAGTAGGCTCCGCCCCTATCTGGGCATTCGTTATATATATATATATATATATATATATATATATATATATATATATATATATATATATATATATATATATATATATATATATAGGCCGTCTTTGAGTCGCCAATCAAAATAATATATATGGATTTCATAGGAGTGACTAGCTGCTAAAACAAAAACCCACTTATTTCCGAAGTATTTCAATTATATCATTTTATTTCTTTAATATTCATTATTAAGCATCTACTTTCACTATTTTTTATTAATTTCTCTTAATTCGATTGAGCTGTAATCCCCTATTCACAATGGGAGTAAGCGTAACATTAATATAATGTATGCAAATTTAAAATTGAAGTAGAAGATGAAATCCATTCAGCTTTATACCAAGCTTACATATATAATTTTATTATTAAAGCGTGTGTATTGTGCTCTTGAATTATAACAAAATATCTGTTTATAGCATTCCTGAAACTATCCGATTAATCAAACGTCCATATAATCTGGACTTTATTTTTAATGGAAAAACGGAAAATAATCGGGCAAGCAGTCTATTTATTTCTTGGCCCATGTTTCGTAACTACAGTTTTCTTCAATGTTCTAAAAAGTATATATGAAGTAATTACAACATGAAAGTTACAACCATAAACAAAGTATACTTATTTACATAATATATACAATAAAAATTTATAAGAAATATTTTTTTTATACTTACAGAAATGGTCAACTATAAAAGGTAACATAAGGAAACCCCATATGACCCATTGGAGATAACAAGATGTAATTATTGAATATATTTGTATATATATATATATATATATATATATATATATATATATATATATATATATATATATATATATATATATATATATATATATATACCGGGTGGAACATCATACCTGTGTACATAGGCGATTCATATGAGAAAAACAGTTTTTTCGTGCGCATTGCTCCCCAAATTATTTTAGACAAAAATGCTTCAAATAAATGTTGTAGAGCATAAAATTCTGCATCTAAATCAATAAACAGAATTACTTTTACATGCTTTGTAACGACACAAATTAAATAAGAAAATATTGAAAATTACGTTGAAAATATCAAATAGCCATGGAATTGAAACAAAAATAGAAACAAATAAATAGGTAAATTAAATTCATACAAAAATCTCCATACCTATTATTACGACAATTGTACATTTCAATGAAATATTTATTTTTTATAGGATTTTTATTGAAAATCTTTTTAAATTGGAAATAATTCATGTAAACATTAAGACCTATCTACTACAATTCAAATTTCAAACAGTAATTCTCTGAATAAAATAATCACTACAATTTATTATTATAACAAATATTCGAATAATCCTCCGTTTTCAGCCAAGCAATAACCAAGTCTATTGTAGAATGAATTTCTTACATTAGCGAGCTGCCTATTTGTGATTAAGGCGCTCTCCTCCATGATAGCTTCTCTCAATGAATTAATATTTGGGTGGCGCTGCTTATAAATTTTACATTTAAGATGACCCCATAAAAAAAAGTCGCAAGGTGCTAAATCAGGAGATCTGGCTGGCCAATTTAAAGTTCCACCACGACCAATCCAGCGATTTGGAAATGCTTGGTTTAAATAATCTCTAACACTTACTCCGAAATGAGCTGGGCAGCCATCTTGTTGAAACCAAACCTCCTGATTTTCGCGCGCTACGCTGTCTAATGCAGGGCCGATCTCATTAATCAAGAGTTCTAAGTATGCTTCAGAATTTAAGTTGCCAACGATCTCAAATGGTCCAATAATATTGCTATTAAAAATGCCTGCCCAAATATTAATTTTTTGAGGATATTGCGTTCTGCTGGTAACATTTAATCTTGGATTTTCTAGAGCCCAGTGCCTATCATTTTGAACGTTTGGTTCATTGTTTAATGTAAAAGTACACTCATCGGTAAAGCAAATAGATGGAAGAAAATCACGATCCCGATTTGCTCGTTCTTGCATATCTTCACAAAAAACTCGCCTACTTTCTTCATCAATGGGCGAAATGTCTTGATGGCATTGCATCTTATAAGGGTGGTATTTATGTTTTTTAAGAATGCGCAATACAGTAGAATGAGCAATCTCACATTCCTGCGCTATTATTCTTGAACTTAATTTAGGATTAAAATTTATTAATTCCAGAACTCTTTGTTCGTTTTCTAAATTAATGCGATTATTTTTATTTCCTATAAATAAAGATATGATTTGTTTGTAAATCTCTTAAAAAATATTCAAATTTAAATTTACCTGTACTATTTTCCGCCGCAACACTTGCCGTGGATTCAAATTTTTGAACATACGCGCGTATTGTTGTAGCGCTTGGAATTGGCCTATTTGGAAATTTCACGGCGAATAAATCTCTAACTATACGTAAACAATTTCCACTATAAAAAGTTTTTATTATAAAAACCCTTTCTTCGTTAGAATAAACTGAATTTATTTTGATATTTTACCGTCAAATTAGTTATTTATCTGTCAAACGTCAGACATTTATTTGTTTCTATTTTTGTTTCAATTCCATGGCTATTTGATATTTTCAACGTAATTTTCAATATTTTCTTATTTAATTTGTGTCGTTACAAAGCATGTAAAAGTAATTCTGTTTATTGATTTAGATGCAGAATTTTATGCTCTACAACATTTATTTGAAGCATTTTTGTCTAAAATAATTTGGGGAGCAATGCGCACGAAAAAACTGTTTTTCTCATATGAATCGCCTATGTACACAGGTATGATGTTCCACCCGGTATATATATATATATATATATATATATATATATATATATATATATATATATATATATATATATATATATATATATATATATATATATATATATACAGGGTGTAAATGAAATAAGTGCATTAAATTTGACCAGTAGTATAACTCATCGAGAGCAACAATATTTCTTAATAACTTTTTCTCGAAATCGCATATTTTTTTAGCATTTTTACCACCCCGTAAATTGACGAGTCGTTCCAAATATTTTTGTGATAATTGAATGCAGCAGCAATAGCTATGAAAAATTTTGTTTTAGCAATTGACAGTCCTGTCAATTGTTGCAATTAAATTTTGACATTAGTAATAAACTTGTTTATAAGGTAAAATTCTGTCAAAATTCGAGTACACAGACATTGTAATTACTTACCTATGGTTTATTTATTTATTTTTTACTCGTATCTGTACTACATTTTACTTGACATCACGGTTCACATAAAGACAAGTGTATTGGAGTTGCCAACGCATTTACACGGAGCGTTTCCAAATCATCACCAAATCATTCTGTTCTTAATATTCGCACATTTGTTAATCTTGTACATCTTTATCACAATATGGAGTGTCACATATGACAATTTTTAAAAAATCAACAGTTGTATCCATACCATGTGCAAAAAGTTCAATGTTTTCAGCACATAACAGACTTCAATTTTGGGAATGGCTCATAATGTTCATTTATGAGACTGAATTTACTTGGGAAGGTGTATTTATTATGCACAATACACATCTTGACAGACGAAAATGCTGTAAAAATTTTCATTAAAAAATGTTTGGGGAACAATAAATGGACGACTAATTATTGGTACTCATGTACTTCTTTTAAATGGACAAAAGTTAGTACTTACATTTTTTGAATAACGAATTTAAACTATTATGATTTGTCGACAATAAATAATCATCTCATAACCTAATAACTATGCTTTTGGTCTTCGTCTCGTTACCTCGGTTCTCCTTGTCTTCCACTATTCACGTGATTAAAAACCTGGTTCAATACACAACTTTATACTTTTGTTATCCAATATTTAAATTTATTTATTTTAAAAATTGTATTATTACGTATTAATTAATAATAATGTTATTTCCCTTGATTCGTTTATTAATGACTGTGACTGTAAGTGTAACCGATAACCGAGAATTTTTGAGCTGCTTGTATCTCACTTGAATACGGCAGCGCAGTCATTTGTCTCTTTGTTCTCCATAGGCGGGTAACGAAATATGCAACAAATCTTTAAAGAATTTTAACTCAAAATCTAAAAGACTTAGAAAAAAAAGTTATTAAGAAATATTGTTGCTCTTATCGAGGTACATTACTGGTTAAATTTAATGCAGTTATTTCATTTACACCCTGTATATATATATATATATATATATATATATATATATATATATATATATATATATATATATATATATATATATATATATATAGGATGTTCCGCGACTCAAACAACAAACTTATACCATATATTCCGGGGATCATTCCGAACACCTATAGGTGAATACCTCTTTGTTAAAATGAAAATTGAGTTAGCCTTGACGAATGAACGTATGTTTGACAAATAAATGATTTTTGTGCTGTCTTATTAATTTAAGCCATTATGCCGCAATTTACTAATGCAGAATATGCCGATATGGTTTTCGTGTATGGTTTTTGCAATTGAAGTGGGCGTGCTGTAGCTGCCGAGTACCTCCAAAACAAAGAGGAATTCACGTAACATTTTTTGATCGTAATGACCCCCGGAATACATGGTATAAGTTAGTCGGTCGAGTCGCGGAACATCCCTGTATATATATCAAGTCAATGAAATTATTTTAGGTGGAGCGCAGAAAATACTCAACAACTTTTCTGATTGTTGTTCATTACTAGTTCTATCTTTAATTTTACTGAATAAATTCGAAATAGTTTTTTGTTGTCTAAATTTTCACTAGACTACGTGTCCGATTATTTTCCGTTTTTCCATTCTGCTACCAGTTGATCATCGCATTCAACCGTTATTTATAATATTTTAAATAAAACCTGCCCGTTTACTCATTTTTTACTTCCTTGTACGAAGTAAAGGAAGTACTATAATCGCGAAAAATTTCGGTTTTGAGATTTCAACGGAAATATCCATTTTGACCATCCCTGTATTCATTCCGACTAATTTCGTCGTGACGTACGTGCGTACGTATCTCGCATAACTCAAAAACGGTAAGCCGTAGAAAGTTGAAATTTTGTATTTAGGACTTCTATAATATCTAGTTGTGCACCTCCCTTTTTGGTCATTACGTAATTTCCAGAAATGGTACTTTATTTGAAGCCTATAATAGATTTTAATGAAAAACTATATTAAAATATAATCCAAAACGTTTCAAATTTGGTATATAAGACTTTTATATCAATTGGAATAACATAGCAGATTTTGGTTAAAACAGGCTAACCGGAAGTCATATATTACCTGAAGTTGTTAACAGTTTTTCTTGAATAAAATGGCTTCATTTTGATTTTAGAAATAAATGCTTCAAATAAGACTTTTAGAGAATTAAATTGTGCGTCTAGCACATCAAGTATTATTAAATTAGCTCTTTGTATAAGCGAGATATGTAAATTTAAAACTTATATATATACTACTGGTTTTTGCAATGAAGCTTGCTATGGATTAGGACAAAAAATAACAAAAAAATAAAAAATAGATGTTAATGTCAAATTACGTCAAACACGTGAAATTTTATAATTGGGTCTATACTTCATTTTCATATTGGTCTTGCGTACAAGGAAGTCGTGTGGTGTCCACATCAGATTTTTTTCTATTCCTGTTGATAAAATGTGCCTTAACGTATCGGTTTCCAAGTCGATAAACTTAATCTTAATCTCAACTTGACAAACTGTGCCTTCGATCGTATTGGACATAACGTGAAGCGAGTAACCACAAGCAGATGATTTACTTACCATGGGCTAAAGGACTGCTGCAGCTAACAGCTGTCATTTAGTAAAAGTAACTAAGCTAAAAAGTTTTATCAGCTTTTTAGACACTTGTTTATGAAACTAGTTACATAATATACTATACACTGTTAATGCAGCTCTATAATGAAATATTGACTTATAATTGTACAAGTGAATGTCTTTTACTTTCGGCTATATTTATATATTTATTTTCAGGTAAAAAATGTTACACAATGTTCTCGAGGACTAACGCTACTAATTATTTTTTTGAATTTTAAAAATATCTTGAGCATTATGAGAAGAGCCCCAGAAAATAATTCCGTACATTGATTGTATGTAGCCATAATAGATGTTGAGCAAAGTTTCAGTGCTAACTAATGTTTTTAGGTATCTCAACATGTAGACATATTTATTAATTTTTTTACACAGGAACTCTGTATGAATTTTCTATTTTTTTTTTCAATAATCACACCTAAGAACTTAATGCTGTCCAAGAAGTGCAGCTGTTCAGATTTTTCTAAATTTTGATTCAGTATTGTTAAATTATCTGAATAATTACCAAATTTTATTACTTGTATTTTATCTGTGTTCATTTTCATATTATTATCGACGAACGATTCCTCAAGCGATGAGAAAGAATTTTGTATCGACTTTATCAGTTCAGATTCACTTTTAGATTTGCACAGAATAGCCGTCAGCAAACAGAAGTATATTATTTGTAGTAGTACATTTTAGAAGATCATTTATATTAATTATAAATAAGAAAGGACCTAAAATGGAGCCTTGGGGGACAGCTCTTGTTGTAGTTTTCCATTCAGAATAAATAAAATTATTTTGCTCATTTGTTTCTATTTTTACTCTCTGAAGTCTATCAGAGAGATATGATTTTAATAGATCGAGGGGAATACCGCGTATGCCATAAGTCTCTAATTTATAGATAAGCAAATCTATAGGAATAAAATAATGATTCAACAAAATCTTTCAAATAGAACAAGATGCATAATGTCGGTCACATTCGAATTTGAGCACTGTTTCTACTACCCGAATCCGAAAACAAATTCCATTACCCGGTTTCAAAGATCAATTCCGGCGTTCCGGGTATTCAGGAACCCCTAATTTTTCTGTTGTCAGCACTAGATGCATTATTTAAATTCCGCTTAAGCTAAATTAACAAATGAAATAAAATAGTACTTGGTTGTAATATGTGAGTCCCATGAGAGGATGTGGAATAATAACACTTTCCATTAAATTACAATTAAAATTATAATGAAATTAAGTGAAATTTCTACGCCACGACTTTCTAAGTCGTTATTATTTATGATTTTATTATTTTAGTTTTAACTACACTATCAAAGTATCATTTACGATATACAATTATGTGGATGTGTGCGTTATGTGACCGGTTGTGATTCGAATGACTCGGGTTTGATTCTGACCGACTTTTAATTTGAAGCTTGAAAATTATTTCAATTTTCAATTAGCAGAAAAGTAACTCATGTGGGCTCACTACAGAATTGAAAGCCAGTGAGGTGACGTCTAGTAAACACCTTCAACGGTATAGACATATCGTTATTACCTATGAAAATCAAAAGAAAAAGATTGTCACTCTTAGGAATTCGTACAAGGCCGGGAGGAGTGATGATATACTTATTTATTTTGTTTATGCGAGTATATTTAAACAACGAACTAAAAAGAACTTTAAAATATATTATTTCTCAATGATAATATAATTTGTTACAATTTCAACGAAAATGAAAGTATACCTACCAAATATCTCTTTTTAAAAAGGCGTCGCTCATTTGTTATTTAAGAGTGTATGCTCTTATGAATTCATATTTTGACAGAAGATACATCATAACTGACTGATGGTAGAAGAGAAATGTTAGACAAGTTTCCTACTCATATTTATTTTATGAATGTTGAAAAAAAGCAGAAGAATAATATTATTTTAATAAACCGTAGTTCCATATCTAGTGTTAGAACAAAGACTTTTTTAAAATCCATTAATTTTTGTATAAATAATTAAAAAAGTTGATGTGGCCAGCTTTATTAAATCCCGCTAATTTAATTTTTATTTTATGTAAACATATTTTAACAATGCTAGTAAATCCAAAATAGTGCCCTTCCATTCTTTTCTTCTCGATTCTTAAAAGCTCCCAACCAATCTTCGTTTGGAAAGCTTTCAATTCAATATCTGGGAGTCTTAAAAACTGTCAAATTCATTTCTGGTAATTTAAAAACCACTGAAGGTCTCAAACTGGTAACTGGAAGACTAAAAAACTGCTATAATAATTTCAGGTTGACTATATATGAAGCGAAAATTCAAATAAATTGTTCATGTACTAGAACTATTAACATATTTTTATAAATTCAACATTAGCAAACATATTTCTGATATGAATTTGCATTAAAAAAAAAAGTATTATTGAAATCTATTAGTATTTGACTTTGATTTTATAGGAAAAACGAGAATTGCCGTTTTCACCATATAATCCAGGTCAAATACTAATAGATTTCAATAATAGTTTTTTAAAAATGCAGGTGCATTTAAGTATGTTCGTCTAATGTTGAATTTTTTAAAATGTTACTAGTTTTAGTACAGGAACAATTTATTTGAATTTTCGTGTCATATATAGCAGGCAAAGGGATCCATTTCTCTTAAAAACTTCTAAAAAGCTCTGTGGTGAATTCCATGTTTTCATTTATGTTGATAATTTGAAAATTGATTAACTAAGTTCACCTAATTAAACATTCGCAACTCAATTTCATATGGCAGATAAACAGCAAAACGATAGTGCAATTTTGTTTTCCACGGATTACCTGATTTTTTTTTTCTCAATAAATATAGCATTAGCATTATGACTTTGCATTAAACTTTACATTACGTTGTCCGGTACACGTACTTGTTAAAGCAAACCAATAAGACTAGGCCGGTAATGCCATTTTTTCTAACATCGACACGTCTTCTTTATCATAAATAGGTATATCTGTATTGTTCAACTAACTGTATTAATTGGACATCTTTTCCAATGACACTCATTTTTACTCAAGACAATGTGGCAGAATGTTTCAAAAATAACAAACGTCAAACCTGAAATAGTTAGTTGCGAAAATTGCTGGAATCAAGCTATCGGGCACTAACATATACTATTCTGATTGGTTGGTATTAGCATTATGACTTAAAAATTTAGAAATTACCATATTCTAGGGTTACGGCACAATCCTAATGGCTGGTTTATGATGGATTTAATTTACAAATTTAGATTTACGAATTTACATTTATAAATATAAATTGTACATATTTGCCTTTACTGGTTGATAATGAATTTAAGAAATTTATGATTTAGAATTTACATTTAAAATATCACCATATTTTATATTCTAAATGTAAATTTGTTAATGCGTCCAATCATTTCACAGTATTTCAAACAATGATTTTGGTGGGGAAAATGACAGTTTCAAGTGACAGCTGAAACATTTTAATTTTGATTTGACAAATGGATACTCAAAATATGGATATATTATTAATTTTATATATAGAACAATACAGATTGATTATGATAAAAGTGATAAATATCAGATAACTGTCATCCCATCTGTGCCAAACCACGTGACTCACTATAAGTTGATTGGACAAATTTCATATCTTTAAACTCACTATAAACCAACAAGGTAAATCATAAATTTCAAGTCTAAATTTGTAAATCTAAATTTATAAATTAAATCCATCATAAACCAGCCATAAGGTTACAACTACATATACCGTAGCACGCATTTGTCTTTACTCGACTTATTAATGCAAAATCATAATTCTAATGCTAAGGTAAATTCTTAAGTTTACAGCTTACATAAACCAGCCTTTGCTTAAACATTTACCGATTGACCGAATTTTAGCACGAACCATATAGTACCCCTCTTGCCTAAAAGTAAAAGCCATTTATAATTAATCAGTCCGAAAATGAAAGCCGTTTTATTTTTTAAACAACACTTAACAAAAGGGTGTATAAAAACGCTTTTCGATTAAGAGTCTCAGACATGTTAGATAACAAACATCTTCACCCTTTATAACCATTATTTAGTAAATACCACATTGTTTGGTAAAATTTGATTAATTTTTATTGTGCTGACATTTTCCAGACGTCATAGAACATTAATATTATTTAGACTTATGGAATGTTTAACAAGCAAATTAATTAACACATTCTTCATTTTATCCTTTGTGTCATCCTTATTAGATCATAAAAGAATATGAAGTTAAAATACCTTCGCTTCAGTGCGAAATGTGCTCCAATAATCGTATGTAGAGACATAAACGACACTTGACACAAATTACCGACGCAAGAGAAGCGAGAAATTCAATGTCGAGAAGCTTTTGTTTTCTCCTTCGGCGCCAACCTTGTTTTTACAAGAGATAAGTACGCGCCTGACTTCATTTGTCATGTTGTACGACGAGTACGTAAGCGAAACAGAAGAAAATATTCCACACAACAAAGTTATTGGTCAAGAGAATTACGCGGAATTTAGAATACGTAGATTCCTTGTTTAGGTAGGATTATAGTAAAATAATACATTTTAATATTTTTATATCATATGGCCACAGTGTCTAATAACCGTCCATTTTAACTTTTCTGAAATCTGAAATAGAATTTACTTTTTTGAAATTGAATTTACTTTTTCTGAAATTGAATTTACTTTTCCTGAATTTTAATTTACTTTTTCTGAATTTGAATTTACTTTTTCTGAAATTGTAATGATTTTTCTGACATTGAAGTTATTTTTTTCTGAAATTGAAGCTTCCGGGGCCACAGACATACGCCCAGCTGACCGAACTTAAGGACGCTACTTTTATTGGTTTTAAATTATAAATTTTCTGTATTTTTAATGTATGATGCTCTTCTATATAAACTTGGGTAGTTGGTAACACTGGATTGACATTTATTCAATTATTTGAAAATCAATTCTGATTTATGAACATAAGTAAATGTCATCTAGTACCAACCTACTAAAACAAAAAAATGCATATCGAAGTGAAAGCTCTTTCGATACGCAATTGGGTTTCATAATGACTTCATTATGCACGCAAAATGTAAAATAGTATATTAAAGAACGAGTTTTATAAAACATTTTCGCACACGTCAAAATTTAGAAAAAGTCTTATAAAATGAATTCTTTATACAATTTTTTAAATTTTGCGTCCTTTATATAATAAAATATTTAAAAAACTGCTATATAAAAAACAACCATTTTGTCGTCATTAACTCTAGGTATAGTATGGCTAGCGAATGAAAGTTGACGTTTAAATTATTTTAAAGATGTGGTTTCTTTTGAAACCCTAGAGAAGAATAGAATTGTACGAAATATTCAGGTATGAAATTTTTGCATTAACCCATTTAAATATTGGACTAGGAAACCACAGACATACATTACTATGTCTGGCTGAAAATAGATGGCCGACTAGGGTAAATGAATATCAAAACAGGAGTGCGTTTAAAATATTTTAAACATGTTTCGTTTATGTTGATTATAACAAAATATTTTGATATTTAAACTATTTACTTTGGCAATTCTATGAAATAGTTACTACATTTACATGCAGTTTTGAAAATGGTTTCAGTTTTCAGTCAAAATTATGCGAAACTTACTACGTTTACATGCAGTTTTGAAAATGGTTTCAGTTTTCAGTCAAAATTATGCAAAACTGTTTACATGCAGTTTTCAAAACAAGTTTAAAAATTGATTTGAAATCAGTTTCGGCGCATGCGCATTTAGATGATGTAAGTGACAGATCCTCTTCACTCCAAATACTTCGTTTGCTATTATTCCAATTATTTTTTATACTTCGTACCACTACGCACTAAAACTACACAACTGTCAGTATATTTGAAGGTTAGTAACACACAGCGACAGAAACGTTATGCTTTGTACGCATGCGCAGTGTCGAAACTGAATTTTAAGTGTTTACATGACTAGTTTTCAAACTAGTTTTCAAGTCCAACCCATGAAATTTAGTTTTGGTTTGTGATAATTCAAAACCGTTTTGACACTGTATACATGGCGTTTTCAAAACTAAAAACGTTTTAAAAACGGTTTCAAAACTGCATGTAAACTTAGTAACTGTTTACATGTAGTTTTCAAAACAAGTTTAAAAATTGATTTGAAATCAGTTTCGGCGCATGCGCATTTAGCTCATGTAAATGACAGATCCTCTTTACTCCAAATACTTCGTTTTGCTATTATTCCAATTATTTTTATACTTCGTACCACTACGCACTAAAACTACACAACTGTCAGTATATTTGAAGGTTAGTAACATAAAGCGACATAAACGTTATACTCTGTACGCATGCGCAGTACCGAAACTGAATTTTAAGTGTTTACATGAGTAGTTTTGAAACTATTTTCAAGCCCAACCCATGAGATAATTCAAAACCGTTTTAACACTGTATACATGGCGTTTTCAAAACTAAAAACGTTTTAAAAACGGTTTCAAAACTGCATGTAAACCCAGTAAGTATTATTTTTAATATCCTCTAACAGTAATTCCGATTTGAGGGTTCCGTACACCTGAGACGAACGAACTAGAATTTACGGTATTAAATTTTTTAAATACATCCCTGAATTTTGTTGTTAAGGTAATTTTAAATGCCTCCTGGTATTGAGTACAATTCTAATTTTCTGTAAAGGAATACATAAGGGTCAGTTTCCTCTCAAATCAAATATAGTAGGGAAATATTTTCAAAAGAAACCACATCTATTTAATAATCTAAACGTCAACTTTCATTCGCTAATCATACCATACTTCATTCAACGAGAGAGCGTACCTGTTTCGCGTAGGCATCTATAAAATTATTTGGGCTGCGGAAGTGATAACAAACTTGTATTGTTACTATTTCTAGATTTATATGATTAAAGTACTGTAAATGAACGAAATAATAATACAAATTTGGTTCGTGATCGGGTACGTTCTCTCGTTGAACGAGATATAGTAGTGTGTGAGAATTTTTGAAAAAATCTGATGTGGCCAGCACATAACCTCTCGCCAGATATTTTACCTGGTTGTACGCATAAAACGAAAAATATTTTTAAATACAAATACATATATTCATGTCTCACTACAAAATAATTCTCACATATATTTGCAAAATCTATGGGATATTTTGATATAAATTATGTACAATACATACATTTTCGTAATATTCAATATCCTGAAATTTTCTTTTTCCACTTTCCTTTTCTTTTTCTTTATATTCGTCATTTTTTCGCAAATTCGTCTTATATTTTTTTTTACGTATATTCTTTTACGATGTTGACTTTTTATTTTCATAATATTCATAATAATGCACAAATATTTTTGACAGCGGCATACAAATATTTTTGATAGTGACATTTATGTGTCAATTACAAACATTTGAATTTCTTGCCTTGAAGTAGTTTGATTTGAGAATTTTTAAATCAAATTTTTTTATATGCATTTCTTTATCTCTATAAATCTATAGAAGATATAATAATGAATTTATATTTATCGAATAAAGAATTTAACATTCTTTAATATAAGTATTCACATAAATTTTTTATAAATAATATTTAGATGATTTTTTTCTTGTAACTACTACTTCCGGTTGTCCATTTGTTACCAAAACTTAATCAACTCTTCCCATTATTGTTAGATTGAGGAATCCGTAGTTAAAAATGTCGTAAGTCTAGTATAATAGTATTTGAGAAATCGTGAATCCAACATCCACACACACACACACACACACATACGGACATCATCGTAAAAATGTTATAATCGGATTCTAGGGACCTTAAAACGTGCTTATTCACTAAAATCTGGATATGCGATTTTTAGCATGAATACAATACCTCTCTTAGCGAGAGGTAAAAACAAAAACACACCGGAGATGTCCTAAAGACAAAAAAAAATCCTCTACCCAAAGATCAATTTCTTACAGTTCTCAAGTCATCGTTCCATTGGTGACATTTTTAAATAGATCATATTGTATACATCGATGTTTAATTTATTTACCGGATTATTATTTGGTTATGACGGTAACAATAAAATTGAAATAAACCTTTACATACATATTTTGTGTATTAATATAAATACAGTGTTGATGTTTTACATTAAGTAATTCTTATATTTCATTTAACAATATACATATATTTTCAAAAACAAAATGTATTAAATCATTTAAATATTTTACTGAAATTACATGCCATAATTTGATATTAAATATAAAGAATAACTAAAAACTGAAACACGGGGAATTTATCGTTAAATTGCTTTTATAATCCGTTGAATTGTTTTTACATTATATTTTTATAATTTAACGCAAATATTTGAGCAAACCGTGACCTTTTTACATAATATTAAAAGAACAGTAAATTGTTTTTCCCGAATATAAAAAAATTACCTCAATTTGTTTCAATCAATGTTTAAATTCACAATAAAATTGCTATACGTGTTCTAATACTTGATTTTATTTATATTTATACTATTCCAGGAGCAATTCACATCTGTCAGTTTTAAGAAATAAATAAAGATCGCGACTGTTTAGAAAGGGAGAGCAGACGGACGACTATTGTGACGACACATTAGTGGTCCGACAGCTTATACAGCATATGCCTAAGGAACGCATAGTTTTTGTGAAACTATCTATTCGATTACTGACTGATATGCGAACATGAACCCAATCACTGCCTACGTGCCCAAAGGGAGAAATCACTTTGATTAATTCAAAACTTGAATCGTAAGCTCCGCTTTACAACTTTCCTTCATTTATCATAAATGTTTGCAACTCGAGAAAATCTTCTTACTAATTTGCATAAATCAAATGCTGGTTTGCTCTACTCGATGAATTACTTCACATGTCTGAACTTGAAACGAACTTAGTTGTATAATTACGTGACATTCACTTTCAGTTTCATTGTAAAATGAACTGACAATTTCTAAAGATTATTTTACACTTATATAGATATTCGCTCAACATCTTGTATTCAAGAATAAATCATAGTATACCGACCTACTTACAAAAAAGTAGGAAAAATCTATATTTCTAAAATAGTGCAAATGATAGACCTTTTCAATTTAACAGCTACCCTTTTTCCTTTTTCTATCGCTGCAAATAGTAAGTAAAATGGCGCCAACAACTGCCAGTTGGGCTGTCAAACGAAACGTCTAAAATATAGTTACTTAAATTAAAATACCCTGTATTCTCGGTGAAATTTTGCATCGTTAGACATTTTAGCTTCAATAGCTTCAAGCTTTTGTAACTTCTTTCGAGAAGTTTTTTAAAGTTGTCAAAGATTTTTCTTACATTTTACGTCTAAATTTGAAAAAACTAACGCCATGGATCTCAACAAGGAGGCACGTAACAATGGCTCCCGCCATTTGTTTTTACTATGTGCACATTTCTACTGCGCAGATTTCCACTGCGCTTATCTTATTCTATTTCTTTAAATTTAAAGGTTTATTATAAACTTGTCAAAAAAGTAATTGAAACTACACTAAAAAAAATATCCACAATCAATCAGATTTTTGATTAAAGTAAGCTGGGAAATTAGTTATTATTATCATCCTTGTTTTCAATGTATCGTATTGTAACTAAATAAATATTTGTGCGAATTAATAATCGGATATATGGATATCTGTAAATAGGTCAAAATTGAATTATTACAAAATATAACCCTAACTAACTAACAAACAAACAAACAAACAAACCAACAAACAAACAAACAAACAAATGAAATTAAATAAAAACTTGGGAAACTAGTGATCTGTCTCCGTAACTCCTATATTGAATCTAGGAGCAGTTGAGCATAATTCATATATCAGTGGCGGTTATCTACTTCAGATAACTATTCTCATCTCAGAATTGAATAAAACTATTTGTATCCTATATACATTTTCACATCCAATCATCAGGAAATATATTTTAAAGTGGCGCTTTGACTTTTTGAAATATAACTAAACATAACCTAATACACAAAACTCACACCCGAAAATTCTCACCGAAGCTATCTTTTTATAGTTAGTTTCAAGTTTTGCAGACGTGTTTTGTGCGTTAGGTTAGGCAGTTAGGCTATCCTAAAATATGTTTAGACAAATCAGAGTTTCATTTTAACTTTCACTGATTTTTATGACTCTGAAAGACATTGGAACTATATGAAAAAATTGACAGAGATATTGGACGCATATGAATGTACGGAGATCCTAGTTTCAAATGGAAAATCCAGTACGAATCCAATTGATTATTAGTTATTGAGAGTTCGTTGGGATTATATAAAAAAATATTTGTACGCTTATTTAAATTTGCAACTGCATGTACCTATGAACTTTTCCGAATTAATATTCGAAGTCGCTTCATGAAAACAATGGAAAATATTAATAGGTAGTCATTGATGAGAGGCTTTCCACAAAAAACGAACATGTGCAAATATTAAAATTTTTATTTTCAAAACCATTCATTGTGTGATAGTGGCTATTTTTCTCCGTACACATAATAAACATACACTGGTGTTTGGAATTAGATATTCTGGATCCATAATTAAAAAAAAAAACATCAAAATTTGTTCGGTTTTTTTTAGATATTATGCTTTGTCCGATAAAAAAAAATCTGATGTGGCCAGCACATAACCTCTCGTCAGATATTTTTTTCTTTTTCTTTATATTCGTCATATTTTCGCAAATTTCTTTTATATTCTTTTTACGTATATTCTTTCGTGTTGTCTTTTTTTTATTTTAATAATGATGTACAAATATTTTTGACAGTGACATTTATATCAATTACAAAAATTTGAATTTCTTGCCGTGAAGTAGTTTGATCTGAGATTTATTACATCAAATTATTTTATATGCATTTCTTTATCTTTAAATCTATAGAAGATATAATAATGAATTTATATTTGTCGAATAAAGAATTGAACGTTCTTTAATATAAGCATTTACATAAATTTTCGATAATTAATATTTAGATGATTTTTTCTTGTAACTACTACTTTCGGCTGTCCAATTGTTATCAAATCTTAATCAACTTTTCCCATTATTGTTAGATTGAGGAATCCGTAGTTAAAAATGTCTTAAGTCTTATGGTATTTGAGAAATCGTGGATTCAACATCCACACACACATTCACATACACACACACACACACACACACACACACACACACACACACACACACACACACACATCGTCGTAAAAATGTTATAATCGGATTCTAAGGACCCAAAAACGTGCTTATTCACTAAAATCTGGATATGCGATTTGTAGCATGAATAGGGTATTCTCTCATATTTTTTTTTCTTAAAGAACAGTTAATCTAAGAGTACCTGTGAAAATCCGATTTAAAAATTCCATTTAATAAGCGAGATATTAATTTTTAAAATTTGATTTTGTTGTGTCACGTGATAGTGACGTACTAGTTGTACAGTACTAGCGGTGTATTATCAGTGGTTCATGCGGCGTCTTATCACATTCGAACATGGAGTAGGGATTTCAACTGGTCTCTCAATGGAAGGTCATCTAGTACATCAGCAAAATTTAAATGCTTTATATCGTTTGTAACAATTAATTTATAAAATGATATTTTGTTTTTTCCCTGTTGTTTACCTATCAACACTAATATTTTTAATAAATTTTTAATATTGGTGTTCCTCAGAGAATACCCTATTCAATACCTCTCAGCGAGAGGTAAAAAGTTATTTGTGTATCAAGACTGTAAAATTAATAATTAGAGGTTTGCTGTCGAGGCAAAAGCCGAGATCAGCAAATCAGATGAGACTAAAAAAAATATTCCTATTTCGTGTTCACAAAGTGAATTTTGTACAACTGTTTTCGTCAAAAACTGGGTTACAATGAACAATTTTGTACAACAGTTATTGGGGATTTTCAAATTGTGAAGTAGGTGACACAGTGGAAGGCCTTTTGTTGTGGGAAACCTCTTAATTATAATTAATACATAACTAAAGACGAGAAATTTAATTAATTATGTTTATATTATCACAGGAAACAGAATATCTTAAAGAATGGCGTAACATGTGATGTTTGTGTCGTTACACTTAATGTTAATTTGGATTACGCATCACAGACAATACTTATTCCAATTTAATTTTAAAGACATATGAAGTAAAGCTACGTAAATAATTATAGAATAACACTCAATTATAGATCTCTCGTACTGTTTTTGGCATACAATTCCTTTTGTTCTGTCGATGAAAGGAACTTATCTCTTTGATTTGAGACTGAGAGTGTCTATAGGCGTAGTTCTGGGCAATTATTAATTTATAATAACTCAATCAAGAGTATAAACGCACGTTGACGATTAGGGAATAAAGGACGGAACTAAGTAAAGCTAATATATAATGCAGGATATTATCTCGCATAAGCTTCTTACTGTCGACATCAAGACGTGTTTCTCGCTAAGGCACAACAAACTTACCCGTATTCTAACAGCAAAACATGATCTCGTTAATATGTGCCTGCATCCATCCTATAATGCAAAATTCTGCGTGGTATAATTACATTATATGTTTGAGCATGATTTCAAACTTAGGTTATATCATATTACTCATCAAATTGGTACTCTTGAAACTAAATATCATTTATGTATCTAACACATTTTTCAGAAAACATAAAACGTAATACATAGTTCGTTATGGAAAGCCGTTTTACTCTTAATTAAATTTGAGTTTTATGTCTAAAACAAATTCCTATATTCAAAATAAAATCTGAGATATCACGAATTCAATTTGAGATATCTGTAATTCAATTTTAGATATTTACAAACGAATTAGAGATACCTCTAATTCATTGAATTAGAGATATCTAAAATACAATTTGAGATATCTCTAATTCATTTGCAGATATCTTAAATTTAATTTTAATTCTTGATATACAAAATTCATTTAAAGATATCTACAATAGGGGATTACAATGTAACGGCCAACTCCCAATTTTCTCTAAGTACCCTCCTGTATCAGCAGTTCAGATTTTTGCAAGCAAAGTTTTGCCGGCCGTCTTCTATGATTCTAAGTGGCAAGCGGGCCTTCTTCTAGCCCAGGCCACGAAAGCGATTAGACTTTGAGTCACGCCATGTTTCTTAAAAGCTGTCTAAATTCTCCTATTTGGTTTTATACCTCTCTAGCAGTTTTCGAGGGACTTTAGTTAAAGTTTTGTATGTATTTCTTACCTTTTTATTCGTGATTCAGTTTATATTCGCTCTAGTTATAGTATTAATTTCTTTACTGCATCACAAACTACGGCGTGGTTTGGCGTGCCCGCCTTCGTGTGACGGTTGCAACTTTCGGCCATTTTTTTTTTTTTAGTTTATGTACTAGAATTTCTTATACCTTTTTGAACATTGGGAAATGTTCTTGTACAGGCTAATGTATTTTTGGTTATTCCTATTCAAAATTCACTTAGATTTTTATGAGTTAGGATATGTTTACTTTACTCAAAATTCGAATAGATTTTCTATGAGTTTAGTATTTATGGTTTATATTTCCCTTAACTTTAGCGAACCTTATCTCGTTCGCTAGTCCCCCTGTGTTTCTTTAAAGAACAACATTTCAGTACTTTTGCTAATTTCTCATATTTCGTAATTCTGTTTCAACCCCCTTTTAGTGGAGCACAACTTTTGCTCACTACGGTTGCCGGCAAATAAAAGTTTGGTAAATATTATTTGGTTTTCAAAAAAAAGGGAACTTTTTCACTCGAACATCATCGGTGGTCTGGCGCACACCATTCACACACTTTCACTCATTAGCGCCGGTGGCGCCCTTTGTCTTGCATTCATTTTGCTCACATTTCCTTGTCACATCCCACGACCCCGCTTACGACTTTACAGCTACAGGCACTCCCCTATGGGTATAGTGATCGAGCACCTCCACCATATAGGTACCGATTGCGTCACAACAGCTCAATCGAATTAAGAGAAATTAGTAAAAAATAGTGAAAGCAGATGCTTAATAATGAATATTAATAAAGAAATAAAATTATATAATTAAAATACTTCGGAAATAAGGGGTTTTTTGTTTTAGCAGCTCGTCACTCATATAAAATCCATACATATTATTTTGATTGGCGACTCAAACACCACGTATAAATATATAACGAATACCGAGTTAGGGGTGTGGAGTCTACTACCAATGGAAGTATAGACAAATTCAAATAGCGGACACGTGGCTACCAGTCCAGTACTGCAATTCTCAAACAGTTTTTATTTGAATATAAATTTCTTGCATTAAACTTAATAATTTTGATACACTTGCAATTATAAAGCAAGTAGACTTGTACAGTGTTACAATATTAATTTGTATATTTTTTAAATATAATTTAAAAATAGCATACATTTCAAGAACATTTTAGATCCACGAAGAAAACAGTTGTATATAAAATCTTATATTCGTGATGTCACATCTATATTTTCAAACTTCGGGGGACCATAACTCGCTTATTAATAGGAATTTTTTCACCGCATTTTCACCAATAATCTTAGTTTTACTTATACTTTCTGATGAAATTATATCCCCTATTGAATTAGAGATATCTCCAATTCAATTTCGGACATCTTAAATTTAAATAAGACTATGTCCCATAAAAACTATGTTTGATCACTAACGAATTAAGGATATCACTAAATAAATTAGGGACACCACTAGATGAATTACGTATTCAAAATTCGTTAGTGATATTCTTAATTTATTTAGTATTATACGAAATTCGTCTAGTGATACCTTTAATTAATTTTCAGATATTTACAATTAAATTTTAGATATCTGAAAATAAATAATGAAAGATACCTCAAATTTAATAACAGATATCTTAAATTTAATGAAGAATGTCATTAAACAAATTATGGATATCACTAAGTGAGTTAGAGATATCACTGAACGAATTTTGGATATGTTCCTTTAGAAATAAAAATACATATTGTAACGTTTTTATTTTTATCTGGGTGAAGTGTAAATATAAGACAATTATTATTAATTAAAATTAAGTGTTTATTGAACTATAATGAAAGTTACTATTACTAATACTACGTTCAACTGTCCGCCTACCGACATCCACAGCGTCTATATACTCAACTGATTCAACAGAGTCTGTATATTCAACTGCTCGGACAGAAGTCACTTGTTTCACAACACTATCTGTCTATTTATGTAACTCTCTCTCTTCCACAGCCTCCGTATCACCGACTTTCCGTATGCCACAATTCTTCAACACCAATGCCGAGTATTAGGTTCCACTTGCCGTTACTGGCCCCATATACCTAGCTTCCCAATACTCTTCAACACTACCGAGTATTCTCTTTAACAGCTATCCCGGTATACCAGTAACTTTCCGACTCGCCGTTACTGTTCTTGCACACTATAGCTTCCCAATACTCGTCAACACTACCGAGTATTTACATCCACAGCTATCCCAATATACCA
Organism: Harpalus rubripes; assembly: GCA_963082715.1. Taxonomy (NCBI): domain Eukaryota; kingdom Metazoa; phylum Arthropoda; class Insecta; order Coleoptera; family Carabidae; genus Harpalus; species Harpalus rubripes. Next base: position 15,246,150 of record OY720456.1, on the reverse strand, counting down.
GTAACTTCCCGAGTACCTACTCGACACCAACTGCATACGCTCACTACGATACTGCTGTGCTTCTCACTAACACTTTACTTTCTAACACTCCATGTCTCTCCATGTAACTAACTAACTGTGTAAGTCAACCCCCGATCACATAACTGATGTTGTGTGATCAGGGACTCAACTGAACTAACTGTAAATCAACCCCCGATCACACAACTAATGTTGTGTGATCAGGGACTCAACTGAACTAACTCCCGAGCATAGCTACGTCTCTTATATACAGCTGCCATTATTTTCTAGAACAGTCTAGATCTAGAATATTCGAACACGTAATAACAATGAACACAAAAGGTTCAGGCGACCGGAAGTAATTAAACACGTCGCGACCAGTCTGTTTACATCGGCTGGCTACTAGCGCGATTACGTCACCGCTATAAATAGACACTCGCTTACAGTGGCGGCGACGGAGGGCGTCCCATGTTACAATATCCATAATTCATTTAGTGATATTCTTAAATCATTTAGTGGCCACACCAGATTTTTAAAATAAAATTAATGATTACTAACTGATTATAAATAAAATAAAACACACCTCGTGCATATGCAAATTGCAGCCTCGCGTTCATAGAGGTTAGACCGCAAGTAATTTCTATATTTTTTTTTTTTGCTTGTATACAAAAGCAACCCTATTGTTTTACCAAAATGAACTATAATTAGTTCGTATGTATATACATCATGAAAAATAAGAACGACTTATACTCGTGGCAGAACCAAAACCGGTGAAAAATTTAAATTAAAAACGTAAACAGTTAAATTAAACACAATATGTGAAACAAAATTGCATTTTCTTTCAAAATATTTCTTCAACGTTACGTTATTACGAGAATGTAAGCATAACATAAACATATGTTATAAATGACGATTAAATGTTAGCGCTGAAAATTAGAACATTAAAACACATTTATCACCCAAACCGGTATATACAGTATTAATACAAAAATAATAACAAATCTAGATGACCGTCGCCTGGCCGAACCCGGTCACGCGGAATCCTTCTTCACACAGTGATTATTTCTGTAAAAGAATTAACACATGAGAAATACTCAGTGAGGAGGCAATCATTTACAAAAGGTTCAGGCATTCACACACCGTACACACATGTTGGCAACTACGGGCAGTACCGCTAGTTACTACGGAACCTCTGCCGCTTCGGTGGTGATCCGGGAACACATCCACAGAGATCACTACAGCCCAAACTGCTGCTAACGTTGGCGACCCAGAAGCGGGTCACTACAGCCTTTCCCTGCTGCTGCCGCTGGCGACCCCCGGGTCCACACGGGCGGCCACTACGGAACCTCTGCCGCTTCGGTGGTGATCCGGGAACACATCCACAGAGATCACTACAGCCCAAACTGCTGCTAACGTTGGCGACCCAGAAGCGGGTCACTACAGCCTTTCCCTGCTGCTGCCGCTGGCGACCCCCGGGTCCACACGGGCGGCCACTACGGAACCTATGCCGCTTCGGTGGTGATCCGGGAACACATCCACAGAGATCACTACAGCCCAAACTGCTGCTAACGTTGGCGACCCAGAAGCGGGTCACTACAGGTCTCCCTTCTGCTACCGTTGGCGACCCCCGGGTCCACACGGGCCTGGCCACTACAGTACCCAGTACTGCTAACACACACTCACAATCATACACATGCTAGATTAACTCTCTCACCTGAATCTCTATAATATCGATGTTCTCACACTGAAATCTAGAAATAAACTGAAATAAAATACGTAAATACCAGTATCATTAAATGTAGCTCTTATCCAACAGCATCGGTTACGTACCTAAATAGCTAATTAGAGACAAAACATAATAAATTTAATAAAAATAATCTTACGCAAAATAATATCTGTGACACATATATGTTTCATATTAAAAAGTAAAGTCTAACAGTTTTGGAATTTAAGCTCCGACCATTTCCCAACAACCCCGAAGGAACGAACATCTCAAATTCCACACACACTCGGTAAATTACTACAGAATATTTCAGCTTGTATTTTTAATTAAAGCTTAACTTGCTTTCTCTTTAACAACAATTATCCAATAATAATCGCTTAATTCCTCTGTGTTTATATTGCGACTCCTGGATAAAGTTCTGTCATACAATACAAAGAAAGGAACATATTTACATATAAAGCAGTGCTTCCTGTTCCACAATTCTGCAAACAGTATAATCTACTAAAAAAGAAAAAAAAACATGAAGAAGTTTGAAGGAAATGGCGAGTCAATACTTTTTTACAATTTAATAAAAATAAAAACTTATTCTGTACAAACTTTAAAACATTTCAAGTAACTTTTTCTTTTTTGAGAAAACTTTATCCACACTAACAGTATTGTGTTATTATAAAAGTTTAGCAACATTTTTATTGTTATAATATTATTCCTAACCAAGTAATATGTGCATATTTTTCCAATAGGGGATTCCACCATTTTTTTTTTATATATAATTTCATCAGAAAGTATAAGCAAAACTAAGACTATTGGTGAAAATCCTGTGAAAAAATCCTATTAATAAGCGAGTTATGGTCCGCCGAAGTTTGAAAATATAGATGTGACGTCACGAATATAAGTTTTTACATAAAACTGTTTTCTTCGTGGATCTAAAATGTTCTTGAAATGTATGCTATTTTTAAATTATATTTATAAAAAACAAATTAATATTATAACACTGTACAAGTCTACTTGCTTTACAATTGCAAGTGTATCAAAATTATTACGTTTAATGCAAGAAATTTATATTCAAATAAAAACTGTTTGAGAATTGCACTACTGGACTGATAGCCACGCCTCCTGTATTTGAATTCCTCTACTTCCATTGATAGTGGGCTCCGTCCCTAACTGGGCATTCATTGTATATTTATAGGCCGTCTTTGAGTCACCAATTAAAATAATATATATATATATATATATTTATATATATATATATATATATATATATATATATATATATATATTTATTTATATATATATATATATATATATATATATATATATATATTTATATATATATATATATATATATAAATATATATATATATATATATATATATATATATATATATATATATATATATATATATATATATATATATGTATTATATATAGATTTCATATGAGTGACGAGCTGCTAAAACAAAAACCCCCTTATTTCCGAAGTATTTCAATTATATCATTTTATTTCTTTATTAATATTCATTATTAAGCATCTACTTTCACTATTTTTTCGTAATTTCTCTTAATTCGATTGAGCTATAATCCCCTATTCACTGCAGTTTTGAATTTCATAGCTTCTTTTCAATGTATGATTATTTAAATTTTGGAACAAGTTCTGCATATTGAAAGTAAGAAAACAATTAAGTTATTGAGTTTTTAGTGAATATGCTCATTTGAAAGTCTTTGTAAACATTTTTAAGTATCTAAATGTTTAAATTTAACCAGATTGTGATTTACGATATGTGTTAAAAGTGATATTTTATTTTGTGGAAAGAAGTTTGGAATGCGACGCGAGCGAAGTGGTCCAAATTTTTGATCACAATAAAATCACTTTTAACACGTATATCATACACAAAAATGTCAATTTGTTGTTCGAGTCGTCATTACCAAGGTAACTAATTCACCATTAACGCTAGTGTTAAAAGTACAATGATCTGTCACTTTTTAACAATGGTGTCATACAATGACACTTTTAACCCTAAAACAAACATTTAGCTATAAAGCTTTATTTTTTATTTAAGTAATATCAGCGAACTCATGATTCTGTTACAGTGCGCATGCGTCTATCAGCGCAACAAGAACATGGCGTCCCTTTAATTAGGAACATGTGCGTAGAGTTTAACTTTTATCACACAATTAAAATATTTAATACAATTATTTATTTATACATAAAATATATTCAACGGTCATATATTTTAAATTTATAACAATTTAGCTAAATTTCAGGATATTTTTACATAAAATAAGGCTCAAGAAATATGCATCCGTGTCTGCCTGTTGATATCGCCACCTATAGCACTGTTTTCAATAATTCTGACAGAAGGCGGGGATATAATAGTCTTGAATGATAATAAAATCGCAGATAAAAATTTGTGTTTAACTTGTAAAAAAACATGTTACTAAGTATACTGTTATTATACTAAAACATGTAAAAAGTAAAATATTCGTATTTTTAATTGTATTGTATAACTGGTTATAATATAATACGATATTATACTTTGCGACACCATTTGAATTGGCGCCACTGCGCGTAACAGAAATATGGCGGCTTCATTCAAGGTCACTTAGTTTGGTATCAAGAGTTCAAAGCTGCCGACACAGAGTTTCGCTACTATACAAACTGTCTCACAACTCGCGCCCCAGAGCGAATGAGGAAACATGAGACTGCCCTCGGATGTGTAATTTCGAAGAAAGAAATCTAACTTAAAAGATATTCGAGAAAAGACGTCTTAAAATTGACCAATCAGAGACCTACACCTTTAACGCGTGTTTGCCGTAATTTTACGTTACTAGGGTTTTATACAAATTAAATCTTCTTTAAATGTGTGGGCGATTGCAGTTTTCGAAAAATGTCAATGTCAAATTAAATTTGACAAGGTGAATAAAAAAGGCAAATTCTTACCATGCATTCAGCCGCTGATTACATAGAAATGATTATAATTTTCGGAGAATGTGGACGTAACACTTGCACGTGTCTATTCGGAACGTTTTCCGGATAGAAATCTTGCTAACCTAAATTTGTCGATAGTGAAAAGTCAACTCTAAAGTGTCAAAATTACAGTAAGTCAAACAAATTTTGTAACTCACTAGTAGTATTTTTAAAACCTAGCAACCAGTTTTATTTTGTAATATCATCACATCTTAAGTTATCCTTCCGGGATTGGTGGATTAAAGTCTTGTAACTCCGTTATGCAAGCAGCCGCAAATTATTTTCTTCTATTTGTTGGCAGCCTATTGTCGTCGGCAAGTGTCAGTTTCGTCTGGGGCGCGAGTTGTGATACATTTTGTATATGTTGTGTACACTGTGGTACTACTAACACCACTAGATGACATTTCTATCTTTCTTGGATTGTTAACATCGTTTTGGGTTGTTAAGTTAAATACTGTTTTGTATTAATTCGGGTTCCTGTTCGTGTACTACTATACTTCGCCAACTAGCGGCATTTCTTCTTAGTAATAATGTCAAATACAGACGTCATTCTAGGCGTCATTGTACAGACCATTTAAAAACGATATAAACTTTAATTGTAATTTAAAATTTATCACGAACGTAAATGTCAACATAGGTTGTATGTAATTTTTATCTTATCTCTTTATACAACGAGCATATCGTATGACTCAAAGGAAACCCTTAATGATGAAACAATTCTTTAACAAGTTTATTCCTTTATTTCACCCCGGCCTTAGCCCTAACTGTACATTGTTTATTGTTTATTTCGTCAGTTAAAAATACTGGTCATAAATAAGAATGTCACTGGCCAGTTGCCCGCAGTGTTACTCACGAATATCGATACGACACAGCGTAACAAAACAGATTTATCACGAGCCGTCCCTTGAGTGTCAGCAGATGCTCGACAGGTCCTGATTCAGGCAAAATAGAAACCGAAAACACGGAAAGAGTCGGTATAGTAAAAATATTTATGCAGAGGAGGCACGTCATCAAAGTTTGTAACTAGATAATGACGTCACGAAATGATTAGGTTTACAAAGTATTACTAATACATAAGTGAAGTTAACGATGCGTCGCTCAGCGACGAATTGTTATAAGGCTACCGTTTAATAAAGTCGTGCACAAAAAAATTAAATGGATTAATATGCACAGTAATCATATAAAAGGGCTCTTGTAGGAAGGGGAAAGCAGAGAGGGGTCTTGCTCAATTATATAAACATAAATTTAATAATTATTAAGATCACAAAATTATAACAAAAAATTTATAAAATTTACAAGAGATAACACTATTTGGCAATGACTTCTATCCACCCATAGGGTAAAAGATCAAAGTCAACAAACTAAGGTTGTAGTACTTAAGGGTAATTGCTGCCCAACCAGAAGATAAGTGATGAAAATCAACATACTAGGGCTATAGTAGGGGGTTCTTTACGTGCAATAACAAGGAGAATTTTATTACACAATTTTAAATGAGTTAATAAAAAAAATGTTTAAGGAAAGTGTTTCAACTTAAGGGTGATTTCTGCGCACCCAGAAGATAAGTGATGAAAACCAACACACTAGGGCTATAGTAGGGAGTTCTCTATGTGCAATAACATGGATATTTGTATTACACAATTTTAAATAAGAAAAAAAAATTATAAGGAAAGTGTTTCAACTTAAGGGTGATTTCTGCGCATCCAGGAGATAAGTGATGAAAACCAACATACTAGAGCTATAGTAGGGAGTTCTCTATGTGCAATAACATGGAAATTTTTGTTACACAATTTTATTTTATGTTGGTTTTCATCACTTATCTTCGGGGTGCGCAGAAATCACCCTCAAGTTGAAACACTTTCCTTATAATTTTTTTGTAACTTATTTAAAATTGTGTAATAAAAATCTCCTAGTTATTGCACATAGAGAACCCCCTACTATAGCCCTAGTATGTTGATTTTCATCCCTTATCTTCTGGCAGGGCAGAAATTACCCTTAAGCACTACAACCTTAGTTTGTTGACTTTGATCTTTTACCCTATGGGTGGATAGAAGTCATTGCCAAATAGTGTTATCTCTTGTAAATTTTATAAATTTTGTGTTATAATTTTGTGATCTTAATAATTATTAAATTTATGTTTATATAATTGAGCAAGACCCCTCTTTGCTTTCCCCTTCCTACAAGAACCCTTATATCATTACTGTGCATATTAATCCATTTAAATTTTTTGTGCACGACTTTATTAAACGGTAGCCCTATAACATTTCGTCGCTGATCGCATCGTTAATTTCACTTACTTATTACTAATTTAATTTTTAAAAATGTAATGTGTGTTGCATAATTGTATTTACGTGCGATTCTAATTTTTGCAATGTTTTGATGACGTGCCTCCTCTGCAAAAATATTTTTACTAAACTCGTTCGTCACATCTCCAACTTCGGAAGGAAAGATTGATTGAATTATTGCCAGATTATAGATCTTCATGAAAATATTGAAAACTTTGTTGGAAACCCAAAGCTGTTCAGTACCTACCTACCTTTTTATCTCTTTTTAAAACAAAACTATGTATGTACTGTATTTTATTAGAATAAAATATTGGATAGATTTTTTTGTCTCTTCAAATATGTTATTTATAATTTATTCTTTATTTTAATAATTTGCATGTTTTGTTAGATATTTTGCAATACACATGTAGCTGATTTTTGTATTTATAAAATAACATATCTTCGTATTTTAGCTTATTTAAACATTATTTATTGGGAAAAATTATAATTTCTATAAATAATGAATTATTAATTCTTAAAAAAATTATGTGTATATACAGTGTGTTAATATTAAATCGTAACACCCGAAAATGGTAGTTAGAACTCATTAAAACAAACAACTTTTCTTAAATCCAATATTTGATTTGGTGCTCCGATTTGTAGCTATTGGAGTTCTTTTGTTTTCCAAAAAATCGCCATAACTCCCTTATTTTAATAACTGTTGAAGAAAACATTTTCGTTCGAAATTACTTCTTGGCCCTGTAAAACATTTACATTTACAATTATTATTATTTTTCAAATGACAAAATGGTGATCGATCAAAAATTTCAAAACTAGATTTTTTGATAACCACTCCATCGATTTTCGAAAGTAAAACATTTATAAATTCCTTAAAATATCTACTGCAACATTTGACCTAAACATTTTTTCAATGTATCCAGAAAAAGTCTTTATTCAAATTTAAATACATTAAAGTTAATCATGTGTTTGCGAATTTTGCGTAATTTGTCATTTTTATGTACAAATTATGCAAAATATGCAAATATTTGATCTATCTCCATTTTGTCATATGAAAAATTATAATAATTGTAAATGCAAATGTTTTACAGGACCAAAAAGTAATTCCGAAAGAAAATGTTTTTTTCAACAGTTATTAAAATACGGGAGTACTGAGGATTTTTCGAAAAACAAAAGAACTCCAATAACTACGTACCGGGGCACCAAATCAAAAAATTGGAAGTAAGAAAAGTTGTTTGTTTTAATGATTTGTATCTACCATTTTCGGGTGTTACGACTTAGTATAAGAAGATAAGTGATGAAAACCAACACACTAGGGCTATAGTAGGGAGTTCTCTATGTGCAATAACATGGATATTTGTATTACACAATTTTAAATAAGAAAAAAAAATTATAAGGAAAGTGTTTCAACTTAAGGGTGATTTCTGCGCATCCAGGAGATAAGTGATGAAAACCAACATACTAGAGCTATAGTAGGGAGTTCTCTATGTGCAATAACATGGAAATTTTTGTTACACAATTTTATTTTATGTTGGTTTTCATCACTTATCTTCGGGGTGCGCAGAAATCACCCTCAAGTTGAAACACTTTCCTTATAATTTTTTTGTAACTTATTTAAAATTGTGTAATAAAAATCTCCTAGTTATTGCACATAGAGAACCCCCTACTATAGCCCTAGTATGTTGATTTTCATCCCTTATCTTCTGGCAGGGCAGAAATTACCCTTAAGCACTACAACCTTAGTTTGTTGACTTTGATCTTTTACCCTATGGGTGGATAGAAGTCATTGCCAAATAGTGTTATCTCTTGTAAATTTTATAAATTTTGTGTTATAATTTTGTGATCTTAATAATTATTAAATTTATGTTTATATAATTGAGCAAGACCCCTCTTTGCTTTCCCCTTCCTACAAGAACCCTTATATCATTACTGTGCATATTAATCCATTTAAATTTTTTGTGCACGACTTTATTAAACGGTAGCCCTATAACATTTCGTCGCTGATCGCATCGTTAATTTCACTTACTTATTACTAATTTAATTTTTAAAAATGTAATGTGTGTTGCATAATTGTATTTACGTGCGATTCTAATTTTTGCAATGTTTTGATGACGTGCCTCCTCTGCAAAAATATTTTTACTAAACTCGTTCGTCACATCTCCAACTTCGGAAGGAAAGATTGATTGAATTATTGCCAGATTATAGATCTTCATGAAAATATTGAAAACTTTGTTGGAAACCCAAAGCTGTTCAGTACCTACCTACCTTTTTATCTCTTTTTAAAACAAAACTATGTATGTACTGTATTTTATTAAAATAAAATATTGGATAGATTTTTTTGTCTCTTCAAATATGTTATTTATAATTTATTCTTTATTTTAATAATTTGCATGTTTTGTTAGATATTTTGCAATACACATGTAGCTGATTTTTGTATTTATAAAATAACATATCTTCGTATTTTAGCTTATTTAAACATTATTTATTGGGAAAAATTATAATTTCTATAAATAATGAATTATTAATTCTTAAAAAAATTATGTGTATATACAGTGTGTTAATATTAAATCGTAACACCCGAAAATGGTAGTTAGAACTCATTAAAACAAACAACTTTTCTTAAATCCAATATTTGATTTGGTGCTCCGATTTGTAGCTATTGGAGTTCTTTTGTTTTCCAAAAAATCGCCATAACTCCCTTATTTTAATAACTGTTGAAGAAAACATTTTCGTTCGAAATTACTTCTTGGCCCTGTAAAACATTTACATTTACAATTATTATTATTTTTCAAATGACAAAATGGTGATCGATCAAAAATTTCAAAACTAGATTTTTTGATAACCACTCCATCGATTTTCGAAAGTAAAACATTTATAAATTCCTTAAAATATCTACTGCAACATTTGACCTAAACATTTTTTCAATGTATCCAGAAAAAGTCTTTATTCAAATTTAAATACATTAAAGTTAATCATGTGTTTGCGAATTTTGCGTAATTTGTCATTTTTATGTACAAATTATGCAAAATATGCAAATATTTGATCTATCTCCATTTTGTCATATGAAAAATTATAATAATTGTAAATGCAAATGTTTTACAGGACCAAAAAGTAATTCCGAAAGAAAATGTTTTTTTCAACAGTTATTAAAATACGGGAGTACTGAGGATTTTTCGAAAAACAAAAGAACTCCAATAACTACGTACCGGGGCACCAAATCAAAAAATTGGAAGTAAGAAAAGTTGTTTGTTTTAATGATTTGTATCTACCATTTTCGGGTGTTACGACTTAGTATAACACCCTGTATACGTGATTAAAAATAGAGTGTGACGTCAAAAGGCATTCGCGTTAGCGTGTGGAGATAGAAAGACATGCAATTGTACGCGATGAACAAGAAAGGTAGCTTGTTTTGTTTGTAAATTTTGAAAACTGATATACCTACATACATGCTAATATCGAAATCGACAAAAATATTAAAGTTTTGGTGTGAAACTTGTGACGTCAACTTCATTAAAACATATGAGACAACCTAAATACACCGCTGTTCAGTGTAGGTCACACTTGTCATTATAGCAAGCGTCAATAGTGTTTTTATCTGCAGTACATAAAAAATTAATTGCATTTTTATGCATATAAAAATACAAGAACAACTGCTATTTATTTGATCAGTATTTAAAATTAATGATCAGTATTAAATGATCAGTAACTTATAATAAAAATGTAATTTAACCTAATGCAACCTTCGATAATTTAACCTATCCTAACCAATTTAGCAATGTAGCCAAATAGCTAAACTAACCTAACCATAACTTTTACCTAACCTAATCCAACCCGGAATATTCATATTTACTGATCGTTTATTTTACAAAATACTGATCATTAATGTAAATAAATACGGATCTAATAAACATAAACTTACAAAAAGTATAGAAATTTTTATTTCGCTTCCATTTATTAATAGTCATGAATCATATTGAATAGGTTATAAAAAGCAGCAGACTCAGGCGAGACCATTGCTAAATCTCTTTACAATAATATAATAAGGCTACCTTTCTTTATTTTATCAAATTGATGGATAAATGAAGTCAGAGTTATCGCTTGGCAATAGCCTCATTCATTTCAATATTTTATATGAGTCTTATAAGATGTGAAGGATTAAGGAGGCTGTAAGAAGTAGCATACGTCCAATTTAGTTCTTATAGATTTTTGTTATCTTTTTCTTATTGTTAGTTTTTATTAGTTTTGTGGTAATTACATGGAACATACATCAACCTGTGACAATAGTGCTAATGTTCAGGATTTGAGTTAACAAGCTTACACTTATGTAGATAAAGAGCATATTGTTCATAGGAACATTCTTCTTCTTGAATGGCATGAGAGCCGTAATAGGACCAAGGCCTCAAGTACTGATTCACTCCTTGAAACATACTTTGTTTACGTACTATTGTAACCCGCGTGATAAAGGGGATACTCTAATCTAATGTAACTTGAACTACAAGTACTTTAGGTAAACAAATGGTCATTTTAATACGCTCAAGTATGATCAAATGTTGTGATTTTACTATTTTTAAGGGTTAGGCTCCCGTTATACAGGGTGTTGTCTCCAATATCGGAACATAGGACTTTAACATAATCATATTTTCTTAATTGTCTGCTTCCCTAATTATTTTAGGTAAAAAAAGTTTCGAATAAAAGATGTATAGCACAAAATTCTGAAACTGAATCAAAAAGCAAAATTAATTTTGCATGCTCAATAACGGCAGAAATTAGGTATGAAAATGTCGAAAATCACCCTAAAAATAGCGATAGCCATGGAATTGAAATTAAAAATTATTAAATGTTAGCGTTTCATGTGTCAAGCTAGGTTAATTTATTATTATTTGTAATGTCTGTTAAAGTAAAAAAAAAATATTTAAATTAATAGATATTTGTATACTTGAACAGATATTACAAATAATACGTAAAATGTATGTGTATTTATTTATTCTTGCCTAACCGGCTTTGAATCTTACAAAATATTTTCATATAATAAATTACCGACATTTATGTACTAATAAACATATCAGGTTTATGTTTATTTTGGATTACTTCTTTAGATTCTTCTTTTTTGTATCACTTTTTTCATCCAATATTTCTGCGTCTTTTTCCATCTCTCTGCAGTTATTCTTCTCTCTTCCACTTAGTCTGCTAGTCAAAATTTGTTTCCATTTTCCTCATTCGCACACCTGAAGCGAGCTGTCACGTGTTTTTCGTTTCTTTCTGTCAGATATCGGGGCATCGTTAGTGTACTTACTTTTTCATACTGCTGGTTGTATCTCAATGTTTTTATTTTATTTTGTTGTAATTGCCTTTGAATCCCTACGTCTCTTGTGCTTAAGATTTCTGCCATATTCACTCTCTCTCTTATCTTGTTCGCAGTCGCTTTCTTTTCCCGTTCCCATCGTGTTTGTTTATACTCGCAATCGTTTATCGTTTCCATTTTATATTTCTTTTATACTTTCTTGTATTGTTCAAATTCCAGTATTTCTTTGTTTCATTTCATATTTCATTCACCTCTAATATCCATATAATGTACTTGATTTGCAGGTCTTCCCGTCCGTATAACTCAGCTGCATACATAATAATACTTTTAATTATTGTTTGGAACATCATCCATCTTACTTTCACATCGTCTTTAAATTTTCGTTCCTTTATTCCCCATATTTGACTCATTGCCACCATAATTTTCTTCTTCATTCTTCTTATATGTGGGGTAATTGTTCTGCTGGAATGTGTAACACAGATAAGTAAATTTTTTCACTTCTTCTTTTTCCTGGTTATACCACAACCAGTCTTCCTTTACCTCCGTAACGCCTCCCTTTTTAAACTTTAATATGTTGGATTTACCCACAGTCAATATTAATTTATTTCCTGTTAAATTTTCTCCATCCTTTTTATTACATAATAAAAATATATTAACCTAACTCAACAGGAGAAACGTCAAACATTTGTTAATTTATCGCAGGCGGCTGACACACAATGGATTTCTAATTGCAAAGCAATAGTTCATCCCTGCGAAACAAGTCGGCAGAATAGCGCTAGTATCTATGCTAATATCGTATCCCGGCAACCGGAGCAGTTCTTTGTACGTTTGAATTTGATTTAAGTTGTCAGAATCTATTTATTTAAGTCAATGCTTTTCAAACCATTTTGTGCCATTTAGTTGTGCAGTACATAACCGTAAATTGTGTTTTATTTATTGGGTTTAGTGGTAATTATATATTGTGAAAAATGACGAGATCTGTAAGTATAAACAATTAAAATTTGATTACATATTTAGCCCTGCGAAACCAGAGGCGCTGCGAACTGCGTTTTTATTTTTACTATAGAGCTGACAAGTCTGATAGTGCAGATGGTCTATAATTTATCTGTTTGAATTCCATGGCTATCGCTATTTTTCGGGTGATTTTCGAAATTTTCATACTGTGACAAGGCGAGGGTAAGAGCAATAGTAGATAAATAACTTTATCCACAACTGTCAAATAATATACCCATAATTCTACCGATTTTTATCAATTAATGACCTTCGTTACTGTTACTAATTGAATAATATTGACAGTTCAATGGAATAATATTATTCAATCGTTATGCCAAATTCAAATCCTACCTTTCAAAGAGTACACACAAAATTACTTTTAATAAGTAATTCTTTCCACATAAAAAGCCAAAATTACACTAGTTTTGTCATTTTTCATACTTTTATTTTCTTCTTAAGCTTGAATTGTAGCTGAATAGTCGGTTTTAAGATTTTATATTAAATGTCAAATCACTTCATAATTTTGTTACAACTACACAAATGACTAGATTTGTCTGTAAACAAAAACATTTTTGCATTTGTCAGTGAGAAAATTCTACTTATTTTTCAAAACCAATATGTCACTGATATGTTATTATTTGACAATTGTGGATAAAGTATAGTATTCTATTCGCATGTAATGGTTATTACTCATTCGAATGATTTACATCACTCGCGCTCGCTCGTGATGCAAACTTCATTCTCATGAGTAATACCATACATTACATGCTCATTGAATAATATACTATTTTATAAACTTTTCTAAATTATAGTTTCAATATTCATATTTTAACTCTGTTTATCTATTTAAGTCAAAATTCAGTTTAGAAACTCTTTTTGTATTATGATAGGCACGACATTTATTGGTTGATCATTAGGTTTAGAAATTATTATGTATACGTGCGTGACTTTGAATGCCCTAGTTTATGGACCCTTTACCTCTAAGATCATACTGTCCTAAAGATAGCGCTGTGTTTTAGAATAGTCGACATGAGATACTCATGGAGTAAACATGTAAGAGTCTAGATTAGTTCGTCGCGTCGTGAAGACGTGTTTTGGTTTTGACATGTAGTGTCTTTTTGTTTCGGGGCGCGTGCAGAACGCCCGCCCGCTGGGTTACAGAATGTAACATGTTAGGCTCTCTTTAATTAATAATAATGTAATCATTTAGTTTAATTGTAAATAAAAAGTTTAATCAGTAATCAGTAAAAATATAAAGTGTAAGTGTATGTGTGTTCTTCTTTCTCACCAGTCAGTCAGTGTGACATCGCAGGAGTAAGAAGTAGCAGTCATCATTTTGAAGACACTCTCGTGTTACAATACCAAATTTCTGAGAAAGCATGTAAAATTAATTTTATTTATTGTTTCTGTTGCGGAATTTTAAGCTCTACAACTCTAATAATTAGGAAATCAGAAAATTACGAAAATATGATTCTACATGTTAAAGTGCTATGTTTCGGTATTGCGGTCAACACCCTGTAGATGATACAAAATCGGATTCAGTTTCAGATTTCTCTTAGAAGAGAGGCCAGGTTCACTCTGCAAGAGTATTACAGACAAAACATTAACATCTGGCCTTGCAATTCGATAGGGTGGGAACTAGAGACGTGGTACTACACATCAGTCAACAATCACAAACATAATATAGATATTGTTTAACGTGGACTCCCCAATTTTTATACTAGGAATCTATGTTGGACGGCTTCTTTAACATAAGACTATCACATGCATTTATGTATTTTGATTAGGTGAATATGTTGTTTTTACTCTTCCTAGACTATTTCAATAGCCGCTTACACAATACACCTTTTTAATGGCTATCTCTTTCTATCGCTGCAAATAGTAAGAAAATGGCGCCAACAACTGCCAGTTGGGCTGTCAAACGAAACGTCAAAAATGTTGCAGTCACTAAAATACCTATATTCTCGGCGAAAATTTGCATCGTTAGACAATTTAGCTCCAATACAAGCTTTTGTAACTTCTTTCGAGAAGTGTTTTAAAGTTGTTAAAGATTTTTCTCACATTTTACGTCTAATTTTTTTTTTTAGAAACAAAGGCCATAGATCTCAATTGTTCTTATTATGCGTAGATCCCCATTGCGCATATCTTCTATCTCTTTAATGTGGAAATATCTATTGCAATTTTCATGAGCACATCTAGCGACAAAGCATAGAACTAATGGTTGCTATGGTTACGACTTCCAAACAAAGAACAGTCATCTCTACACTCCAGCCATCGTTTTAGTTGTATTATCGAATGATCTTCAATATTATTAAACGAAAATTTGCCCCAACCACCTCTTCTCGCTTTAAACTCATTTTGAAGAAACACAACAAACAAAACAAATCAGAATAGCGAATTAGGTTGTACACGAATGATAGATGCAAACAGAATGACAGGTACAATACTATGGAGAGGGACGTAGGACAACGAGCGGAGATTTGTTTGGATGCAAGATCTTCTATCTCTCTCGCAGATCTCTTTTGCGTGTGACGTCAATTCTGTAAGTGTCTATTGTTTTTAACCCGTGCCTGATCAAAATCGGGTCATGACTGACCCAGTTTCCTGTTTTTTGTTAATAACTCCCATAATAGGAATATTATTAACAATTCCTCCTCAAGAATTCTCCTAAAATATATTAATATTTTGTTTTATATAATTTTCGTTTATAGAAGTTTAAAAATTATTGAGTTATTTAACATTTTTTTATATGGGTCTACGATGACCCGATTTTGGTATTCCTTGTTATCTTATAATAACCATGGTAAAATAAAGAAATAAAAAAATAATTT
The DNA here is from genome assembly GCA_963082715.1 of Harpalus rubripes. NCBI lineage: Eukaryota > Metazoa > Arthropoda > Insecta > Coleoptera > Carabidae > Harpalus > Harpalus rubripes. The sequence continues at coordinate 15,230,060 of OY720456.1, read as the reverse complement.
GTTTATATTGCTCAAGGCTGGAGATAGAGAGTAAATTTTGAAATATATTGTGTACTTATATTGCATTAATTATATAAGATAATGTTTAATTAGACTAAAAAGAATTATATATTTTATTCTGTAATTATGTATGTTTTCTTTTAATATTAAGTTTAATCTTTAAACAAATACAAATTTGCATAATTATTAATAAAGGAAGTTTAATAAATAAAATAAAAGTAAAACATTAATAAATATTGTCATATTAATAACAAAATAACGCAAAAAATTGGGTCACAGTTGACCCTATTTTGGGTACCCAAGTTTTAAAAGTATTTTAATCAGGCAAGAGTTAAATGTGGAGGCGAATTTAAAAATACATAGTTTAATAAAATAATAAGTTTCATAAGGCCTGCTACCGAACAAATTGCTTTATGAAACTTGTTATTGGGGCTTGGGCCCCGTATTTTCAATAACTGTCTTAACTTAATTGTCTTTAAACGAAAAATGTCACACTGAAAAATTGAAGTGTAATTTTTACAACTTACTCTATAATATCGATACATTATTTATCGATTTACTGACAGTTAACAAGCAGTTTGAAAAGAGATGAAAATAGAAGCCCTTAAGCCGACATTTTTCAACTAAAGTGAACAGTTTTTGGCCGATAAAACAAAGGTTTAGTTCTTTAAAAATAATCTATTTTTATTTATAATTTGTTTATATTCTGCTATCACTGATAATAGAGTTGTTATGTTTTATATTATTCTTTTTTACATAAGAGTAATTTATTATTTAACAATAGGTAGGTATTTTTAAGATTTCATTTGAAACATGTTATCGAATATTAAAAGCTTAAAAATTACATTAAAAAATACATGTACTTTCAATAAAAATTCGCAAACAAACAAACATATCCCTGTATACAGGCTGTCTCAAAACTCGCGCCTCAGAGCGAATGAGGAAACACGAGACTACATTCGGATGTGTAATTTCGAAGAAAAAAAAATCTAGCTTAAAAGATATTCGAGAAAAGACGTCTTAAAATTGACCAATCAGAGACCTACACCTTTAACGTGTGTTTGCCATAATTTTGCGTTACTAGGGTTTCATACAAATCAAATCTTCTTTAAAATATGTTGGCGATTGCAGTTTTCGAAAAATGTCAGTGTCAAATTAAATGTGACAAGGTGAATAAAAAAAGGCATATTCTTACCATGGTATTTAGCCGCCGATTACTTAGAAATGATTATAATTTTCGGAGAATGTGGACGTAAAGCCAGAGAGGCAGCACGAGTCTATTCGGAACGTTGATAGTGAAAAGTCAACTCTTAAGTGTCAAAATTACAGTAAGTCAAACAAATTTTGTAACTCACTAGTAGTATTTTTAAAACCTAGCAACCAGTTTTATTTTGTAATAATACCATCACACCTCAAGATATCCTTCCGGAATGGGTGGATTAAAAAGTCTTGTAACTCCGTTATGCAAGCAGCCGCAAATTATTTTCTTCTATTTGTTGGCAACCTATTGTCGTCGGCAAAGTGTCAGTTTCGTCAGGGGCGCGAGTTGTGAGACACCCTGTATAATAAAATCGAAATCGAAGGACCTCACCAACAATTACGATTCAGAAGTATATAATAAAATCGCAATATTATGTCATCTGCATGTTTCCTATACCTTCGTGTCTCACGGTGGGCAAGATAAAAAGAAAACATTTAGTAATATACTATATCCGGTAATTATTTTGTGGTCTTTTCGGTTGTGTACGAAATTAGGACAAGAAGAGAAGAAACATGAAACCATAATGATGAAATTAAGTAATACGTAGAATTAAGAGTATAGTAATTGAGGTCGTATAAAATTGGAGCTTCATTAATTAGTGGCATTTTGTTTCAGTAATTAACTAGAATAGGGTAGTTTTAGAAATTGTATTACCTTAGTCTGTGTATGAAAAATAAACGTTTTTACCTTCCGTAATATCTAATTTAATAAAATCAATGCCTAAGCTATTGGAAGCTTTAATTAAAGCCAACGGTTACGCCACTATCCACTAAGTATAAAAATTTAGTATGTGTTGTTAAATAATCTTACACCTATTGGTGTACGAATAATTTTGTGTATTAATTTCTATTATTTTGGTTATTGTTACAGTTTCAGAAGGCATTTTTTATATTTGATGATTATAAAGGTTTTTAAATATTAAAGGAATAGTAGGATTAAAATTTTAAATTATTTTATTTTCAGTGAACCCTCTTTATTTTGATATTTATTTTTAAAATAACATTATTATACCCGAACAAAATGGTTTCTGTCCTAAAAAATCTATCATTACTAATTTAACTCCTTTCACTAAATTTCTAAGCTCAAATATGGACAAAAAACAAGTTGACGTCATTTACACAGATGTTAGCAAAACATTTGGTCGGGTACATCATGTAATGTTACTAGTTAACTGTAATGGATTCAAATCACGAACAATTTCTTTTTCTTCCGGAATACCTCAAGGGTCTAACCTTGGTCCCTTACTTTTTAATTTGTTTATCAATGATATAAACAAATGTTTTCAACGCTCAAGATTTGTCTTATATGCTGACGATTTAAAAATATTCAAAGTAATTAAGTCTATCGAGGACAATTTATTAATACAATTAATTCACTACAACTATTACATAAATAACACAATTATTCAATGTAAAACTCTAATAATAATGAATAAATAAATCTGTATATATGTTGCTATGGTTTTAACAGCCTGTAAAATTTTTTACGGTCTAGCGTCTAGCCCGTGAAACTTTCTATACCACTAGAGACAGAGCTCTGTAATAAGATGTTTACTATTCAGTATCAAAACATAAAATCATATAAAGCATTGTAAACTTGTTTGAATAGGCACAAGATACGGCCATCGCTTTGTACTCGTATAATGAAATAGTGTAATATTTTTTACAAATAACTTTATTTGAAATCGGCATAAAGTCCACAAAAATCGTCATTAAAAGTTCAGAAATCGGCACTAAAGTAATCTATTATACGATGATTCATGATTCATCCAAATGCAATGTTCCCAACCATATGATAATTTGGGTCGGTATACGATGTACAATGGTACAATGACAAAAAATGACATAAGAAGAACGAATTAAATAATTCCAATGAAGAATTGACAAATTTGTCAACATAACGTTTAAAAATAAATATTCCTTTAATTTTTACAAAATTTTGACCTCGGCACTAAAGTTCCTTCTTATTACTCATATGGTTTATTTTCATCGACCCTACAACTTCGGCAACTAAATTCCGCATTCGTGATAAAAGTAGAACTTTTCAGTATCTGTACCTTTTTTACCATATTATATTATAAACAATGTGCGAAATTTTGCAAATATTAGTATTGATTTCCACTCTAATTGTATTTCACCAATTATCAAATTGGTTTTATTCGGCTAAAAGTTATAAGCGCGGTCGTGCATAAAATAAATTGAGTTTTTTTTTTCGAAAACCAAACATGTCGAAAAGTTCATATTTCTAAAAAACAAAGAAAACTTTTCAATGTATGAATTTTTCCGCGTAAATAAACATAAAAACCATGCGTTTAGTTTGAAATTGTAGTTTATGGATCCATTATTTGCTAAAAAATAAAAACAATATGGACTTGCTTAATTTTTGTAGGAATTTTGCAATTTACTGACAAAAAATATAAAAATGAAGGGGATGTTTAAAAAAATTAAGTTAAGTGTGCTTTTCAACTGGGTGCGAAGAAAATCTTACTCGAAATCTCAGTCATACAGTAATTATTCTTACAAAACCAACATTTCAGTACACACTTGTCTGCCTCAGGAAACTTACAGATTTTTAAATACAATGATATATAGGATGACCATTTTCTCCAAGAATCAACAGGGACGCTCCTTAAAAAAATATTAATTTCATTTTTATCTCCTTCGACGAATTTTTTGCCACATGCAATTATGTATCCGGAATCATTAATTTCTTCTCCCTCCCTATAATTCTCAGTCGTTGCTTTTAAATAACACAAAACTTCTTTTAATTTCACATTCATTGTACCTATATAAATAATAATCAACTTTCTTAAACATAGCTATTCACACACACACACAACCATGTTAGTCATTAGTTCATCTGTCACCTGACTAGACCGCATTGTGACGTCACAAAACATGGCGGCAAAACTAACTTGAATCGTAGTTTGTTGTCAAATTTCAGAGCAATATGATGTCAAATGATATTATGAATGTATTTATCTCCATATGACTGTGTGTAAAAATCTGTACGATCTTACTTAACCTGAGAAAGAAAGTAGTGTTTATCGAAATGTTAATTTTGTAAGAATAATCGCTGTATGTCTTAGATTCCGCGTATGTTACCTAATTTACACCACAATCGACAAATTTTCCCGCCTGTACTTTTGAACGTTTAATTTTGTTAGATAAAATCTTAAACCTCTTACAAGCGTAGACTAATTTGTTGGGATTACAAACGTTACATGTTATTTTTCGAGCTTTGCTTGGCTTTTGAGAAACATTGTTGCTTACAATGTGACGTGACCGGAATCCGGAATCAAAGGATATGGCGCCATAAAACAGAAGCTTCAATAAATGGACTTCTATTCTTGTGGACAATCCCTCAATTATAGAACTTCCATTTTGTTATTGGAAAAAATAATCTCTTATACATCATATTCTTAATAATAATATATCTATTATGTACGTGTAGTGATGTACATATTTCGGAAACTTTTTTTTTTTTTTGAAAGTTTCACTGATAATTTTATTGATAGTATCACAAAATGTTTCACTATAAATTTCAATGAGTTTCATATAAAAATTTTATTGAAACTTTCAATGAAAATTTCATTTAAATTTCAAGAAACAACATTTGTCAGTTGAATTTGAAGTATTTGGATCTCAAAATTAACTAATTTCAAAGAAAATAGGAAAAAATCTGATTTGGCCAGCACATTACCTTCCGTCAGTTGTATGTATTTTGTATAAATGTCATACAGAAAATTCCTTGCAAAAGATTCTATTTCTTGTACATTACCTTACGGCAGTTGTATGTATTTTATACAAATTCCATACAGAACAAAAGATCCTATAGTTCCAGTAGTAAAATTAAAACACAAACATACTGTCAACTGCACTTGACATTGACACCTTTCAATCAGAATTTTCTTAATATAGCAACTTCTAAAATCTTTAAATGAGGGTACTTCCGGTTGACCAATTATAACCAAAATCTAATCAGCTCTTCACATGGATGTAACCTCGGATGTAACGAAGAGGAATACGAAAGAATTATAATTTTTGGAATTGTAATATTAGAGTTATCGCATTAGAAAATTTTGTCACACACAGACACATACACACACACACACGCGCGCACGCACACACACATCGTAAAATCGTATTCTAGGGACCCTAAAACGTGCTTATTCATCAAAAACTCATCACCGAATTTATTGACCAAAGACAATACCTTCCTTACCTAAAGGTGACGGAAGGTAAAAAGGCTTCAAAACGAAATAAAAATTTATTATTCATTCACCGCTGACACTTAAATTTTAAGCATTCCTTAAATTGTCAAAATTGAATCGAAACGAAACGTCAAATGAGTAATTAAATATTGCTGTCATAATTTCGATCTGATTTTTTTTTGTTTAAGCCTGACTTAAAATTTAAGGGTCAGCGGTGCAACTGGGCATAAATATAACAACATAATCTAACATAACGCACAAAACCCGGCCCGAGTTTTCGAAGCGTGAATTTTATACGTTAGGTTATGGATAAGTTGTATTTATAGAAATTCCAAGCGAAAATGTCCAAATATTCATATTAAAATGTGGTCGCGAGGTATTCGTCATTTTAAAAACGTCTAGACAGATTGTAAAATAACGCTGAATCCCTTAGTCAAGGAATGTTCGGCAACCTGGCCGCGTTTTATACGGATTTTGATTTTATAATAAATCTACGACATACATGTAGATGTCATTGAGAGTCAGTAGATTATATTCTTTTAATAAAATCCTGTATACGATAAACTATTGTTGGTAGTCTATTATTAATGCAGGTCAGACTGGAATAATTTGTTTACGGGATAATAAAGAAAAGAAGTACCTAACAGCACTTAATCTCATTGCCATGTATAATATGCGTACAAAGTGTAGTGCGATGCAAAGAGGACGGGGCTCTAACTAGAGGGCTAGAGCATCCTTTAACCAACTAAAACTTTGTGCATCCATATTCACTACACCACAGCCGGCCCTGTTTATCATCCTACCTACTAGATTGTTCTCACTTCTCATGTGTCTTTGTCAATTACCCTTGGGAGTGGTGCAGCGTTACCGAATGTGTTTATTATTATGTATCACTACCTTATTAGATAAATCTGGTGTAATAGGCTTTAAGATGTATACATGCCACTAGTATGTCTGCTATTAGGTCTATCCCCGGTTTGATTTAACGTTGGGTATTTGAATTTGGTCACCTCAACCTCGTGCTTGATAATTCTGTAGAACCCAAGCTTGGAAACTTTAGATTGGAATTACCAAGTTGCATGTCAACGGCGCACTGATCTAATAATACGGATAACTACTTCGGATTTCTATGTTTCATGCTTAATTTGTTTTGACTGAGATTACTTCGACATTTTCCAAATGAAACTGAAAAGAAATATGTTGGAATAGCAAATGTAATGAAAAAAAAAAATCTGGACCAGTACAACACCTCCCGTCAATTCTAATTGATTGTTTAGTGTCATATTTCTTGTATACAGGGTGAGTACAAAAATCCATGACACATGCATTTAATATGAGAAACACATTTTTTAAAATATTGTCTGTCCCATAAAACATAATGTTGCGTTATTCGTAGAGTTGTAAAAAAATATAATTTTGAATTCTTCAGTGCAAAACTTAGAATTTGTCTTTGCTGATTGAATAAACTTCTTTTAAAAAAGTGTTAAAACAGATTAACAGGCTTATTCTGTAAAAATATAGTTATATAACAACTGTCGTTATTTATAAATGTAACGATGTGATCCTGAACGACATTTTGTAAAAATCATATTCACTAAGTAACATCGTTATGTACCGTTTGTCACAACGACTTTAGTCAATTTTTTTAGAAAAGTTAGTAGCTATTATTGAAAATTAAATTGTCGTTCTAATGTCGTTTTGCAAAAAATATTAACATTATTACTTTAATTATTATTTCTTTATTGAATAAAGAATATTTGTAAAAAACGATTATTAAATGGATTAATATTATCCCATAAAAGACTTTCACGACCACAAACATTTCTTCTAAAATGTAATTAAGGTTGTTAATTATATGTTTAATGCATGAATAAATGTTTTATTACCTATTTTCCATTTCATCCTGCACAAATATAAATAATAAATTAATTATCCCTTCCATTTGCGAACATTTGACATTAACGGACTGAATAACGATAAGTGAATCCTTATCGTTCACGAACTACTTAAAATAACGACAATACGATTTCAATATAACAAAAATGGTTTTACAGAATACGTTTTTTGAAAATTATCGTTATTTAACAACTTTTTCATCATAACGATACGTTATGGTATAACGACATTCTTGCAGAATAAGCCAGTTAGTATATGTTATTCAAAAAATTAGCATTGGATTATTTGTCAAATACCATTAACGTACTAGTTTCCATGGTGCTAAACAAAATCTTAATTATAACTTGACAAGATATGGTTTCGATCATATTGGCCACTAACAACTTATTCATTTAGCATGGACTAAAGTTAGCATTCCTGCCACAACACGGAAAGTAGCTGACGGCTATCATTATGCAAAAGAAGTGTTAATTTGTTGTCGTAGAAAAAGTATAATATATACAAGTATACTATTAACATATTACTTGATGTGAGAGTTTATTCGACATTCATTAATGAAATATTCTCATAATAAATCCATTTTTACCAACGGTGTGAATTATTGCTGCTAAAAAGGTCCGAATTTTAGTCTTTAGAGTTAAGTATAGAGTATTACCTTCTAAATATGATTAATTGTTACCAACTAATTAGCATATTCAGTTAATGTGAAAGCTGGAATTTAAATATTTTGTTACAAGCGGTAATATTTAAAAATAAACAAGAAGATACTTTTTGGTATTACCTTTTCTTTTCTCTATAAAAATATGTATTTTAAAATTGTAATTTTCTGAAGGATCAATTGAATTTGCACAAAACATGCTGTGCATGTACTTAAATTTTTTATCCATCAGTAAAGATAATTATATTAGTGGTCATATTTGTAAATTTAAATTACTAATGTTTCAAACAATTGACTGAAGTTGCTGGTAAACAATTTTGTATACTAAAATTACCAGTTGTTTTAAATCAGTCCCCACTAATGTAAAATTTTAAGCACGATACCTAAACTTGAAGTTAGTACGAACAACTGATTTAAAGGCCAGTTTTTCAATCTCTGGTTAAAATGTTAACCAACAGTTAAATAAACAATATTACATCGTTTTGTTGACAACAATGATAAATCCGTCTTTTGACAGATCGTTTCGTTTCAATTTTGTTTATTTAACTGTTGTTTAAAATTAACCTAAGGGTGATTAGCAACACTTAACTAGCACTATTTTATTTAAGTTAATCGTTTATATGAAGATTATTATATACAAAAAACTTCAAAAAATAAAAAAATTAATTGCACTCATCCTTTATAATTATACTTTTATTTGTTGATATGTTATGACATTGCTCACAGCAAATAATGTAGGTATAATCATAACTACACTATTTTTTAGCCAGTTACAAATTTGTAACCACAATAACAATCATGTACGACTGGTTAATATGTTAAAATTGACGTGCGTTAAAGTTAGACATTGTATCTAAGTTGATATGTCAAAATTTTTGAATAATTTATCCCGACCGAAAAATGCAATAGGAAGACCACACTGCAAAAAGGGGAATGTAGCATTTTTTAACGAAATGATTTAAGGGTTAAGGCAGCGGTGGGAAACCTAAATACGCTGAAGTGCCACATAATTTTTTAAAGTATTAGACATTCGGCGTGCCATTTAAATAAACACTGCTTGAAAAAAATTAATTTTACGCTCATTAAAATAGTCTAGTAAAATAAAAATTGTTTGTTAATTTAACCGACCTCGTAGCACTTATAGTTCTGCAGATAGTAATAGTGTACCACTTAAAATGAACATTCTGCTGTATATGTTATTGAAACTCGTGTGTAATTACTGTAACTCATTCGGAAAGAACACACACTCGCCTGCAGCTCGTGATTCAAATTTCGCTCTCGTGATTTACAATCTTTATTGTTGGCTTAAATAATACACTTTAACCAAGAAATACAACTTAATTCAGCAGATAACATGAGTCATTAAAATTCAAGTAGAACTTGTTAAGAGACAGATGGAATTCGTTCCATTGCTTCTCATAGGAATTGTGTAATCTAATTCAGCAGTGTAGCGTACAGCAATAAACCTAACCTATTTACTGCTTTACAACAAATTTAATGGTGGAATTTGAAACTTTATTGCACTAAATGTATTAAATCAAATAAATCTTAATCAAATATGTAGAAAAGTGGTCGTATTCTGTTTAAAACTATTAGTCTTACAGATTTCTAAATCCGTAAAAAAATTATCAAATACATTTTTGTAGATTAATATAATAGCTATTTGTGTATTAAGAACGTAAAACAGGACATTATCGATTGATAGGTTGTTGCTGCGCGAAGCAGGAACGCGGCATTTTCTCGAAATCGACAATGTCCATTTTCGCTCGAAACACACACAAGTTTTTTTTTCTACAGCCGCCACAATGGGGTCCTACAACATAACACAATAGTTATTTGTATATTAAGGCCGCGAAATCACTCTTTAGCGTACCGAGAAAAAAATTGTCGCCGAGGTCGCTTGCGGCCGAGGCAAGACAATCTCGAGGGCGCTAAAGGATTTCGCGGACAAGGTGTACACAATGTTTTTTGTGCAACCGTAAAAAATATGTAATTACAAATTTTATTAATTTTAAACAATTTCAATGTAAATAGAAAGTTAGCTTTCAAGGTGGCTATGGGATTAACATTTGATAAACAAAACCATGCAATTCTCAAATGTCAAAGTAATTGTTTACCTAATTTAATTTCGCGGCCTGTATTGCGGCTGCGAAATACTTATATCGCGTCCGGTTGCACAAAAAATAATAAAATGTACACTTTATACTGATAGCGCTACTCAATAAATAACGATTATATTTAATTTTAATTTATCGTTATTTTCCATTCTTCTTGAGGTATTGCTTCAATCTAATCAAAGCATTTTATACTTTCGTTTTTGTAAATGAAAGTCCTATTTTATTTTCACAGCAGTGCGGTATTTTCTTTAGTTATGTAATATACCAAGAGAGCAGTTATATGTCAGATAGACTTGTGAAGGTGGTAAATGTGTAACTACTGTGCCATTAGTTCCGGACTTAACGTTTCTATTAAGAATATAGACAAGTGACATTTCTCAACATTTTATAGTTAGAAATTTGAACAGCGAGCGTTTTTCTACTTTGTCGCGCATGAGCGGCAAAGTGCCATTTTGCGTTGACAAAACAGAGCGCAAATGGCTAGTTTGTATATAGACTGTAGAAAAAATTATAAATGAGTAAAAGCTTTCGTTGCGATTTTGTTCATTATTTACAGATTTACAGATCTGTGACTTGTAGTTCTGAACAAAACAAGATCATTAGTTAGAAATATGCTACATAGAGTAGTTTATTGTAAACTGTTACTGTTTTATTGATGAATAAAAATCATTTCTTTTACCACAGGCAATAGATCGATATCACTGATGTCAAAATCACAACAGAAACAATGCATTTTTTCACTAGAAAGAAAATATATCAAAGATAAACACTAGAAAGTTTTAAATAATTTTTATATACCTGCTAAGTAGGCCACTAGTAAACTATATTTTTAAAAAATTGTTTTTTAAATAGCCAAATTGTTAAATTTGATAATATCACGAAATATCCATTAGATTTTTTACAATTAATTATTGAAATTTGTGTAATATTTTGAAAAACGTCGCGTGATTTGAAACAGTATGTGACGTCTAAATACATGCAGCTTATAACATGCGACAAAATATTGCCTACTTTTATTAAATAAATAACGTAGGTGATGGGCAAATGTTTTTCTATTGGCTATGAATGACGTGTTGTATATATTTTTCACTATGAAAAATATCACATAGACTTTCGTTTAAATTATAACTTTATGAAAAATGTGAAACAGGCTCATTATTGAACCTAATATTAAATAGAAAATCATAAGTAAATATCAAAATGAAATATGAAAAAATTTAACGTCGTTTATAACAAAGGTCTGTGTGGTCAAGGTGTGAATAACAAAGCCTAGTAATTTCCTAAATTCATTGAATTGTCAAAGATGGATGTTTGTACTTCCGATGGTGAAAGAAAATGTATACATATAGGTATACTTCAGGAGAGAATGCTATTTATCCTCGGTGCTTTGTAGCTCTCGAGCAGTGCTCTTGAGCTTCATATTCTACCTAAGAACAATTCTGCAGTTCTCTCTTTTGATAAAAGTTTTTACATCTACATTTAAATAATGTATGTATTAGTATGCATTATAAAATATATTTAAAAAAAAAACTTTTCCTCCTTATACGTATGTTAAGAGAGATTTATGATTTTCACATTTCAGTAAAAACAAAGGGCATATTAGATTTTGATATGTATCTGCAAACCGGTACTTTAAAAAGATTTTATTAGAAATAAAAAATTTTGATGATTTTGTTATAAAAATTACAAAATATTTAATTCACTACGGATTTGTTAATTCTTTTATCAATATCTTTTCAGAGGAAAATACTTTAATAAGGCATATTTAATCTTGCAGCCCACGAATATTTATGACAAACAATCGAGATACGAAGTTCTTGGAATTCAAATGTCAACCTCCAGTTTTGAAGAATGTCATTTCATTGAGATTAAGTAGAAATTCATTTTAAATTCGAATACATTTAAAAATGAGCTTTTATATTTTCAGTAGGAGGGTCAAAAAGAAAAATATTTGATTTGTTCATAATTAAAATCATATAATTTACAATCACGAAAGCAAATCATAACCATATTAACGAAACGTACCTATGCAGGGTGACTCTGGGAAGACGCCCCCCCCCTTTAACTTTTTTATTATAAGTAACAGAAAAAAATGGCTCATATAAAAGTTTTATTATTTTACATATACTATTTGATGGCAGATGTAGATATTTTTTATAAAGTCAGGTTTACAAAATACGACTATCAACTTTTATTTTTCAAATGGCAACCTATAATTATTTTAATAAAATAGAAACCACCATTTTTTTCTCTTTTCAACGATGTATTATTTTTTATTAATGTATTTTAAAAATTTCGTGAAAAATGAGATAATTTAGAAATATTAGAAATAATTTTTAAACAAATATTATAGGTGGCTATGTGAAAATAAACAAAACATAACAGTGCTATCAACTTAGCAAACTAAAACAACAAATTTAGTAACAAAAACAACTTAAAACAAATGTTAAAAATTACGACCATGTTCTGTAATACAAAAATTCAAGCGTTGAACGTGATGTGTTCAAACATCTGATAGCACGTTTCGCGAAATATTCTGAAAAGCATTTCGAATACGCTCTTTCATGACTTCTACATCTGAAGGTATCTTCTGATAGATAAGATCCTTGACGTATCCCCAAAGAAAAAAATCCATAGGCGTAAGATCAGGAGATCTTGCTGGCCATGAAATAGGTCCACCTCGTCCTATCCATTGTTCCCTCCAATGATTATTTAAATAATTCCGAACATTACCGGCATAATGTGGTGGCGCTCCGTCATGTTGGAATATTAAATTTTGGCGAACATTTAATGGAATATCTTCTAATAATTCCGGGAGGATTCAATGACCATACCCTCTGTCTGTCGACGTTCCGCATCCAGTGAGGATTTTCAATTGCGTAATAATGCATATTATGCCTATATACGCAACCGTTGCTTTTAAAACTAGCCTCATCCGTAAATAAAATATTACTCAATAGGACCGGATTTCTTCTAATATTTTCCATCACCCAATTGCAAAATCGAATTCTATTATCAAAATCTTCACCGTGCAATTATTGTGTAAGGTTGATATGATACGGATGAAATTTATTTTTTCTTAAAATCCTGGACGCAGAACTTTAACTAATATCAATTAAATTTGATAAATTCCTAGTACTGATATGAGGATTTTCATGCACATAGAAACCAAAACCATAATTTCCGTTTCTTCATTTATTATAACATTAGCTGTATTTCGTTTTGGTTTTTCAACTGAACCTGTTTCTCGAAATCGGGTAAAAATCCTTCTCAGTGTTCTTAAACTCGGTTGCCGACGTCTAGGAAACCGCTCCCGGTAAATTATTTTTGCTCTCCTTATGATTCCAGTCGATTCACCAATTATTATTATCAATTAATTCGTTCTTCGTAAACATTTGAAAATGTTTTTTTTTTGTTCACAAAATAAGTTAAATTAAGTAACAAACAAATGTATACTTTTTTGACATTAATTTAATTGTTTTACATTGTTACGTTTTGTTTATTTTCACATAGCCACCTATAATATTTGTTTAAAAATTATGTCTAATATTTCTAAATTGTCTCATTTTTCTCGAAATTTTTCATATACATTAATAAAAAATAATACATCGTTGAAAAGAGAAAAAAATGGCGGATTCTATTTCATTAAAATAATTACAGGTTGCCATTTGAAAAATAAAAGTTGATAGTCGTATCTTGTAAACCTGACTTTATAAAAATATCTACATCTGCCATCAAATAGTATATGTAAAATAATAAAACTTTTATATGAGCCATCTTTTTCTATGACATAATAAAAAAGTTAAAGGGGGGGGGGGCGTCTTCCCAGACTCACCCTGTATAGTTGTCAATAGTAGTTTTTATCCTACAAAAGGTGGGGTAGAAATCGGGACGAGGATAACAAATTCAAGTTATTGACCTTGGGGAGGGTCGGCGCGAGCCGCCATCTTGGATCAAAGTTGCAAAAAATGAGTGTTTTTTGGGTTTTTGTCTATGTTCTCAAAAACAGTAACCCGTATCAAAATTTTACAAGAATACAAAATTAAAGCTTAAGGTTACATTACATTTTTTACCTAGGATGAACTGAGCCGCCTCGGTGGCCAAGTGAGTTGAGGCAGCGTGCTTCTGCAACGCTCGAAGCGACCATCACCGCTCGGTTCTTAGGGTCGTGGGTTCGATTTCCACCAGAAGGTTGGATGTTTGTGATTGTCCTTTCATCATCTCATCTCAATCAACTCAACGCAAATAAGTAAAATAAAATTTACAAGAATCAAGGAATGGACCCGTTCAACTTTTTTTGAATTTTTTATATGTTACGAAGAATTTAAAAATAGAAATTTCGTATTTTTTGTTTTCTTGAAATTACGCTTAATAACGCCTAAAATAATTATTAAAGTTTTGGCGCGAAAGTTCTGACGTTAGCGTCACTCCGTCATAAGTACAGAGAATCGACATACGTTACCATTAATACGGCAATATACAATAAATTTTGCATGAATAAAAATACGTATACTTTACAAACTGTGATCAAAAATCTTTAGAACTAATGGTTATAAAGTAAACCAGATAGTCATTATATCATTTCAAAATATATATTTGTTTGATTTACTTACATGAATAGGTAGGTATAGGATGAGTGTTAAATGTTAATTTATGTAAAACATCGATAGTATATATTATACATAAATAAAAATCAGGTAAGTATAATCATTTTTGCTCGTTTTCATAATCAAGTTAATTATTCGCTTTAAATAAAGTGACTAAAACTTCCTTTAATGTAATATTGAAGTTTTCATACTCACCTAGTGCCATTATTATAATTAAAATAGTATAAATATACGAGTATATATATATATATATATATATATATATATATATATATATATATATATATATATATATATATATATATATACGTGTTGCGAATTCGTCACTGTTTAAATTCTAATTATAATATATATATATATATATATATATATATATATATATATATATATATATATATATATATATATATATATATATATATACTATTTTCTATTTATAATTAAATACAACAAAGGCAGTATTGATTACAATAACCAAAGCATAATTCACAGTAAAAAGTAATCGAACATTTACATTACTATTTACTAAATGATTACAATAATGACAAGTATTGATATTACAATAATTAAAACATAAATTATAATATAAATTTATTTAATAAGTAAATTTTCATTTGATCTTAATAAAAAATTAATCGAATATATTAAAGATGTGTTTGTTAGAGTACGTGTAAAAACAATCGCGAATTTATGAGCAAAATATGCATGGTCCACTTTATAGCGACATTTTCACAGGGAAACTGGACTACTGTAATGACGCTGACGTCACAACATGGCAACCATTTTACGCTAAAAACTTTAGTTACATTATTATAGGTATAAAAATACAAAATATATAGCAATTTTTATTTCGTTTTCATTTATTTATATTCAAAATACCTATGCGACATGTAATTTTTAAAAAGTCGAAGACTTGGACGGGCATTGATATCATGGACACCTTGCGTTTTAACATAATTTTTACTGGGCAAATAAATAGTTATTTTTATTTAAATATTTTTGAATATGTTTGAATAAGACAAATATTGCATAATTAAATCACCATCCATATTATGTACTCAAACATCCTTCTATTATTTAGTTATAATAAATCCTGTATAATCTTCTTCATAGGTCACTTAATCTCCTGGCATCATCCAGGCAAACAACGTGGAAAACAAGAGAATTAAGCTCAGAATCTCTTTAATTAAAAACGATTCCGAGAATATGACAAGCTCGTGAGATGTGCAGCGTATGAAGGGTAAGGGTCGCTTCACACTTTACGCGATGACAACAGACGCCCACGCACTAACACATCCCAATTTCGTTTGTTAGCTCAGTAACTTAGCGGAGCAAACACAGAGTTTGCGAGAAACAAAGAGTGTGGAATTAATACCAAGAATTAGTCTAACGAAACATGCTAATGGACATAAAAATGGAGGGAAAATATTTTCTCTTGCATCGTTCCATAATGCGTGGTCAGCAAATTTTCAGCCAGTTCTATTTATATATTTAAAAGATATAAAAGAATATTTGGGCGATAATACATGCATTAATCTAATATATACAATTCACATTCCTTTTTGACCTGTTATCGGTACGCAAATTTCTCAGCAACGGACTGGTCCTCTAGGACGAGTTCCCCATAAGTGGGAGTGGGATAAAGACACAATATAAATGTATGAATTATGAATAAATAAAAACAATGGCCGGTAGTATTTACTCAAAATTTTAGTCACCTAACTAACTATGTATTTTATATATACTAAATGATGGTATTATACTTACCAGGTAATGAATAATCTTCTTACCTGATGCATTCGTTTAAGAAAACATATTTACACAAATTTTCGTATTTCACTTGTTAGTTTGTATATTATTATTTAAACACTGAAGTATACATCCATCCACTGTGAAATAAATCTCACAACAAACTACTACCTTGCGGTTTTTAACTTGTTTGATTAGGAATACGATAGAACTGATCTGATCACATTGTGGAATGAAATTTCTTTTTCCGACGACCACTACGAAAAGTACATAAATTCACACGCTAAACTATTACTGAAAGTTGGTCATTGCACATCACTAGCAATGCTGTGCGATATGAAGCTCGTTAGCCAATCAGATGCGTCCGCAACTGTGCGATATGATTTTATCACACGCTATGATAACTGAGCGAACTAACCTAAAAATTCGTATTTAAAAGTTTGACATTTGCTGATAATTTGTTGAATTTACACGGATTAAGAAGGTTGAACCCTGATTTATCAGATTTTAACATAATTTTTGGTGAATTCTGATAGCAATGATGTTAACATAATCTGTTTTCATATGTATATACAGTTATGTCAATTCAAAAAATTGTGGTCGTCGGAAAAATATCGTGTACAACACGTGCTGAAAGGGTATTTCACACTCATGTGATTGAACCACTCGCCTTCGGCTCGTGGCTCAAACTTCACATTCGTGTGAAATATCCAACTTTCAGCACTAGTTATACAATATACTATTTCCTACAACCGTGCGTGAAAAGTACTTTTCACACACTCATTACAGTGTGTAAAGTGTCACTTTTCAAGCACTAGTGCGTGAAAAGTACTTTTCACGCACTAGTGCTTGAAAAGTAAATAAGCGTTGCTAGGCAACATTAAAATTCGGTTAATTTACCTGTCAAGTATATAATTAGGTAATAAATAATAATAAAAGTAATATAATTTATTAAAAAATATGAATATACACTGTAAATTAAACAAATCTAATATTTTTTTTAACAGATTGAGTACTGATCTAATTTTTAAGAACATTAACATTTTTTTGACATGTATTCTAACCTAACCTAATTTTTAATATTAATATTAAATATACAATTTGTACATTATAAAAGACTAATCATCGTCTGTCTGAGATTTTTCCAAGTGTTTAAGTTACATTTTGTACAGTGTTATAAGAAAGAGTACTAACAGTATTTGAAGCTGCTGGATGCCTGTAGACTCAATATTATGAGAAACATCAATACCATTTCGGTTATAGGAAAAATGCTGTATGCAACACGTGTGTAAAATAGTATTTTTGTCTCGTGTTACAATTTCCACATCGCACTCGACCAAAAAAGTTCTACTTTACACACTTGCTACATAAATAACTATTTTAACACTGTACAAATTTCATCACATTTTAATATTTACAATTTGGATTTTTTTTTAAATTTTGTTTTAATTTCTATACAAATGTATTTCCGTACTTTTCAAATCTATTTTACACGGCTAAAATGTCTTAAGATGGTTTTAGTTTTAGACGGTCTAACATTTTTTATATTGTACTTTTTTGGAAAAATACTTAGGTACAATATAATTTTTGATCAAATTGTTACGTTTTGCAGGTTCTAATTATACGAACATTCATGTTTATAAGAGATTGTTGCTTTGGTAATAATGATATTTTTAAATAATGATACATAAGTACACGTATTTTGATTTGACATTTCATCTGCGCTTTTGACGATTGGTTTGTCTCTAGTGTGAGTTTTTATATTGTTATGTATCTTAACAGTCTGATTCTTGACAGTGACGTATATTTGTCAGTTAAGTACACAGTGGGGTAACATTGCAGCCATGGGCCTGTGTTCCTATGTAGATAAGAAAATAGTTTTGCTGATCCCATAAAAGGTCACTTTAAAAAAATACTTTTTAAAATAAAATTTAATTAAAAAACAAATAATATTACAAAATATAAACATGAAACCAAGACAACATTGTACGTTTATGTCAACAGCTTTTACTGATTTGTTTTTTTTTTGCCAATAGTTGATATTAGCGTTTTCGGCTTACGCGATGTCCGTGTGTACTCGTGCACTGTGTGACGTAAATGCATGGAATCAGTTTCGACCATAACTAGTCTAATGCAAGTTTAAGTTGAAAACGAGACCATACATGAGTGCAAGTCTTAGGGCTTGTTAGTTTTGGCGCGTTTTTCAAAATTATCTTTGAATTTCAAGGAAGTTTTCCTTTGTACCTGATAAGTATCTTTGAACTGAAACGAAAATAATTTTATTTCAAATCCTCACATGAGTTTACATTCTTACTTTTTTATTTGTATATTTATGTACAACATAAAATTTTATTATTCGATTTAATAACTGTACAGCGCTATCTGACATTGAAGAATTTTCTAATAATTTTTGGCAATTGTCAATATGATTTTATTTTTAGAAGCCATATTATTTGCACTGATTCGTGCACTTGCTGCTGTAGTCGGTGCACAAAAGTGCGCACTCATTGCGAACTGAGTGCAATTTCACGACAAACCGAAAACGCTACCACAAAAAAAATGTAAACATATAAGTATGATGAAAATAAAGCGCACTGAAATAAGAAGCTGAAAAGGCTAATATGTTAGATACAACTATTGTTCTGGCAATTTCATAGTCTATTTAAAGAGTAGATGTCGGATTATTTTGAAAAGGATCTTTCTGCTGAAAGATGTACGGTCATTTAATATATTTGGAACATGTGGCTCTATTAAAATAAAAATATTTTTTAACGTGCGTGCCAGGCCCCTTGAGGCACCGGGCCCGTGTTCCGCGGAACACGCGGAACACCGGTAGTTACGCCGTTGTAAGTACATATACGAGTATTCGTATTTCCATACATCAAATTTAGCAATGAGATCCAACATTTAACCCACCTTATATCGGATATTTGTATATCAAAGTGAGATAAAATTGCTTTTATACACTGGCTTGCAAAAAAATTGCATACTCCTTAAAAGTCAAGTAACCGAGTTTTTACATTGTTTTAGCTATTTAAATACGATATTTTAATTAACTGTCAATGGAGTTATCACTGTTGTTACTGTTTATGTTACTATTAAATTCCAGATCGACTTAATACAGCAAAAAGTAGGTGTAGATGCGCGAGTTTTTTACAAGCCAGTGAACTTCGATATTTATATCTGGGAATCGTAACAATTATTATAAATTTACAATTCTAATCCGCCCTTATTCATTATTTATCGATTTTTCAATATCTATAATTTAACTTTTATGATAGACAAAAACTTTTCGATGTGTATTTTGTTTTATATATTTTCGATTTTATCGTCGAATGGATATCCTATTGTTAAAGTTACACAGAATCATCTTTCTTCGACATCAATGTTGTGTGTATGACAATAATAGTTCATTATGGCCTAAATATATGACGCAGCATGAGAAAATAAAGCTGTCATTTCCAAAACGAGAACACGCGAACCGTCACGAAGAAAACAATATCTAGTCGACTTCGACAAGATTGTTTTTTTTTTAATTTGTGTGCAACCATTAATATATTCTACTGAATTTACTACTACTCCTTTAATAATACAAAATTTCAGGAGCCTTATTAATAATGAAATATAATCCCTTTCAGATTGTACTGTACAAATTGAGGTTAAATAAGATAATTATGAAAATGAAGAATGAAATGTTTAAAAATAAAGTTGGATTTTTCAACTTTTTATTATTTTAGTAAACAAACAACTCAAATCTCTTATAAAAATATTTTCAAATGCAGAGAAGGCTAATTTAATTCTTGTAGAATTACAATCGTACACCCATCTATTTTTTAATCTATGTTTTTATTTTTCTTTGTTTTTCAATTATAATTAGAGGCTTATTCTACATAAACAAAAGAAATCTGATAATTGTTACATACTAATAATCTTAAAAAACTTTAATTATTCAAATGATCGCCTTTTTCTTTCACTCATTTCTGCGAACCTGTTGACCACTCATCTATTGCAGCACGCACCACTTCCACGGATGTGGAAGCTGCTCTCTTCACCACTGTAGAAGAAAATTTAACCGCCAAACTGATGCTCACAGCTCTCGAGAAGCTGCAGAGAAAATTCCGAATGTAGAAGGGGTCACCACCCAAGGTAAATTTACCGGAATACATTGCCACTGAAGATTGACCCTCTGAAAGTCCGGACCTAAATCCTTTGGACTATCGCTTGTGGAATGTATTAGAAGACTATTAAAGTAAGGCCTAGAAGTGGTGTATGCTGCAATAGATGAGTGGCCGGAACGTTTGCAGAAGTGTGTGAAAGAAGATGGCGGTCATTTTGAATACTTTTATTTTTTTAAAGATTATTAGTATGTAACAATTAAATAACATTTGATTATTTATTAGATTTTTTTAATGTAGAATAAGCCTCCCTTGTATTAGAGACAGTATTTGCACGACTACATACATACAGGGTGTCTTGGAAATAGGGGGACATGGCTTAACCACAGATTCCTGGGCCCATAATAAGACGATTTAAATAAACTTACATGTATCTGACAGTGCACCGTTTAGCCAGTATTCTGCTTCAGTCTTTCTTTAAAAAATTAGTTTTGTTTATAATTACGAAACGCTTTGTTCGATTTGAATGAAATTTGGTATGACAATCCATATGGATCTAATTAATCTTTTAGATGGTATTTGTTATTATTAGTGAACCACTAATGTATGAAACTTGGGTATCGCGAACAGGAATAGACCATAACTTTTTAATGACAACGCCAATAATGCATATTTACTATTTTTTAGAAAGATACACTCAATATTAAACTTTCGTATCTCTGCGTGAGTTATGATATCTGTAACGATTTAGTCAGAAAAAAATAAATATAAGTGATTGCGCCGTGTAATTTTTACAATAAATTTTATCTAGCAGCCTTCCAAATGTCAAACAACTATTTTTAAATGACAGTAACAATTGTTTATGGGTTGTCAAAAGTTTCCTTTGCCATATTTTAAAACTAGTAACATATTCGTTTGTTCGGCCTTATAGTATTTTACTGCGATTATTATAATCAGACAACTCATAAAAAATTGTTTCTGTCATTAAAAATTAGTAGTTTGACATTTGGATAGACAGCTAGATAAAATTTATTTTAAAAATTACACGGCACAGTCACTTACAATTTATTTTTTTCTGCTAAATTGTTACAGATATCATAACTTACGCAGAGACACAAAAGTTTACCACTGAATGTATCTTTCTGAAAACAGTAAATTTACATTATTGGCATTGCCATTAGAAAGTTATGGTTTAATCATGGTCACGACACCCAAGTTTCATACACTAGTGGTTCACTAACAATAACATGCTATGGATGTCATACCAAATTTCATTAAAATCGAATAAAGCGTTTCGTTATTATAAGCAATATTAATTTTTTTTAGAAGGACTGTAAATCAGAATACTGGTTGAATGGTGCACCGTCGGATATAGGTAAGTTTAGTCAAATCGTCTAATTTTGGTCCCAGGATTCTGTGGTTAAGCCATGTCCCCCTATTTCCAAGACAGCCTATATATTCGTTTAAGTTAGGTACTAAGTTAAATTTGTAGAAAAATACTAATTCAATTATTGAAGACAGTCAAAAATTGACAGTTTGTAGAACAGTGATGCTCACTTACAACTACATAAATTCCTTACTATTTGCCAACCTACTGAACGAAGGCACAAAATTTTTGAAGAATATCTTTAATTCTAAAATAAAAAATTCTATGCTGAAATAGCGAAACGATATCAAATTAATTCTGTTGGAATAAAATTTCTATTCAATAATTCTTCCACATTTGTTATTAAACTGTTCAGACTTACGTGATATATTTTTAGCCTTATAAAGTATCGATTTCATCCATGAAGTATGAAGTCATTTTAAATTCCTCAACGTGGGTTTGACCAATCCAATAAGCCTAATCAAATATTTATCAACAAAATTTAGTTTTGCCAGTATTACCTCGTCTACATTTTCGTAAAACAGAATGTAGTCCTCCGCCATACTAACAAATTGAAACATACGCCATTTATGTTGACTTGTACTAGTACTTTTTTAAAATACTAAAATAAGAAAAATCGCGACAAAATATTTTTGAAACTATATTTATTTTATAGCAATAATTAGTTATTAATTATTTATAATTATTAAAGTATTACATGTTTTTTTTTCTATTTTAACCCACCCCTTGCTTCAACTATAAATATTATTTTTCAGGATTTTCTATCCCATTTAAGCGAGATACATTTTTTTTTAAGTTACTTTGAATTTTTAATTTTGAGTGTGTGATGTACCGATAACATTTAAGAATGAGATGTTGCACGATTATTTTTGCTTTAATCGAAAGAATAATAAATATATTTTACTTGTATTTTTTTTATATTACTCTTTATTCAAGAGAAAATTGTGTTTTAAAATATACTGTTTAAATTTTCGCTTGATGACGTTCGTAAGATATTAACCAATGAGGGAGTGGTTTACATTTGCCGTCGATAGAATTTAAACGAGTGACAGGCGTGACAGCTGACAACTATGTACTAACTGCTAATTCTATCCATATTACTGAATTTTATATTTTGTAAATAGTCAAACAGGGCTGAAGAAAAGATTTTTGTGCTATTGTTCCCAAACAAAATTTATAATAGTAAAAAGATAGTTTTAATAGTGCCTCAAAACGAAAAAAACAAGAAAGAAACGGTTGTGTCCATAGGGTATTCTCTGAGGATTACTAATATTAAAAATTTATTAAAAATATTAGTGTTGATAGGTACACAACAGGGAAAAAACAAAAAATCATAATATAAATTGATTGTTACAAAAGATATAAAGCATTTAAATTTTGTTGATGTACTAGGTGACTTTCCAATGGGAGATCAGTTGAAATCCCTACTTCATGTTCGAATGTGATAAGACGCCGCATTAACCACTGATAGCACACCGCTGGTACTGTACAACTAGTACGTCACTATCACGTGACACAAGAAAATCAAATTTTAAAAATTAATATCTCGCTTATTAAAAGGAATTTTTTACTTGTGTTTTCACAGATACTCTTACATATAACTGTTCTTTAAGAAAAATAAATAAAAAAAATATGAGATAACACCCTATTAACCACAAAACCATTTATAAAATCAAATTTTCATTCTAAGATCATAAGATCATTTTGATGAAAGCATAAATATTTTTATAATTAAATAAGAAATATGAAATATTTTTTCAATTTTGTCTTTTCAGTTCTGTCATTGGCTAATATCTTTCAGACGTCACAGGCAGAGCAATTAGCGCCAATTCAAAAAGTATAAATATAAAAAAAATCTATTTAGGGCAAGTTCTAAATATCAAGGTCACTTACTTTAAATTTTAGTTACTTTGGGGGATTATTTCATCCTATGTTAGATACACTGTATTTTATAATGGTGACATAAAGATATTTTGATAAATGCCACATTTGTTTTTTGTTTGACTAAATTTCCTAGTATTTTCAGTAAAGAAAAATGAACGCACAATATTAAAACTCCTAGTTGAGACAAGCTAAACGACAAACGCGTAAATGAAATGTCAAACCAAAATAAAATGTAATTATGTAGCCCACTTATAAGTAAATAATGATTTGAACGTGTAAAGCATAACCAGTTGATAAAAAATTATGTTATAAATATTTATTATTACCAACAAGAGCCCAATTTATTTCATCGTCTAAGGCCACCTTAAGTTAGTAAAACGATGCTCGTTGTTGCCAATACTTTCTCCGTAACATAGGTAAGTTTATTTATTAATTCTTACCTTGATTCATAGCCGTACGAATAACGTTATTTTCTGTCAGTGTTACTGACACTATGTCAGTATATTATTTTTCACACATTTGATTTTACATTTGATAATAAACTTACCAGTTGACTTCGTTTTGAATTTTGAATGCTTTTACTGTAATATATATTTTTATAATAATAAAATAACAGTAGTACCTATCTTATGTACCCTCATAAAAACGGCACTACTTAATTTGACAGAATGAGCGGAGCTAATATCTTAATTCATACAATTCGTAGATGACCTTGATCGGACATCTTTAAAACATTTTACTGCATACATACATATATTCTCTTTGTAAGTACAGCATTATTCAAATCACTTTACTAAATATTTTTGATACATGTTATCATTGCCAAAAGAAGCAGTGGTTAAAAACCTTGATGATAAATTTATATTTTATTCATACTTTATGTATTGTCGAAATAAATAAGTATGTCTTGTACTTGTTGATTTATGCTATTATTAAAAAGAAAGTAAAAGTCCTAAGTATAATAAATGGCTAGAGTCTGCAAAGTTTGATTTAATGTTCATGTTGATATACTATTTTACACTTCATCTGGAATTTCCGAAAGATTTAAGGCAGAAACGCGAGTGTCTGTCTGAATAGCGCTTAGAAAGTAGGAGTATGATATTGCTTTCATTGTGTCCGCATCTTTCAGCACCTTTGTACGGCGAAAAAGTTTATATGAGCACATTTACAAACTTTTTATTGCAAAAGTGAGTAAAGAAACGCATTCAAACGCACATTCAGAATTTTAAGGCATATAAATCTTTAAGAAAATTTTGCTCGGTCAGGGGCGTGCACAGAGGGGAGTAAACGCTTTATAAAAATATTTTCAAACACAGAGGGGAACTAAATTGTTTTTGGAATTACAAACGTAGTCATATTTTTAGAGCTTCGCTTGATTTTTGATAAAACTAGTTGCTTACAATCGATGCAACCGGAATAGAACGATATGGAACATGAAGACATAAACCGGAAAGTTCAATAAATGGTCTTTTTTAATATTTGTGGAACACCCATTAATTATTCCCATAAAGTATATTTTTCAGTGATAAAATACAGTGTGGTTAATTTTAAGAATTGGGAAATTAAATTTGAAAAAATATTAATACAAGATAGTAGCTATTTGTGTATTAAGAGCGCAAAATGGGACATTGTCGATTGAGAGGTTGATGCCGTGCGACGCAGGAGCGAGGCATTTTCTCGAAATCGACAAGTCCATTTGCGCTCGAAACACACACAAGATTTTTTCTACAATCGCCACAATGGGGTCCTCCACCACAACAAAAATTTATATTTTATTTATTTTTACATTTCGGTATTTTCCATTCTTCTTGAGCTATTGCTTCAATCTAATCTAAGCATTTTATACTTTCGTTTTTATAAATGAATAACCTATTTTATTTTTACAGCAGTGCGGCATTTTGTTTGGTTATGTAACATACCGACAGAGCAGTTATATGTCAGATTGACTAAACGTTTCCATTAAGAATGGAGCCAAGTAACATTTCTCATCATTGTACGCTCTAGAGCGGCAAAGTGACATTTTGCGTTGACAAAAGAGAGCGCAAATGGCTACTTTGTATATAGACTTTAGAAAAAAGAATTTGCATACAGTGGAATACAAAAATTTGTTATGTAAGAAATTTATTAATTACTATTTTTTAAAAATGTTTCTAAAAATATATAATTTCCAAGTTATGGTAAGTACCTACTCAAAAAAAAATATACATATTAAAATTAATATTCATATTGATATTGAAATATTTAATTTTAATATATTTCATTAGAAGAATAAATTATTATCATGAGGTGACACCTCGTAAAGGCCCGCACGGTACAAATATGTCATCATTATTTCTGAAATCTGTGTACAAAGCATACTGGCATACCAAGCAATGGGTAATATGGCGTGATGATATATTTATTTATTTATTTAATTAATTATTACCTTTTACACATTATTATGTCACATTACTTTTCATATAAGAAAGTATAACATTACCAAATTAATTTCGTTCGTGAAAATTTTATATTAGCATATATTTCATTATGCTAATTACTTTTTAAATATTATAGTTGAAAGAGAATAATATTAGCTTTTGTTATGTGGGATGAAGAAAATTTAATAAAATTTCCACTCGGTTCTATTTATTACCGGAAAAAAGTAATTTGTACGAAAATATGGACAAACACTATAAATATTCTTCTTCCGCTTTTACCACGTTTCTTCGTACGAGCATAAGTGTATTTAATTTAATTAAATTGAGAAAAGGCCTTTAGGTTCCAATGTCTTTATTTTTCGTTTAAATTAACTAGTATGAAAACGGACGTTTCGGGCGAATATCCGCCCATCATCAGCAACATGTTACACTGGCATTAAATGTATGACAATATGTTGTACAATATTAATGAAAATAAATTAAATATGAAAACATTTCTTTTGCTGCTGTATTACCGCACAGTTGCTTACGTAGTGTGTAAAGATGCCTACATTTATCAAATATGTATATTAATGAGTGTTCCGTTTTCATATTTAATTTATTTTCATTAATATTGCACTGAAAACATGGCGTTATGAAGATCTATAAACACATTGTTTTTGGAGCTTTTCGTTTTCTAGAGGTGGTATGAATGACTGCTCTTAAAACTTATAAATAAATGAGTGCTACCAACGTAACTGATTTTACAAGTCGCATTTTTTAAAAATCTAATAGAATTATAAAATGCCCCAATAGAAAAAATATTATAAAAACATGTTTCATAAGGCCTATGATCGCACTCGTCCTTTGTAAAACTTACCGCGAAGCGGCTCGTTTTCCAAAGTTGAACTCGTGGTTTAACAGATTGCAGTATGAAATTTGTTTTTTAATATACCTACTATTATCAGTCATCATAGGCACATTTACCATCTTTTTATAAGTAGCTAAAGATTACAACTTTTATTTTGCTTCTTTATCTCTCGAATAAAACTCATATAAACAATAATTTTGGACTTATTAGATGTAGTTTTTAATTCTGAATAGTTTGCGTTTATACTTTTATTCTAAAATTCATAAGGCAAAAATTACATCATGCAAATTTTATCATTGTATTTGCTAACATTCATAAAAAGTAGACAGCCGGTATATAAATATTATAATTATTTAAAATCTTCGAGAACTGTTATAGCTTAACAGGATTTACCAATCACTTTACTATACTGATTTTATATAATTAAAGCAAATGTGACTGTTTACGTTGTCTGGTAACTGCAGGCAATTCTCTCACTCCGTTTTCCCATTTTTCCAACTACTCGAAGTGCGCCCCTTCCGTGTCTGCGCCCTAGGACATGGCCTAGGTTGGCCTTATAGGTAATCCGGTCCTGCCAACATTCATCATTCTACACTACAAATAATCTAACTATCGATTGGGCGAGACATATTGGTGTAATGGTTACAATTTTGGAATATCTTCGAAGTCCCATTAAATTAAATTTCAATCATGATTGGCACTAAAAGTTTGAAATCGCTAGCGAAGTGGCGAGCAATGTGAAAATACTAATTTCAAGTTTTCATAATAGCAATTTGAATAACTTAATTTTTATAATGTGGAATGTACAATAACAGTTTAGAGGTAATTTTGATTGATGATGTTTATCAGGAACTGTTCGGGGAACTTAGTATGAAAAATCAAGGTGGCTTCTATTAATTGCTTGTTTATAATTCATCTTTTTGTTGATGCCGTGAACTAGTAAATATTGCTTTCATTTGCATCCTGTTTGTCTTTATTATATAATTATGATTATGGAGCGTGGTGCCTGCATATGCAAACTCGATTATCTGGGGTGTATTGTTGACGTAATGTCAAAACTGACAAATCACTTTTGTTATACATCAATATTCGAAGTATATATAATTATTTAACAATAATTAACTAATTGAATAATTATGAAATAAGTGGTATAAATAATTTTTCTTCTGATAGAACCAAGACCTTAAAGTTCGAATGAAACAAACCAGTAGTAGAGGGAGAAATTTTTGACGTTATACATACGTCAGATAGATGTGGAATATGATCGGTAGTTATTTGAAAACGTCTGCTTCCATTTCTCTTTTTATCCCTTTGGTTAGAAAGAGATGCATTGATTATATAAACGCCTTCATATTGATATTGAAATATTTAATTTTAATATATTTCATTAGAAGAATAAATTATTATCATGAGGTGACGCCTTTAGTAATTGAGGAGCTAACATTCAAAAACCGACATGTCCATTTTTACCGAAAATGAGTTAGGCATCAAAATCAGTCAAAATCCGTCATCTGCGTCGATTGGTGCAGTTAGATTCAGTCAAAACTCCACTTGTCCAATGTTATAGGCACGTAAAAGTAAGGGTTTCATTCAAAATTTAACTTGTCCAAACCGGTTTTTGTTCGTAAATTGCTTCAAAAACCTACATGTCCTATAATATTTAAATACCCGTATCACAGAATTCAAATACCACATGTCCGAAAAGTTTCGCCAACTGTCACTGCTTCTTTTTCATAGAGTGTTGCTATGTTTGATTGTAAATATTACTGCTAATTAGGAGGGTTCTACATAAAACAATAAGCAACATGAATACTTCTGTATCTGATATTAACGTGGGTTCACGCAAAAAAATTAAAAACAGACAAAACGTGAGATGATATTACGATTAAGTTGCAGGACCTACCAGAATTAGATTATTATAAAAAAAATTTGGAAGATGATACAGGAGGAGATTCTGGCGATAAAAATGAGGACGTGGAGGTAAGCGATGATGAAGAGGGGTGCAATTGCCTAAAAGAGGACTGAAGCCTTCACCTTTAAAAAAAACATTAATTAATTTTATTTATTTTATCTCAGTTATTGTTAAAGAATATTTTTTAAGTTTAATAAAAGCATATAATTTTTTATTCTTTTGTTTTCAAATTTTCGATTCGTTCAAAGGTCGACCTGTCCATAACCATATCCAAACAAAAGCCCACATTTTTTTTATTTTTTCTGTACTTTGTACAATTAAAAAGCTATTTATATCTAATGTTACCACATTTATCTAGTGCCCATAACCTGAAATCCTACGTTTGCAAAATTAAAAAAACTTATACATTTTCCTACACAGTTTTTCTCGATTTCTGAAAATTATGAATTTTGGACATGTCGGTTTTTTAATGTTAGCTCCTCAATATTGTCGTAAATACCATATAGGAGTGAGATACAAGATATGGTATTTCTTAATTCAATAGATACTATCGTGTGTTTTGCTAGAAGAAAAATGAACTACGAGTATATAGGGATGAAATACAATACATTTTATTGTCCAAAAGCAATAATTGTCAGTAATCTTAGAAAAGTCGTCTTTGCAATAGCAGTGCCATGTGTCTATGACAAAGATGCTAGATAAAAATTTAGAAATTTTTGCAGCAGAAAATGATGACGCCAGTATCAACAAAAATTAAATGGCGGAAGATGTTGTGTTGCCCACAATTTTTAAAAAGATAAAATGATCAATAAATATTTCTCATTTTTTATTTTGAAAATATCACAATAATACAGCTTCGGCAGTTAATGTGTTAAGATATTACCCTTATTTTGTTCTATTGTAGTGGGCGGATTATACGAAATCACAAAACGAGAAAATCAAAAGTGATCTCCGATTCTTAAAAGGGGAAGAGAAACATTTGATTTGATGAATTCCTTTTCAACGTCTTCTTCAGTTAACTTGTTCTTCGAATCTCGGTCAGAATGGTGATATACCCAATGAACCGATTTACTTATCTTTGAAATACATATATTTATCTTACAGAGCCCATTCTTAACTGAGCTAAAGTATAAACATTATATGATGTAAATGTTAAAGGTATGTGACAATTGTTCGTAAATAATAAACTATTATAAAAAAAATATCATTTTTTAAATGTAATCCATTGTTCTAGATGTATTATATTATTGTAATTCGTTGTTTCCGACTAGGTTCGTTTACTTTGGACAATCGACTGATGAATCGGTCCGTGCCTTCAGTTCAACCAATAATTTATTTCAATCAATTTGCTCAACGGTTTTCCTTAGCCGACATGTTTCTCCACAAGTACACAACCCACAACAGCTATCTATATAAAAGAACGTATGTGAAACACCTTCTTCGGTAAAAACGTCGACTTTAATTGAATATACTTTACCTCTTTCAGGATATTAATCCATTGTTTACATGTTCAAAAGTAGGCTGATAACTAAGTAATAACTGTATCTGTATGGTAATATTATTACCATACTGACTTGACTGGCTACAAAATGAAAATAAAATGAAAATATAATGCTCTTCATTAATACACACAAATAACGTGTATCGTTCTAAATACGGTTTTCTTTATTCTAAAATAATAAACATGAAGAATAAAGCACATAATTTGAATATTTGTCATATTGACATATGTCAAAAAAAAAATTTCTGTTAACCATAGCATTCTGAAAGTAGCTTTAATGAAATATTAAAAAAAATATTTATTAATAGTCTTCATTCTCCGAAAGCAATAAACTATTGAACAAACCACGGATGAATCATAACAAGCCTTAGATGTCTTAAAATCTTCGCTCTACAGCTCGGATTTCAAACTGACATCTGCGGCAGTTGTGATATGCATAACATTCCTATGTTACCGCGAACAAACCTATTACCTTACCCCCCCCCCCTGTGTGCGCCGCTGGTGGGAGAGATAGCCGAAACGTGAAATTGTTAATGTTTTTGGGAATCAAAATATTGGACAGACGATTATTTACCGAACTATACGGGAATGTGAAGAAGGTGTAGTATGTATTACTTTACCAAAAAATGTGCGACCCTATACTAAACTCAACGAAGAAACAGAGTAATAAATGTGCGTGATTTTAGAAAGCGATGCCGCTATTGGCTGAGAAGAAAACAGAAGAAAGTTGGCAAGAGCCGGGTTAACAATACGTAAATTTAATACGCATTTGCTGACATATAACTTCTGAACTGCTGATATAGTTGCCGTGATTACTCTGTTTCTTCGTTGTGTTTAGTATAGTAGACTCATGCTGGTGGGAAATGATTTTAAATTTCGAGAAAGAGATAATGTAACCAAATAGCCTGCGGCCCACTCGGTTTAGCTTGAGCGATTAACCAAATGCTGCAGAGCATTAAGGAGCCAACATTTAGTGCAAAACACACACACACACACACACACACACACACACACACACACACACACACACACACACACACACACACACACACACACACACAGAGAGAGAGAGAGAGAGAGAGAGAGAGAGAGAGAGAGAGAATATAATCCTCCAAATGTTTTTTTAGGCGCAATTGATTAAAGACTTTTGGACATTTCTTAAAAGACAAGTATACAATAATGGCAGGGAATATAAAACGAACAACAGTTACAGACAAGAATATTTCTGATCCAGAAAGTAGATTTAATATCGTTCACAGATAAATGAGACAAGGTATTAAAAAAACTGCGTCGCATTGAAGATAATGGTCACCTATCAGTGTGTATTAGCGTTTTTGTCTCTTAAACGTTTATAGGAACAATCCCTTATGTCAAAGTTTCATTAAAAAAAAGTTCTATTTGATGAAGAGGTCTAAACTTTTTCTTAAAACTTTTGTTACATAGGTTATTAAATAGTGTGCTTTGAAAATAAAAGTCGGATAAGCACGTCGTGAAACACTTTGGTACTAAAAATTATGCATGTGTCGTATTAAACCTGATACCATTGGAATCTCGAAAATTAAATAAAATATATTTATTTTATTTTTGGAAATACCACAATAAACAAACAATTTCTCTTCTAGAACTGATGATTCAATAGAGTCTGTTGGGAAATTACTCTTTACGAACGTAAAAAGTTTAAGAACCGTTATATTAAACCATTCACGTGTGGTTTCTGATAATTTTTTTCGTTATGAACCTTTTTATAGAAATGTAGAAAAGTCTCTCTTTTTTAGATATTGCACAATTCATCGTTGTCAACCCTCAAATTAAATTAGCGAACTTCACTTAGAAGGGACCAAGATTATAAATGTCACATAATGTTGAAGGAATTAATAAAACCAGAAATCAATAGATCTCATACATTGTGAAAAACGATGCCCGAAAGTGCCGTTCAGAGTAATAAATACAGGGTGTAACAGAAATAAGTACATTAAATATAACCGGTGATAGAACTCGTAAAGAGCAACAATTTCTTAGTAACTTTTTTTGTAGACCATCTATTCTAGAGATTGTGTTAAAATTTTCAAAATTTTGTCACAAATTTCATTATCTGTCTAGGGAATGCCTAATCTACGGACGACTAATAAATGGCTAAACTCTGGTTGGTATTTTGAGCTTGAACCTAAGCCCCCTTTTGTTAATGGTATTAATCAAAGTTGCTGATGCAAACTTCGATTAATTTCGGTAGCATTTCTTTGTCAAAATGGCAACTGACATTTGCCAAAAATTATTATGGAAATACATAAACGACTTGTTAATTTATTTAATTGGGGAATTGTAGTATAAAAATCTGATGTGGCCAGCACATAACCTCCCGTCAGATATTTTACCTAGTTGTACGTATAAAACGAAAAATATTTTTAAATACAAATACATATATTCATGTCTCACTACAAAATAATTCTCACATATATTTGCAAAATCCATGAGATATTTTAATATAAATTATGTACAATACATACATTTTCTTTATATTCAATATCCTGAAATTTTCTTTTTCTACTTTCCTTTTCTTTTTCTTTATATTCTTTTTTACGTATATTCTTTTGCGTTGTT
This sequence comes from Harpalus rubripes, assembly GCA_963082715.1. NCBI lineage: Eukaryota > Metazoa > Arthropoda > Insecta > Coleoptera > Carabidae > Harpalus > Harpalus rubripes. Next base: position 15,196,895 of record OY720456.1, on the reverse strand, counting down.
GACTTTTTTTATTTTCATAATCTTCATAATAATGTAAAAATATCTTTGACAGTGGCATACAAATATTTTTGAGAGTGACATTTATGTGTCAATTACAAACATTTGAATTTCTTGCCTTGAAGTAGTTTGATCTGAGAATTTTTACATCAAATTATTTTATATGCATTTCTTTATCTCTAAATCTATAGAAGATATAATAATGAATTTATATTTATCGAATAAGGAATTTAACGTTCTTTAATATAAGTATTTACATAAATTTTTGATAAATAATATTTAGATGATTTTTTTCTTGTAACTACTACTTTCGGTTGTCCAATTGTTACCAAAACTTAATCAACTCTTCCCATTGTTGTTAGATTGAGGAATCCGTAGTTAAAAATGTCTTAAGACTTATAGTATTTGAGAAATCGTGAATCCAACATCCACACACACATACGGACATCATCGTAAAAATGTTATAATCGGATTCTAGGGACCTTAAAACGTGCTTATTCACTAAAATCTGGATATGCGATTTTTAGCATGAATACAATACCTCTCTTAGCGAGAGGTAAAAATGCTTAAAAAATGAGATTTTGAAAAAAGTTAAAACTTTCTTTTGTGATATAAATTATTGACTTTTATTTGTATTTTCACTACTAATTAATTAATAAAACAATGAATAAATTGTAATTAAATTTAAATCCAATGATTTATTGGTAATTGCAGCAAAAACATATTTTACTGGTTAGTTTTTGCTGCAGTCTGCAGTTATCAATAAATCTTTGGATTTAAATTTAATTACACTATGAAGCTAAGGAAATTTAACAAACATTGTTTTGCTTTAATAAATACTTTTGCTGATGAGCTAATTTTTTCACGTAACGTCTAATGCTAATGTAATATTTGTTTCAAAATAAATACAACCTGGAACTTTGAGGTCTCCTTATTCTATCAGAAAAACTATAAACAGGTAGTTACTTTACACTGTGTTCAATATTTTCTACCTACACCTACATGTATCTCTAGCTCGTATATAACTGGTTTATCTTCGCGTGATTTCCGTGGTCGAATCTGCCAGAGAAATAAATAATAAGAGTATTTTCGATTGCATGAAACATAGAGATTTTGATTTGTATTCTTTCTTCAGGCGATGTTTGAAACGAGTGGTTCTAAAATAATTTGTAAATGGATATGACGCATTCTGGAACTAGAGTATAAAATATAATTATTTACAATCAAAGATACATATAATTAAATACATATTTAAAAGAATTGATAGCAATAATAAAAAAGTAGCCTAATTAAACTTTTGCGGGCACTACTCAAAATAGTATATTGTGTAACAAGTACGCAAAGTAAGCGATCCGCGCGAGACGAGGGCTGCAACTTAGCCGAGCGCTAATCGCTTTGCGCACATGATACACACGATATTTTTTTTCCAACTTGCTCAAAAAGTGACCTTTTGAGTGCGCAAAAATGGTTCATTTCTCAACAGTGCGAAGGCCATAATTAGAGTAAAAAGGCGCACGGCTGTTCACACTGTTAAGAAATGAAACACTTTACGCACGCAAAACAGGCAAGAAAAAGGTCACTTTTTGAGCAAGTTGGACAAAATAGCTATTTGTGTATTAAGAGCGCAAAATGGGACATTATCGATTGAGAGGTTGTTGATGCGCGACGCAGGAGCGCAACATTCTCTCGATATCGACAATTTCCATTTGCGCTCGAAAAAGATTTTTTTCTACAGCCCTCCACCATAACAAAATATAATAAAATGTACACTTTGTACTTACAGAAACTACTCAGTAGTTTTGCAGTGAAGATAAAAACGTATTCAAATATGACTTCAAGATATTGTTTTGGCTTTCGTTTTTACAAAAAATTAATACTAATTTTGTAATAAATATTATAAGTTGTATAATTTTTTTTTCAAGTACATTAAACTAGTGCAGTGGAAAAGTGAATGTCCATTAGAAGCGTTCACGCCAAATTTTTGCAGATGGCAGCACAATTGTTCACACAATTTATTTTATATTTAATTTTAATTTATCGTTATTTTCCATTCTTCTTGAGCTATTGCTTCAATCTAATCTAAGTATTTTATACTTGCGTTTTTGTAAATAAATGCCCTATTTTATTTTCACAGCAGTGCGGCATTTTGTTTTATTTATGTAATATACCGACAGAGCAGTTATATGCCAGATTGACTTAACCACAATGCCATTAGTTCCTGACTAAATGTTTCTATTAAGAATGTAGACAGGTGACATTTCTCAACATTGTATAGTTAGAAATTTTCTACTTTGTTGCGCATGAGCGGCAAAGTGACATTTTGCGTTGATAAAAGAGAGCGCAAATGGCTACTTTGTATATAGACTGTAGAAAAAATTTTTTGGTCCTCATTGAATAACAAGTACCCACAACTTTAGAACTGTACAACACCAACAAAAAATTTAATGCAGATATAAGTATATCTTAAATAATTTTTTATTGTAATTAAATTTTGTTTTAAAAAACTTAAAGACTTTACAGAGGGACACATATTCATTAAATTACCTCAAAAAGTGTCTACGTAATTCCCACCTACATACACTAGAAAGAGCCCCAGAGTGAGTAATGGTTTATACATATATTTAACTGATGCCTAACAATTTCCGATTCAAACCAATATATTTATAACATTGTTTTACCTTGTATTATTTAAAGCAAGCTTTACATTATTTTTTGAAATACATAGACGATAAAAATGCAGTATTCGAGAGAATATTTATAATCAAGTTGTTATAACAAAACATAATTCCAATCTCAAGTTTCATGGTTATTACACTTCATGTACGTGAATACACTCTAGTACTTGCTAAAGTTTATATACCTACCTGTAGCTCATACATACTTGCTCGTTTTGCATTATTCCTTGAACACAATGAACTAGATCTACTCACTAGATAATGTACAGCTATCGGCTATGTAAACTTCATGTCAAAGGAGAAAGTTTTGCTCTTAGTTGTTACATATTATTGTTTAACAGAACACTGTTTTTATATGCTTTATATATTGTCATTGTAAAAATATATTTCTCCAATATTATTTTAGAAACTATACATTCCACAACTAAAAATTATGTTGGAATCAGTATCATTCCAACAAACCGTGTGGAATAGTTCCGTACGACGTTTGAAGTAATTCCGCAAGGCTTTCGACAAATAAGATTCTGTTTAGCTGCGCGGTGTATCAAATATCTTGGTTCAAACAATTCGACTTCCTTATGAAAAACATTTTTACATGTTACTAAGAGAGGCATTGAATTCATGCTAAAAATCGCATATCCAGATTATAGTGAATAAACACGTTTTAAGGTCCCTAGAATCCGATTATAACATTTTTATGATGATGTCCGTGTGTATGTGTGTGGATGTTGGATCCACGATTTCTCAAATACTATAAGACTAAAAACATTTTTAACTACGGATTCCTCAATCTAACAATAATGGGAAGAGTTGATTAAGTTTTGGTAACAATTGGACAACCGGAGGTAGTAGTTACAAGAAAAAAATCATCTAAATATTATTTATCGAAAATTTATGTGAATACTTATTTTAAAGAACGTTAAATTCTTTATTCGATAAATATAAATTCATTATTATATCTTCTATAGATTTAGAGATAACGAAATGCATATAAAATAATTTGATGTAAAAATTCTCAGATCAAACTATTTCAAGGCAAGAAATTCAAATGTTTGTAATTGACACATAAATATCAATGTCAAAAATATTTGTATGTCACTGTCAAAAATATTTGTACATCATTATGAAGATTATGAAAATAAAAAAAAGTCAACAACGCAAAAGAATATATGTAAAAAAGAATATAAAAGGAATTTGCGAAAGAATAAAGAATATAAAGAAAAAGAAAAGGAAAGTAGAAAAAAAATTCAGGATATTGAAAATAAAGAAAATGTATGTATTGTACATAATTTATATTAAAATATCCCATAGATTTTGCAAATATATGTGAGAATTATTTTGTAGTGAGACATGAATATATATATATATATATATATATATATATATATATATATATATATATATATATATATTTGTATTTAAAAATATTTTTTGTTTTATGCCTACGACCAGGTAAAATATCTGGTGAGAGGTTATGTGCTGGCCACATCAGATTTTTACCTCTCGCTAAGAGAGGTATTGTATTCATGCTAAAAATCGCATATCCAGATTTTAATGAATAAGCACGTTTTAAGGTCCCTAGTATCCGATTATAACATTTTTACGATGATGTCCGTATGTGTGTGTGTGTGTGTGTGTGTGTGTGGATGTGTGTGTGGATGTTGGATTCACTATATCTCAAATACTATGAGATTTAAGACATTTTTAACTACGGATTCCTCAATCTAACAATAAGGGGAAGAGTCCAGTCAGTTTTGGTAACAATTGGACAACCGGAAGTAGTAGTTACAAGAAAAAAATCGTCTAAATATTATTTATCGAAAATTTATGTAAATACTTATATTAAAGAACGTTAAATTCTTTATTCGATAAATATAAATTCATTATTATATCTTCTATAGATTTAGAGATAAAGAAAGGCATATAAAATAATTTTATGTAAAAAATCTCAGATCAAACTACTACAAGGCAAGAAATTCAAATGTTTGTAATTGACACATAAATGTCACTGTCAAAAATATTTGTATGCCTCTGTCAAAAATATTTGTATATTATTATGAAGATTATGAAAATAAAAAAAGTCAACAACGCAAAAGAAACGTAAAAAAGGAATTAAAAGGAATTTGCGAAAAAATGACGAATATAAAGAAAAAGAAAAGGAAAGTAGAAAAAGAAAATTTCAGGATATTGAAAATAAAGAAAATGTAAGTATTGAACATAATTTATTTTAAAATATCCCATAGATTTTGCAAATATATGTGAGAATTATTTTGTAGTGAGACATGAATATTATGTATTTGTATTTAAAAATATTTTCATCAGATTTTTTTAGATAAAAATAAGAAGAATTTAGCGAGACAAAATTATTTATTTTACCTTTCATAGTATTCGAGTTACTACATAAACTTGAATGTAGCTGGAAATACCTAATATGTTTACAGTAATTTTTTAAAAGAAGTCTGATCAATTGTATGAATTAAGATTTTAGCTCTGCCCATTTTGTCAAATTCAATAGTGTCGTTTACTTAGTTTTTATGAGAATACAATCATTACTCGATGAAGTTTTTCTTTACAAGTTATTTGAAAAGTTTTTGCTCTTGCACAATGATGTGAGTGCAAGAGAGACAGATGAATAGACTTTTAACGAAAAACTGGAATATACGCTACTTTTTCGTGAAAGTCCCTTTAAGTTTCAACTGTCAAGTAACTGTCAAATGTCATTTGTATTTATATTTTTGATGTGTGGAAATGTGGTGTTATAAGTGAATGATATTAAACTGAAAAATGGGAAAATGGAGTACAGAAGTAATTGAAATCTTTATAGATATACATGGTGTTAATGAATACGAGTTACAAATTTATAAGGCATATAGTACTGATTAAAATGAGTAAAAAAAAGCTTAAATGACATGGGTCTGATCTTTAACTGTTTCCGAAATATAAGGCAGTGAAAAATGCGGTTTTATTGGGTTTATTCCTACTATTTCTAAAACTATAAGAGTTACGGCTTCGATTAAACGAGACTTTTTGTTTACCTTTGGGAGGACATCTTAGATGTTCTTTTGTTAAATAAATATAATTGTACTACGACAAATGTGGCGACTTTGGGTAATATTTAATTTTCAAATAACTTCGTAACTATTAGAAATTGAGACAAATATGTCACGTAAAATTTTATTGTTTTTTATAGTCCATTTGTGGGCGGACAAAATTTTGTTCGATCACTATCTTTGTCAGATTCTCTTCGCTTCTAATACAAAATGGTTTCTTTTTCGAAAAAAGTTATATGCCCTATAAATTTGTAACTCGTATTCTTTAACACTCTGTATAAGAAAAATTCGAATGATGTAAATTCAATGACAATTTATGTACGTATAACTTAACTTTTGACACTTGGCTATTTAGTTCACTTAAAATTGATCGTGTAAATATATTGTAAGGTTACTTATAATGACACTTTGAAGTAACGAGAAAAAAACTTCATTGTGTAATGTACTCTTTAGACACTACTGTTATTTTATCATCATAATAATATATGTTAAATGTCAAAATTCAAAAGTAAGTCAATTAGTAAATTTATTAGCAAATCTAGAACCAAATAAGATACTAACGTAATTCGTATACGGCTATGAATCAAGGTAATATATCTGAATTAATAAATAAACTCAAGTATTATCAACAACGAACATTGTTTTAAAATGGAATGACCTATAACTTAGTCGAAACAATATGAATTTTTGAAAGGCAAGCGATTTATATCCATGCTTATCGCACACGCTTTGTAGTCTTTGCAAATGAGAGATATCAATGTATGCCAATTTGTTAATTATTCGTTCAAGATACAAGTGACCTTGATCAGACTTTTTTTCAAAATTTTACTGTACCTGTATAGATTGTATGAAAATAGGATTATGTATGTATTGTATTTCGGGATTTCAACTACTATGGGTTATATCCATAGGATGGCTAACTCAAACAAATCCTATTAGCTTTACTACATATTACATATGTGTTTCCCGCCCGTGCAAACCCTTGTTACAATCACAAGCCGGTGCCAGATAGGGTTATGGTTGTGAAGTTACTTGTATCCCAACTTGGAAAGGTAACGGGAGAAGGCACACTCGAACTTTGAGTCCAGGGACTAGCACCCTACCATTGAGCTATCCGCCGCTCGAAAATAGGATTACACAATCATAATGTTTTGAATAGTAGTATGAAGTTCACGTATGGAATCAAATTCTACTAGATATAAGAAGGAAAGCAATATACGTTACAACATGTGAGATATTCCGTTCGTGCGGAATTCCTGATCTTAACCCGGGAATGACCTTTAGGCACAAGGGATCAAACTGGCATTGAAATCCCCGTCCCGGAAACAGTCACGTCTGGTTTTGGTGCCCCTGGACGAAGCAATCTCTCTCATAATGACATCCAGGAGAGAGCGACAGAACGTGAGCAAAGGGAAAAATTCCACGCAGGACTGAAATCGGTCGAGAATGTAATTCCAAAATTGAATTTTATAGCGAGGCACGAGTTGGTGGTAATATGTGGCCGCTCTCATTAAACGAACACCGTGAAGCCTATTTCAAAACTGCTAATAGGATGATTCGATTTGTACGCAACTATCGTTTTTGATTTTTGCTCGAATTTAAAATCAAACTTTATTGGTTTATATTCTTATCCTAGATTGCGAGCCAATTCATGCGTTATGATTCCGGATTCCGGGATTACTTTTCGACTTTTTGCATGGATTTTTTTCCTTACGAGTACGTAATCATGAAAAATGGTCACATTCAGGCCCGACACAACTGAAAAACTTTAGATTTTCATTAGTGAAAGGTGTCTCTCGACTTATTGAGAATAAGGAAATCAAGCAGGCCGTGGAAAATAAAGTTAAGTTAGAATTTACGAGTACAACGTTTTCCATTTATACAGGATGTTCATATTAAATGGGCCACCATTGCTATCTCGAGAAGTATAAAACCTGACTAGAAAGACGGTTAAATGGGTAAACAATTTCTATTTCACAAGACAAATTTAAATAAAAGAAAAAATATTTTTTTCGGTCAGTGATTTTCAGAATACGGGACTTAACTTTTTTTATTTTAAATCAGAACATATATTTTTTATTTGCTCATTCAAAAGAAAATTTAATTCTGAATTCAGTGATATAATATTTTTATACCCTTACATACCCTTTTATGAGAAAAAAATGCATGTAAATTTTTATACTAATTTGATTAAAATATGGCTATAATAAGAGTGCCATGAATGGAAAAAAATACATGTTTTTTTTTATTACATAGAATTAGAGTGCCCTGACCGAAAGAAGTGAATGTTTTGTTCTTGTAATTGATCATAAATGTCATCGCAAACGAAATATTCACGTATTATTATAAAATTAACACATATTCGTTTTTTCCATTCTTAAAGCTACGTTCAGAGCTACTGAATTATGAATTACAATTAGTAATTTACAAATAGTTCGATTGGAGTGTCTTAAAACTATCGGTTTTAAATCTGAAATAGCGTTTAGAATTAGCACTTAATGAAAGCGATATCTATTGAAAAATCGATGAAGCAATCTATATAAATAAAAAAATTAAATGATTTTTATTAAACAATTGTAAATAGAGTAGTATTCGTTGTTTGAATACTATACTTGAACACTTTAATTGACGGATAAAAATATTTCGGATCATAATATTTTCTATTGTTATAAAAATAGGGTTGGAAATAAAAGACATTCTGTAAAAAGTATGGGTACATGTGATCCTTCGCCTTTCTATATTCTTATTTATTACAATATCCTGCATCATATACCACATTTAAAACAAATTATATGCGCTATGCTGTTTGACGTTTCTGACAAAATGAGACAGGATCATATATCTGTCGCACTAATTGTAAGTGAAAAGTTTGGGGTTTGTATACTTACCACTTATCACTTTACACTTAACGTCTTAATTTTGTTGCTGTGAACGCTAGCGTTGTTTTCCTTACGTCAAAGTGTTTGTATTAATTGTGAGTGCTAATTGTAATTTATAATTCGGTAGCTCTGAATGCAGCATAAAGGTTCATTCACAAATCGAAATTAGTTTTAGTTTTATGTTTTAAGTTTTTGTTTCAAGAATATTGGAGTCATGTTATCTTATGTAGCCATTCACAAATCAGTATTTAGTTTTCGTTTTAACATAGAAGCTTGCAAACTCCAAACTTAAGTTTTAGTTTACGTTTTGTATTTAAAAATCGACCAATCGGAAGCAGCCTAGAATGATGTAGTGATATATAGTTGTGGCACTGTGTCATCGAAAATATAACCAAATTATTTTAAAGTATTGAAGTCCAAAGATGAATAGCAGAAAAATATTATGTTTATGTACGGTATTATTATTAAAGTTGTATATAAATAGAAATAAAAATAGGAGAAGAAGATAATGGGTTAGACCCATTATAAATCAAGTACGTAGAGAACTGGGCGATTGGTAAAATTTAATTCTTACCTTACAACTCTGCTGACCATAAATGTCAAATGTTAAAAATATTTTTTGATGTTACATGATAGTTTCACAAAAATAAACATATATGGCATCATATGCTAAATAGTATTAAAAATAGTTATTTCTGAATGGTTCTTAAAACTAAAACATAAAACACAAAACAGAAAACCAAAATCGAAAACTAAATACAATTTGTGAATGAACCTTTCACAATCTTATTTTAGCCCTATTTTAATCAAATTAATATAAAACTTTACATGCATTTATAAAAATATTATATCACTAAATTCAAAATTAAATACTTTAACGAATGAGCTAATAAAAAATATATGTTCTCATTTAAAATAAAAAGTCAGGTCCCGTATTTTGTGAGCCACTGGTCGAAAAAAAATATTTTTCTTTTCTTTAAATTTGTCTTGTGAAATAGAAATAGTTTGCTTATTTAACCGTCTTTGTAGCACGTATAGAGTGAACTGAACCTTATTGAGTGCACATTTTCTTGCACTTACTACGATCATAACCTTTCTCTTTACAGCGACAGAGAACAACTTTGAACATATTTAAAGTAAAATTCTAAAAAATATGTGTTTTATTCACAAAGATTCTAGCGTAACCCTCGCATGATATCGATTTGAAAATTTTTGAAAATCCCATTTATATGTACATATAGGTATGTTCTCGATATTATCAAGCATCGATAATATGTCGACCTTCGTTTATTAATGGGTAGATGAAAATTTTCTGCAGTAATTTTCGTGATCATATCGACGTGATATAATATTATGTAAATAAATAAAAAAACTTCTTCAAAAACCTAGATTTTAAAGAGTAAATATAACTAATTTATCAAACTAATTACAGCGAAATATCACAACATATTCATTAAAATTTAATATTATTCTCAGAACAATTTAAAATGTGCAATAAATCTAGAAATTTACATCAAAAATGAACAATATTTAGTATCCTGTGAAATGGAAAATGTTTTGTTTTTGACGCAGTTTATGTGCACGTTTTCAACCCTCCGTTACAAACACGGACGCACACTGTGCACTTGTATATTTTCCATATTTTTGGAACAACATGAAGGATGTGAATTTGTTACGTATAAACTCATTGCAACAAAAATACTAATTTAAACATAAATTACTAAATTTATGGTTAATTGTGGAATGTTTATTCCGCAGCGATTAGTGGTGCTAGTGCTTAAAATAAATAAAACAAAACTTAAAACTTTAACTTTGTAAACATTTATTAGCCGAGCTTATCATTTCAAAAACCATAAAACTAAAAAGCTTGGCGTGTAATCAATTCTGTCATTAAGTAATGAGATTTTCGAATTACCGCACGTTTGGAAATTTTAAGGGAGTCCAGTTTTAACTACGAGTATTTAGAATATTTGCATGATATCTGGTACATTAATTTAGAGTTTGTGGAAACGTACGTTTGTAAATAAATACAAATAAACAGTTTAATTTAGAATTAATATTTTGTCGAACTAATTAGAGGGGTATACTCATAAAATAGTAATCTGAATTGTAAATTATTTTTGTTTTATAACAATCGACCTTTTCAATTAAACAGTTATGCTGCACATAGTAAGTAAAATGGCACCTGCAACAGCCAACTGGGCTGTCAAATGAAACGTCAAAAATATTTGTCACTAAAATGTATTCTCTGTAAAAATTTGCATGGTTTGTGATTTGTCAAAATTTAACTTTACATACTCATCTGTCAAACTTGAATTAACCTAAAGTTCTATAAAAAAAAATATAGCTTTATTCATGTTGGAAACTTTCTTTCACTAAATATTCTGTATTTACATACCAATGAACTCGATGAATACGGCTAATCCGATAAAAATTTAGCAATTTAGATATATATGTATGTACATCAAAAATGTGAGACATAGAAAATAAAATAATGTTTAGTTTCAACGTGCGTTTTATTATAATTAAGGGTGGATTGCATGAAAGTGGGTTAACACTCGATGAGTTACGCTAACCCAGGGTTTCATAAACAAACAGAGAGATACTATCCTGTTTGCCAGCTAACGGGTTAAGTCACGAATAGCAAATTTCATATGGCTGACAGTTGTCATATTTAACACAAAAAAGTAATTTTGTGTTTTGTGAAAAATATGACGCGTGAAACGACTACTGTCGGCAATAAGCAATTCGTGGGTTAATCCATGCAAATCAGTGAGTTATTTTTTGGACCCGGGGTTAGCTGTCAAACAGGCTGGTAACTCTCTGTTTGTGTATGTAACCCACATTATCAAAAAAATAAAAAATCATTATATTGAGAATGTATGATGATTTCATTTAATTGTAAAGTAATAGTATTTTTTCACTTAGGTAACTCAATAATTTTGTATTGTGCTTGGCGTCTGTTTCCTGAAAATCTATTTGCGACATCATTAAGTCAACAAGGCAATTAATCTGGAAAATCTGTTGTTATGATAAAGAATTAATGAATTCTTCTAGAAGTACAATTTTGAATTCGAAGTAACGATGTACTTGTATAAAAATCTGCCGTATATTAATGTTTATTGCATTAACATTTAATCTTTATATAAATTATTAAGGCGAATTCGAATCTAGTTTCAGCAAATAAAATACATTATAACTATAAAATCCTATTCCTACCCTTATTAGCCCAAATCGAAGAAGATAAGTCTTGTATGCGGTAATAAAGCATAATATATCAAATGAAGATTGGATCATACAAGATCACCTGCATTTAAAAAAAATCTGATGTGGCCAGCACATTACCAAAAAGTTAGTTAAGACGGAACGTGTAAAAATTTGCCAAGAAACTTTAACACTATTAAATTAAATTCATTTTTTTGAAGGAAATTACAGATAAACACTTAAGAAATTCTTACGTTTATAAAATATTTACTATACTACTATATCGTGACGTTGTGAGAAACAAGAGCGTTTTAGCGGAATTTTGAAACAAAAATTGTAAACTCCGATTTTAAATTAACGATTAAAACATATATAATAATAATTTGCATACCATAATTAGATTTATATGTACAATTTCAAACACTTTCCCAAAATTTGTCAAATACCCTATTATAACGTGACCCTCTTATAAAATTAAACAACTTAGTATGTACTTGACTTTTTTTACAGCTAATTATAAAGTTGAAAGAATACTCCTAGAAATCGGAATATTATGAAACAGAAGTACGTAGTGTTATTTAATTTTGTTTTCCTGTTTTCCCAATATTAAATGATTACCGTTTTTAAATTTAAATTACAAAAAACAGTAAAAGATTTTTTGTTTCATGCAGTCTATATTTCTATAATTAGAACTGGAAATTTCGCTTTTATTATGCAAAATTTCATCGAAAATAGTGGCTGTTATTAAACACTCCAAACTAATATTTGCAATTTTCACATTGCACCATGTTCCCAAACAATGAAACTAATAACAGTGCGTATTAACCCGTATTCAAAACAGAGTAAATAAAATAACCGCTTGCAGTCTGCTGCCGGGCTTGGTCAGCAGGATCAGCTGAATCTACTGACGTCTGACGAGTTTGACCTAATGGAAATGCAGGCAAATAGTGCAATGATTAGTGATTTGTATGCATCTGTTCTCCGCAGAATGCAATTCGTTTATGATGTTTGTCTCTATAGTGTTTACCAACTTGTGTCAACTCAAACAACTGCCAAGCGGGAGCGTTAATTGTTGCCATAAATTATCAATTATCACACAGCAATCATACAATTCAAGAGTCAATTGAATCGTCAATATTGAATGCTTTATATCATAATAAAATATTGAGTAGCAAAATTGTTTATTGTTCATATTAAACACTTACAGGTTATCAGTTATCAGTAATAAAAAAGCGGGCGGCTTATTGTCGATTTGAAAAATATGGGAGCCTGAAGTGCTACTCATTTTGAGGTCTACCAATGTCAAACGGAAATACCGACAACGGAATTAAACAAAATTCTCTAAAAAATTATTTAATATATTTTTTTTACAAATACAGCTAAAGTGATATTAAAGTTAGGATAATTGTACAATACATATTCTCTGTTTTGGATTTTATTTACATAATTTCTTTTTAACAACATAGTTGACAATTTCAATATGTCACCAAAATCGTTTTGGAAATGAAGCTCATTCAAAAGTATTAAAGTATGTCATTCTTATTCTGAAACAGAAAATAATGCAGCTATTTAACCGCTAGAATATCATTTCCATTTCGACAAATCAAATTGTATCAAATTTATAACTCAACTAAGGGCCGGTATTTACATCTTCGGATAAAGTGTTGGATAACTTATCTGTCGGATAAATGAACAATATCGCATCAAAAAATGACATTCAATATAATTTACCTCATTTATGCTCTTATTTCGATGCGATATTTTATCATTTATCTGACGAATAGTTATCCTGAACTTTATCCGGAGATGGAAATATCGGCCCTAAAAGAATCAATAAATATTCTGCCATGTTACCTAGCAACATTGACTACGTTTATCTCGACGTTTGAAGCCGCTTGAATTTAGTAAATCCCTTTTCAATATATGAAGCCGCTTGAAAATGTCAAGTCAAGCCTATAAAGTAACAGGCTTGGACTTACAAAGCGGCTTGACTTCTGACAAAATAAACAGTAAAGCTTCAAATAATGTAACTACGCATACGTACATCCGCAATATGTTGCAGTGTTACTAAATTCATATCATTTGTTGGGTGTTTGCATTTTATCTCGTTTTATAAAAGTCGCGACATAAAACTTCATAAAATTGTCGAAAAGCGAAATATGTGAAGGGATGAAGAAATTAATGTTTTTTTAATGTTTTTGAAACAGAAGACAAATAACAACGTGAAAATTTTTAGATTTTGAAGTTATATATCCAGGATGAAATTAGATCATATATCTCTCCCTGTTTGTCTGTATAATCGAGTATTTAACTACCTTTTTTTAGTCGATACGAATTTAAAGAAGATTGAAAATAACTCAAACCTATTTTCAATCTGCTGAGATAAACCAATAGGATTTTTCATGTCATAATATACTTGAAGCCGCTTGAATTATGGAGATAAACGTAGTCATTGAGACAGTTTTTACACCTCGTGGAAATGCGTATTCCAGCCTCGCGCTCATAGTTGACCTCGATATATTCTGGTTATCTAACTCGAATATAGGGCTCAGTTTATGCATATAACTTTTGCGGACTATCATAGACTACACATCTCATCGGAAAATAGACTAATCACATAGCTCAATATTTCTTATTTACGCTGTATAACATCGCTACTTTGTGTTGCTAAGTTGTGTTTCGTGTAACACAACTAGTGGTATTTCGGTTCGCAAACAAATAAATCATATGTGATATGATTACATATGATTTATCCATGGATATAAATGAAAAAGTATTATTTTTGACATTTCGTTAAAATATAGTTGGTTGATTCGTTGTCTTAACATATACAACTCGAGCTTCGAAAATCATCTGAATATACAGTTTGCTGTACTCTATATTCGATTATTTTCCAACCTCTTGTTCTATAATTATTGAAAACATGTTCAAAATAAGGGATTAAACACTTTTCTTTGAAAAAGTTATAAAATAATTTGTGAAAAGTTTAAATATGCGTACGTGTAATTTTATTAAAAGCCAACGTAGAATGAAGTTAGTATTGTCTATAGAAAACAATTATTTCTATTTTTCTTTTAATTATGAAACAATTTTAATGGAATAATGCCAATGACCTCTAGATTATTTTTTGAAGGTTGTTTTCTAATCACTCAAGATAATTTAAAGACTGTCTCCAGTAATGACGTTAGACATCTTACTATAATTAAATGTAGGGATTTAATTTTCTAATTTTGTCATGTTTGACATTTTGAAAATTGAATTTGGTTGTTGGTTAATTTGCCATGAAAAGTATAGAAGAAAAAATGAACTGTAGATGGCAGCCAATTTGTTTAGTAAAATAGTGATATCATTTGTTGTTTTTATTTCGTAGTGTAAACATCAAAACGATTTAGTGCAAAATATCATTTAAATTCAAAATAAACTACACCAACAAATGAGAAAAAGTAATATTCAGCTACTTTTTTTCTCCAATTAAATATAATAATTAAAAATATAATTTTTCAAAGTCTAGATTGTGTTTTTAAACAATGATTCTATTTCGTTATATCTGATTTTCAGTTCAGAAATGAAGAAAACTTTACAAAGCATTGTATTATTAATTGTGTCCGAGAATAATTTTTGAGAGAGAATAGTTTATTCTATAACTAGTATGGAATAACTCATTTCCGCGCGAGCGAAAAGTGGCGAAAAATATTGTTCTTATTAAATAAAAATGTAAATATCATTGCACTATATATTGTAATATATCAAGAAAACTATGGAAAAAGAGGGGAGATCAAGGTGGTAAAATTGCGAGAGATTGACAGGATTGTCAAGTTTGTAATAATTTTAGTCATTTTGATGTGTTATTGTTGTTTGGAGAACGAGCTTATTAAACTGTTTTATTTGAGTTTGCATTTGTGTTATTTGTGTTATCTTTGAACCCTTAAAACGTTACAATACGTAAATACATATTATTTAATTAATGGTACTACTTTTTAATTTTTAATTCTTTAGTAATAAAATGTTAAGATGAATAAAGTAAATATAATACAATCTATTGTAACATTTTTTAAAGATCAATAATTAGCAAAATTCATTAAAAAGTTTAGAATTTATATATACATTTTAAAAGTTTCTTTTTAATATTAAAAAAGTTTAGTAAAGGTTTTTTTATATTGAGAATCCGCAAAAAGCAAAGAAAAAGATTTTACGAAAACCCACAAAAAGTAATTAGCTCTGAATACCTACCAATAACTTCAAAGTAACGAAAGTAGAGAATGAACATTATATCTATGACTTCTTCATTGACCATAAAATTATAATAATAATGCATATCAAGATATACAGTTTTAGTAGAAATTTTTGTTTTATTCACAATAATGTTAATAATAAATAATAACTACCATTTAATAATGCAACTATACTCTTTTATGATATCCATTCTATTTACACCAGACAAAAGAAATAACTAAAATAAATAACTACATATATCATGAATCACGACATATTACCCATTTATCTAGTAACTATAGGTGTCGCTATGACGGCATGTTGATATTAAATATCAAATGCAGTTAAACTAAAAACAATTGATTTCTATTCTATTTTTACCACCAATTGCTTCAAAATTAATAGAACTTTCATTTAAAATAATTAAAAAATCATAGTGAAGAACCCTATTAATATCTTAAACATAATATTTGTAAAAGTAAAAAAAAAATGTAAAAAGAAAATCGGTATCATAATATTAATATTATTTTATTATGTTAACGAATTTGACATCAAACAGATGTGTTGGTAGGTATATTTTGCGAATTTTTAAAATTGAATGTTTAAACGAATGTATATGTATGCATGAATTTATGTTAATGAAGCTGTAATATCTAACTTATACCCTGTTGAAACTGTAGGTATATCTATACCGAAACGCATGCGGTATGACTTTAAGATTTCGAGTAATTATTAACTCTTAATTTACACCACGGTCGATAAGTTTATTACTAGTTATTATTTGTTTTTGCAGCTTCAATTGAATTGGATGGACGACAAATAAACTAGTATTCAGCTCGCTTGAGATCAGTGACTTAAATTAATTGGCATAGGCAGGATAGCGAATTTATTGAAAGTACAAGTCGTGACAATGACAAATGTAATTTCCACTTTCTTTTATTTTTCCCGCTGAACCCAATTCCTTTCTTTATTCCGTGTAACTATGGACACCAAACACTAGATGAGAATTATGGATAGCATCTGGGATTTTAGGTAGGTACTTCGAACCTAATTTGCATAGAAAGGATATCGAATATGGTCAAGTCTGAATAATATTTTGGTCTATTTTTATTTTCTTATCGTATTTGTTGATTTGACAAAGAAAATTCAACTGTTTTGCCTCCCTAATAATAATAAGTAAAAAATCTGGTGTGGCCAACACAATACCTCCCGCCATTTACAGCCCGAGTGACAAAAAAGATTAAGTTTTTTGGATTAGCGAATTTTACTCTAATTTTGACAGTTAATTTCTTAAAATATACTCTAATCTAATCCAAGTAACTACCTTTTTTAAACCCCTCAACAGGATTAAATCCCAATTACAGAGTGGGTTCACATTCACACACATCCATGCCTTAGTGGGATTCGAACCCAGAGCCCCGAGGGTACCCATGACATGAGGGATTGCTCTAACCATTGAGCCACCGGAACTATAATAAAATGAAGATTAAATTTTAAATACCGGGATAGAATAGAATTCACTAATCCAAAAATGAGGATTAGCTTAAATATTTTTGTGAATCGTTAATTTTTATTAATCTAAATACATACCTACATATTTACTTATGCTGGAAACTGTATTGAATTCCTTTTCTATGGTTCTATTTACTTTTTCCTTTTTAAAACGTTACTAATATTATTTTGAAATGATTAATTCTTTGAAAGTGACATTAATCTGTCAGTTACATACATTTGAATAACGGCGTTTTGTTTGTGTAAAGCGTAGGCTCTGGGATTTAAATTATAGATAATTTTTTAATTTATCCGTAAAATATATAAAAAAAAGTAAGTAAAATGCAAATCTGTAGAAAATTTAATAATCTTTAATTTTTATTATAACATTAATCTCGAAAAAAGAACATGTAAGGTATTTTCGAAGAAAAACTATTTTGAGGTTTTAATAAAGTGCCATTTCCGGTTATCCGATTTTCACCAAAATCTAATGGGCTCTTTCCAAAACAGAAAAAGGTCGAAATACAGGATTTCAAAATTTTCTGAATGATTGTATTTGACTTAGAGTGGAGGATCCACACACACATACACACAGACATCATCGTTAAAATGTTAAAATTGGATTCTAGGGACCTTAAAACGTGCTCATTTACCAAAATCTCGATATGAGATTTTTAGCATGATCCCGATACCTCCCTTACCAAGGGTAGCGGGAGGTAAAAAGGTATTATTTTTGACTAATAGATTCTATAGTGAATTTTAAGGGAATTGGGACTCGCAGAATAGAATACGACACTAGCGGAATTTTATGGAATTAAATTAACATCGGCCAGTAAGGCAAGTCAAATATGTAAACGTCAAGAACCATCGTTTCGTTTACTAGAGAAATAAGTTCTTAAGTTTTGGTTGTGTAATTTCTTTTGAAAATGTTCGAAAAATAAGCGAATTAAAGCAAATTAATTTATTGCAATTTATTGGCGCTAAAAAATCATCGCGTGGCCTGTGACGTACGAAGGGCTGATGACAATTTTAACAAATTTTGTGCGACGCGTTGTCAACTGTCTTGTTTATGTTGTAACATATTTTCTATTTTTATAATAAAAACAAATATCACGTTATATTACTAATTGCTGGGTGTGCCAATCTGCTTTGTATACAAATATCGGTAATGATGAAGACATATTTGTACCGAGTGGGCGTTTACCAGGCGTCACTTCACGGGCACTCTATTTCTATAATATATATAAATGTTATCAGCTTCCCCTACGTCACATCTGATACAGTGCAAATTATCATGTAATGTTAAAAAATTCATCTCACTAAATTAAATAAGGAACTCAAAATTAACGATTTGAAATACAAATACCAGAAATATTCATGAAATAAAATATAAAAAAATTATTAAAATACCCCATTCAAAACTCTTTTGTGGTCCGCGCCAGCATAATATCTTCTTGAAGTCTTGATAAAAGCTGCAAGAGTTTTCTGTCTATTTCTTTCCATATTTTACATAAGTATTTTATATCATAACATTTCTTTTAATAGATTTGTATATAGACGTATAATTATTGATTGATGATTAATTATACGTCTATATACAAATCTATTAAAAGAAATGTTATGATATAAAATACTTATGTAAAATATTAATCTCAAGAAAGCAATTAGCTGATAATATACAATTTATTTATTTTTTCGATATGGATGAAGTAGGAAATTCTTGCAGATATATAGCTACTTGTTATCTAATTCAATGGATGAAGCTGTTGGCACTCGGT